>CM068363.1:1321902-1369402 GCA_034769755.1 Odontamblyopus lacepedii | reverse complement strand
AGCAAGGTCATTTTACTTTACATCTTGTCAAGTGAAAGTAAATAAATAAAAATAATAATGAATAAACAAATAAAAAAATAAGTTTTAGATAAACATACTTGAGTATCAAGCAATTCTGAATCACTGAATCTGAAAACAAGTGAAGTGCTGCAGGGGAAACTCTGGTAAATGGACTGTAGCTTCTTTTACACATTTATTGCCTAAATTAAACATTTTCTGACTAGTTGAGTCAGGGAAGAAATATATGTGACACTTTTTAAGATTATACAACCAGTTCAAAACTAGTAGATAATAAATCCAAAAACAAGATGAATAACCTGATATAAGTTTTAAAATCTTGGCCAGATCAGAGGAATTTGCAGTGTGGTCAGAAGGGCCGAGGACGAGGATTGGAGTATTTACAGTTCATGTTAGAAATATTAAATATTGTACACATGGTGGTTTAGAAACTCCCACAATTAACTCCGTTTCTTTGAATATATCACCAAATAACTGGTGTCAAGAGCCACGTCTCATATGAGATTCTTGGTCATTCCCACATGTTTTTATTGGGGTCATAATAGAAATCATGAATCAAACAGACACTGTGTAGGGTTTCGGTGCTTCTGAGATTTGCAGACTCTTTAATGCACACTTTGCAATAAACTACGCCTCTGCCGATACTTCCATCGGGTAGTTTTTGGAATAGAAACGTACCACCCAGAAGACCTTTCATGCCCCATAGGCTCTGTTCACGCTTACGCCGCAAACCAGGAAGGCACTTGGAAACATGTGACGACAACTTCTGTAGTTCCCAACTCCGGGCTCGACCGACTGCGATCGAACCCACTGAAGTAAATGTGATGGTTGGTAAAATAAAGACTGCAGACGTATGTGCTGGAATTCTGCGCCCTCGTCTCTTCTAATCACATGTACCCAGTGCGAGAAAGAGTTGTGCGTCAGTGGGGAAATGATGAAAACTGAGGTACGGCTGGAATTGTTGATGAGCCGAACATAATGAGATGCTACAATGACATGGAGATGAAGAGAACTGGGACATTTTCTCATTTATCCCAGATTTTAACAGATTTACTACTGTGAACAGAGCCTGTCGGCAGTCATCATCGCGTGTTTCCAAACGTCTTCCTGCTCTGTGCTCTGTAAGCGTGAATAGAGCCGATAGCTGCAGCGTGGATTTAGTGTTGTACTCGGAAGTGTGCGTCAGTATAATTGCCGTACCACGACCCGGTGCACTGACAAATGTTCTGTGTTGCTTGGCTTGCAAATTACGATAAAATGCGTTAATATTTTGAATGAATTATTTTCTTTGTAATTAATTCATCGTAATTAATGCCTTAATGTCCTACCCCTAATTATCACATGACATCACAGGTTGGAACAGTTATCCATCCATCCATCTCCTCCCTCTTAATCCAGCTGGGTCACGGGGGCAGTTTGCTGCACCTGACCCCCTATGAACCCCTCTGCAGGTGGAGCCCACAGGAGGGTGGATGTCATGGTCCTTGATGTTAGTTCAGGTGGAACAGTGTTTTCTGTATAGAGAAGAACTCGGTGTACAGTAAATCTGCAGGTTTGAGTGTTAAACGTGCGAATGAAACAAAACACAACTCTAGGTGTGTTTGTGATGAGGAAACTACAGTAAAACACAGATCAGAAAATAGAGTCATATGAGCCCTTTAAGTGTTGCATTCTGTTATTTATTGCAGCTCAGACTTTTAACAATATTGTACTTTAAAATACTTTTTGGGGAAAGTTCTGCTGCATGGTCTGATTTCAGTATCATTGTTTCTCGTCTAGAAACAATGATACAATGATGATGATCTAGAAACGGGCGGCACGGTGGCCGAGTGGCAACACTCAGGCCTCACAGCAAGAAGGTTGCGGGTCTTTCTGTGTGGAGTTTGCATGTTCTCCCCGTGTCTGGATGGGTTTCCTCCGGGTGCTCCGGTTTCCCCCATCAACCCAAAACATGCAGCACCTGAACTAACATCAAGGACCATGTTGTCCACCCTCCTGTGGGCTCCACCTGCAGAGGGGTTCATAGGGGGTCAGGTGCTATGAGGATTGGGCAGCAAACTGCCCCCGCGACCCAGCCGGATTAAGCGGGAGAAGATGGATGGATGTTTCTCGTCTATATTTATTTCTGCGATATATCAGTATGAAGAAGCATGGCATCAGAGTTATGATGATGACAGTCAGATCCATCTGCCATTAAAGAAACAGGCTCCACAGGCTGCCAGACCACTTTTAGACTGTATCAGTGACATAAAATCTTGGATGTCATGACACATTCAGAACCTTACTCAGGAAAAATCTGAAGTGATGTTTTTTGGCCCTAGCTCTTCAAATGACCCTTCTCCTGTGGACCTGGGCTCACTAAATCATTCACTGAAGCCAGTTGTTTCAAACTTACTCAGGTGTCAAAATGGACCCTGGTCTAAAATTTGATCAGCAGATTAGTGCTGCTGTAAAGTCTAGTTGTTTTTTTTTCAGCTAAGACAGTTGGCCATAATTAAGCCCATTTTGTCAACATTTTGTCAACAATTTCCAAACTGTCATTCCTGCATTTGTGACCACCAGACTGGATGTACTGTATAATTAATTAATTCTCCAAAACCAACAGTGGGCCGTATAAGCCTTATATGCATTCTGGCTGTGCTTACTGACCTCGAACTGATTTTAAGTGTTACACGGCACTCAAAAATCCGTCAAACTGTTTTAGTACAACTTTGGTAAACTACGAAGTATTGTGGTGTGTGTATAAGGACCTCAAAAATGGCCCCTGTTCAGAAACATGCTGACTCACACGCCCAAGTGAAGCAAACTAATTCAGTGCCGCTGTCATTCCGGGTGGATTAACCAAAGAACTCCAACCACTAGATATTGGAGTCAACAGGTCGTTCAGAGTTAAACTGCAGCTGTGTGGAAGCGTTGGACGACAGAAGGTGAACTCACATTCACCAAGACAGAGAGGCAACACCGGGCGAGTTACACCACGATCTGCTGATGGATCGTAGATGCCGGGGCTAAGGTCTCAGTCTCACTTAATGCGCCTTATAATCCGGTGCGCCTTATGTAGGAAAATAGACCCGCTCACTGATATTGCCCCTTATTATCCAGTCAAAATGCACTTTGCTGTTTGCAGTGGGTCCAAAACTCAGCGACTTGACTTTTAACTGGAACCCGGAACCACGAGAGCATCTCACCTATTTTAGCCTCTCTCCATTGGCTCCCAGTGTGCTTTAGAGTTGATTTTAAAATGATTTTATTTACCTTTAAGTGCTCGCACGGCCTAGAGACCTCCTACTTCGCTGATCTGATCCACCCATACGCCCCCTCTCCACTCTCAGGACAACAGACCAGCTCCAGCACCGTCTCAAAGACTAAACTTGAGCTTTGTGGGGGCTGTGTGTTTTCTGTTGCTGCTACTGCGGAACCAGTCGCCATTAGAGATTAGAGGCGGAGTCTGTACCTATTTTCTTGTTGTTGAGTATCTTATTGTTTTCTATGTTTTTTTCGTAGTTATATTGTGTTTGTATTTGTTTGTGTACAGCTATAAAGTTTTGAAAGTGCTTTAAAAAATAAAGTTGGTATGGTATCACACTTTAAAACCAAGTGTAATCCCACCCTCCCTGTGTCGTACCTTTGCCCGTCTTCTGGTTGTAGTGGAGGATGAGGAAGCCGATGGCCAGCGTCTGCAGCATGAGGAAGAGCGCTTCACCCCAGGCACTGCACACAGCACAGACACAACGCTCTCATGTGAATGGGTGCAACACAGCACGTGCTTACGGCGAGCAGATGGGGGCGCCGTGTACCTGAAGGGGAACCTGTTGACGATGCTGTAGGCCATGGTCCCCGTGATGGCCACTAGCTCCAGCAGGACGGACTGCAGGCTCAGGCCCTCCGCGCTGGACGCTCCCATCAGCTTCAGGATCTGAGGCATCTTCACTGGAGCACAAAAAGTTTACTCACCAGAAACTCTGGGGCATTTTAATGGAGTAAGTAAAAGCTCACAAGAGTCCATTTTGCATAATATAGGACCTTCACTATGTAACTTTTCGTTTGGGGGTCCGTCACCTTCTTGTTTCTATGGAGATGTCATCACTCTGCCTCGAGTGTTCCACAGTATGGCTTTAAACTACTCTCCTTTGCATTTATTCAGTTACAGGTGGTTTTATAGCTCAAAAATACCTAGAAAAACAGGCACAGTCCGACTGCGTGTGGGGTCGCCTCTCCACAGATCTGAGCTGTAACTTGGTCTGGTTTGGTTTCCATGAAGATAGAAACGTTTAATGCCGTACTGTGGAACATTCCAAACAAAGCAATAACCTCTCCATGGACACGAACAGGGAATAAATCCTGTTGCTCTACTTTGCAATATGACCGTTATTGTAAGTGGAGTATTTTAGTCTGATGTTACTACCAGTATATGATTATTATAATTAGTTTATTTGAAAGAAAGAAGAAAGAAAAATGTTTTGCCAATTAATTCCCCCTTCACTACACATAAAACATAGCAGCCTATTTAGGTTGTGCTCACAGCTGTAGTGAAGTTTGTCTGGATAAAGAAAATACAAGTTCATTTGATTAAAATCACCTAAAATGTGTATTGTATATTTGTGTATTTATATCTCGGCTCATCATCTTTGTCCATGTCTTAAGGAGGCCATTCTTGTACTATGAGGAATAAAGGCCTAAATAGCGATCCCAGGTAACGGTCTGGAACTCAACACTGACGTCCCAACCCCCGTGTCCGGAAACTACAGTTCCTATTCATTTTTCCCAAACTTTCTGAAAAAATTAAGAGTTCAAAATCTTACTCAGGGTTAATCAGCTCTGCGGTGACTAATGCAATCAAAAACTGTGACACCCTCTTTTTGGGGAGGTTGGTAATAAAATTGTGTAACAAGTAGAGCTGGGCGGTATGACCAAAAATTGTTATCACGGTATTTTTTAAAATGATCACGGTATCACGGTATTTAACGGTATTTTTGTCTTTGGCTAAGTGGAGTGTGATAGAGTTGGTAATATCATTCCAACGTTTGCTTTTCTTGTCATAGACGGTCCCTTTAGACGGAGGCGCGGTTCCCGGCTGCCTCAAGGCCTCGCCTGCGTGTCACAAAACACTACACAGACGGTCCCTTTAGCAAACGCGCCTAACACTACACAGACGGTCCCTTTTAGCAAACGCGCCTAACACTACACAGACGGTCCCTTTAGCAAACGCGCCTAACACTACACAGACGGTCCCTTTAGCAAACGCGCATAAGACTACACAGTCGGTTCCTTTAGCAAACGCGCCTAACACTACACAGACGGTCCCTTTAGCAAACGCGCCTAACACTACACAGACGGTCCCTTTAGCAAACGCGCCTAACACTACACAGACGGTCCCTTTAGCAAACGCGCCTAACACTACACAGACGGTCCCTTTAGCAAACGCGCCTAACACTACACAGACGGTCCCTTTAGCAAACGCGCTAACACTACACAGACGGTCCCTTTTGCATATGCGCCTAACACTACACAGACGGTCCCTTTAGCAAAACGCGCCTAACACTACACAGACGGTCCCTTTACCAAACGCGCTTAACACTACACAGACGGTCCTTTAGCAAACGCGCTAACACTACACAGACGGTCCCTTTAGCAAACGCGCTTAACACTACACAGACGGGTCCTTTAGCAAACGCGCTTAACACTACACAGACGGGTCCCTTTTAGCAAACGCGCTAACACTACACAGACGGTCCTTTAGCAACGCGCTAACACTACACAGACGGTCCTTTAGCAACGCGCTTAACAATACACAGACGTTCCCTTTAGCAAACGCGCTTAACACTACACAGACGGTCCTTTACCAAACGCGCCTAACACTACACAGACGGTCCCTTTACCAAACGCGCTTAACACTACACAGACGGTCCTTTACCAAACGCTACTAACACTACACAGACGGTCCCTTTTAGCAAACGCGCTTAACACTACACAGAGACGGTCTCCTTTAGCAAACGCGCCTAACACTACACAGACGGGTCCCTTTACCAAACGCGCTAACACTACACAGACGGTCCTTTTAGCAAACGCGCTTAACACTACACAGACGGTCCCTTTAGCAAACGCGCTAACACTACACAGACGGTCCCTTTAGCAACGCGCTTAACACTACACAGACGGTCCCTTTAGCAACGCGCTAACACTACACAGACGGTCCCTTTAGCAACGCGCTTAACACTACACAGACGGTCCTTTTAGCGAACGCGCTTAACACTACACAGACGGTCCTTTAGCAAACGCGCCTAACACTACACAGAGACGGGTCCCTTTAGCGAACGCGCCTAATACTACAGACGGTCCCTTTTAGCAACGCGCCTAATACTACACAGACGGTCCTTTACCAAACGCGCTTAATACTACACAGACGGTCCTTTTAGCAACGCGCTTAATACTACACAGACGGGTCCTTTAGCGAACGCGCTAACACTACACAGACGGTCCTTTAGCAAACGCTAACACTACACAGACGGGTCCTTTAGCAAACGCGCTTAACACTACACAGACGGTCCCTTTAGCAAACGCTAGCCTTAACACTACACAGACGGTCCTTTTAGCAAACGCGCCTTAACACTACACAGACGGTCCCTTTAGCGAACGCTACTTAACACTACACAGACGGTCCCTTTAGCAAAAGCCCCAAAAACTACACAGACGGTACCTTTTAGCAAACGCGCTTAACACTACACAGACGGGTCCCTTTAGCAAACGCCGCTTAACACTACACAGACGGTCCCTTTAGCAAACGCGCTTAACACTACACAGACGGTCCTTTAGCAAACGCGCTAACACTACACAGACGGTCCTTTTAGCAAACGCGCCTAACACTACACAGACGGTCCCTTTAGCAAACGCGCCTAACACTACACAGACGGTCCCTTTCGCGAACGCGCCTAACACTACACAGACGGTCCCTTTTAGCAAACGCGCCTAACACTACACAGACGGTCCCTTTAGCGAACGCACCTAACACTACACAGACGGTCCCTTTAGCAAACGCGCCTAACACTACACAGACGGTCCCTTTAGCGAACGCGCCTAACACTACACAGACGGGTCCCTTTAGCAACGCGCTTAACACTACACAGACGGTCCCTTTAGCGAGCGCGCCTTAACACTACACAGACGGTCCTTTTAGCAAACGCGCCTACCAGGGACGTCTGTGTAGTGTTTTGTGCTGCAGTGCCAACGTTATTTAGAGATTGGGGAGAAGATGCAGATTTTACTTTCTACTCAACTCGCTTATCCTTACCTGGCTTGTTGGCTTGTTTGGTGTAACACTGAAAAACAGCCCCGCTCAATCTATCACAGCGACGTTCCGCCGCTCTGTGTTGCCGACATATGCGCGCACACACGGTATGGCGGTAAATAAAAAATTCATATCATAAAAATAAAAATTACCGGTATACCGGTTCAAACGGCATACCGCCCAGCCCTAGTAACAAGTGCGTAATGAAGCAAAACTGTTCTGCACTCGGCCCATTCATGACGAACATGAGTCAGTATAGTCACTTTTTCTTTGTTTTGGTCATTTCTAAGCAGTTTTTTTCTGTATTTTACCTAAATAAATGACAGTTTGTGACACTCTTTACTGTTGGCAAGGATCAGATTGGTCAAAACACTTGGGTCATTTCTTGTTTGAAACTGGGACAAATCACTGGTTTTGGATAAATCTGCTGGGACAGGGGACACAGGGTTTCCTCAGAGCCTCAGGTCTGACGGTGCCGCACGGCGACAGCTGTTGGCAACAGTGTCTGGAGAGAATTTTCCCACACTGCACCCGCCGGTGGGTTTTTTGCTCCCTGGCACCAAGGATGGTGTGTTCATTGAGAGACTGAGGATGGGACAATGTGTTTGCTGATGTCTATGTTAGATGATGTTTCCAGGTTTTTCACTGTGAATTGAACTATTATCCATCTATTAGAGCACAAACATCAGAATGATACATTTACAATGGTAATAGGCATTTAATTAAATTTGAGTTATTCAGCGCAATACGTATGATTCAGAAAACTCTTGGCGATCTACTTGGAAGGAGGTGGAGAGCGACTGGTGGCTCCCGAGCTACAGGTTGGAGACCCCTGCCCTAGATTAATGACCTATAACTTCATTTAAATCTGTTTCTAAGACTTTGTACACCTCTACATTATTCAAACATTTTGCAGAATCTTGCATTTTAGATGAGCTTTTAGGACTTAAAACAACCGCATTATACTGTAGATGTTAGTTAGCGCACAGCTAGTTGGCCTCTGCAATGCCTTTGAATTTTTTTTCGAAAAGTCTATGGGAAAATGAATGGAAAATTGACATCTGGGACCTGAGTGGGCGGTCACTGTCCATTTGCAGTGTTATTATTATTATTTTTTTTGTGTATTTACCCAGCACTGATCCCAGGATGATGCCGATGCCCAGGCCTTTGCTGATGACCACCTTCAAACATGGCACTGAGGAGACAACACAAGAAAACACATGAACAACTATCGTGTTTGTATGAGTGTTTTTCATTTCTTTTCTTCAATAAAAACACATATGATTAAATAACTGCAAGACTGATGTTAAATGTCACACTGTGGAACATTCCAGGCAAAGCAATAACATCTCCAGACACAAGCCAAACCCCGTCGTCCACCTGTTTGCAATGAAACATCAAAACATTTACTGGGAATGCTTAATGAAATGTTTGGGTGAAATCGGACAGATATTTGCTTGCTTTAGCGTATCGATTATCGGCCTTAAATCTCCAGCACAGACAGGTTATTTCCGATATTTGGATTTGGTCACAATCTGCTGCCTAAAAAATGACACACAAAACAATATGAAGAGATGCACAAAACGTGACAACACCACTCTCTCTTAAAGGTGCACTGTGCAAGTTTCTGGGTGGAGGGTCCGTCACCATGGAGATGTTGTTGCTTTGCCTGGAATTTTTCACAATAGGGCATTAAACTTTATTACTCTATTTCCATGGAGACAAGCAAGACGCCAATGTACAGGTCCGATGTGTGGAGGGATAGGCCTGCTTACAGTAGAATGCATATTTTTCAAGTTGTTTTATTGTAAAAAACATAATTAAATGATAAGCGTAATGCCATACTGTGGTACATTCCAGGGAAAGCTATTTCCCTTATCTCCATGGTTACATCCAGGTGCTGGACAGCGCACCTTGACAGGTTTATAGTAAAAAAGTGGGTGAGTGTGTAGTAAATTTAAATGACATTATTTGGAGAAAATGATCAAAACCGGCCCCAAGTATCAGTCCTAAAATATCGGCAGAGCTTATCCGGCATCGGCTGCTCTGGATTCAAAACAATTGTTATCCCAACGTGCCATGAAAAATAAATAAATAAAAATATCAGTTGATTTCTAATTAGTACATGCATAACGTCTTAGAGTTTTTATTTAAAGGTTCTATAATCACTCATAAATAACCACTGTTTGAACTGGCCTGCAGATAAGGAGGAAATATTTTGATTTCACAAAACGAAGACAGTTGTAAAATTTTCAGTGACTTTTGATGCCATGTGATTGATAATTTTTCTTATATATCAACTTGGACTCTGTGTATAAATGTATAGCCATAAACACTGAATGGATATTTGGCATGACTTGGCAACATCTAGATAAATTTGTGTGAAAATAAAAAATAAAACCCCTCCAGATGTTTTATGTTGTAATAGACATATAGGGCTACATTTTCTTCTATTGATGTCATTGAGGTCGGGCGTGTCCCTTATTGTTAATTTTAAGGTCAAAATATAGGTCAAAAGGTAATTCATCTCAAAAGTACTCAAATGCAAAAATAAATAGATTTGGATTCCTTATGATTTCCCCTTTCCAGAGATACCTTGGTTTATGATATCAGACCACGAGTTGCTGAGCAAATGCAATTTAAAATTTGGCCACCACACAAAAAAGTGAAAAAATGAAAGCACAATATCTCGCAATCCGTTGGTCCGATCATGATAACATTTTAGATTTTAGCTTTCTTGACTACGACGTACCCAAACACCAATTTTCTTTGCATTTGGACAATGTGAGTGTTTAAATTGCAGTTTTTTTTGGGGTGAATTGAGGTGGAATGACCCTAAATAAAAATTTTAATGTATAAATTAAAATAATAATAACAGAAATATTAAATAAACCGTATGTGTCCTGTGCTCTTACAGTTTTTTTTAAAAGGTTCTACATTCACAACTGAATCGGTGTCTCCAGAGCCTTAACGTGCAGATAGAGGACACATCCAAGTGTGTCTCTGTCTCAGCCTCAGTATATGGACAGACCTCCAGAAATGTTATATTGATAAACCATTGCCACGTGTACACTCCCATAATGAGAGAGCTTATCAACAGAACTTCAACCTAAGACAACCAGTAGAAACCTGTTCTACGAGTCCAAACTTTACAACCATTTCATTTCCATACATTTTTATCATCCAAGTAACGAAATCATACACGTACTTACAATTTAAAGCAGGTAGATCGTGCAAACCGAGCGTAACTAACATTTACGACACGTCAACATAGCAAAAATCCATTCATCAAGCTCTTTAGTTGTCATGCCTGTCAATTTTGCAATTCATTTTTAAAATTATAGTAACATATGTACAATTTTGAATTTCTGATGTTTTATAAGGATAGTCCATGTGGAAGTGCATAAGTATTCATTTATTCAAAAATAAATGAAATATCCAGGAAGTAAGGAAGTTGTAGTAAGCCTAAGTTATGCTCTCCATAGCTCGCTTTGGCTGTTTTGTGTTTCTAAAAGTCGAAATGACAGTGAGTAAAAGTGAGATCTACCGTCTAAAAAGTTGAAGTTGAGGAAAAACTCGTCATAACAAGACTCTGGCATGAGATAAGTCAATAATAATCCTTTAAAGGGGTCCATGAATGACGAGCCCTTCTCTGCAGCCATGTCCGCTGCCGCCATGATGAATCTGCTGCTGCGGTCACGTGACGGCTTCCTCTCGCCACGCGGGGACGAGGGCGCGTGCGCGACTGACCTCTACAGGCGGGAAATAAAAAAATAAAAACGTTTTAAATAAAAAATAATAAATAAATAAATAAATAAAAAAATAAAAAAAATAAATAAATAAATAAATAAATAAATAAATAAATAAAAATAATAATAATAATAATTATTATTATTACTACTACTACTACTACTACTACTACTACTAATATAACAAATACATGAAATGAAAGTTATTTTAATAAATAAATAAATGAAAATAAACATGTTTAAATAAATAGATAATAATAGAGAAGTTACTACAGTGAAACTATAAATGGCCGAATAATTAATTAATGTAATAAAAAAAAAATAGGATAGGGGTAAAAACTCCAGAAAGAAGCTTTCCACAGTAACACATTATTTATTTATTCATCTAGTTTGTCAGTGAAAAAATAACCCAGCCATTTTTATATGATTAAAAAAAATGTATATGTGTCTTGAAAATGTGCAAATTGCCATACATAAACAAAATAAAAATAATCATTTAAATTAAAAAAAATTAACATTTCGGTCTGTAGGGGGCAGCGTTCAACCGGAGCAGACTGTTGAGTGAACAAGCATGGAGCCGAACCACGTCCCGGGACCGTCTCTGACCGAGTGCGGGTTGGTGTTCCCGGGCCAGCCCTACTCCGCCTGCGTGCTCAAAGCGGGCTACAGCGCGCCACAGCCGGACGGGACTTTCAAAGCGGACGGGACCATCACACTGCTCACGGGGCCCCGGAACATCCTGGTGGACACCGGCGGACCGTGGGACCGAGACTTCCTCCTGCGGAGCCTGGAGGAGCGGGGACTGAGCGCGGGGGTCTTGGACGTGGTGGTGGGGACGCACGGACACTCGGACCACGTGGGTAATCTGAGCCTGTTCCCCGGGGCGCTGCTGATCGTGGGGTACGACGTGTGCAGGGGGGACACGTACGTGGACAGCGGCTTAGCGCGCGGGGAGACGTACTGCGTGGACGAGCACGTGAGTGGCAGCAGACCAGTCCTGACCACTAGACTGTGACCAATACGCGTAAAGGTCCGATATTACGCACACCTGACTCTTAAGAGTTTAGACATGGCATAACGTGACCTCCTCAGAAACAGACCGGGAACAGCCTGACCAGATTTTCAAAAGAAAAAAAACAAACAAAACAAAACAAAAAAATAAAAATAAAAAAATAAAACGGGGACATCCCTGGTTTGGATTTGTTGGTAATAATAAAATTGTGAAACGAGTGTGTAATAGTAATAATTGTGATGAGTTAACAATATTATAACATAGATCAGAAAATGGTGTAATATGGGCCCTTTAAAGTACTAAACAATTCACTTATATAAAGACAAATTAATCTGGTGAATTATGAGTTTAATCTGACTATCTTTAAACTACCGGTAACTAAAACAGCACTGATGGATTGATCTACAGCCCTAATCACTTTGGCTAGAATGTTCCTTAGTAAGGCATAAAACAGGTACATCTCCATGGAGACAAGCAGCCACCCAGCCAAAACAGGGCAGATCTGTGGAGAGGCTAACCCGCCCACAGAATGCATGTTTGAGGTCTTTTTGAGCAGAAAATGAGTTTAATGCCATACTGTGGAACATATAGGTGAAGCAGTATCATCTCCATATAGACAGTAAGGTATCAGACCCTCCATCCTCCACCACAAAAGTCTGTTTTTAGGAACTGGTTTAATCCTGGTTTAATCCTGGTTTAGTCCTAGTTTAATCCTGTTTTAGAAGATGGTTTAATTCTGGTTTAGGATCTGGTTTAATCCTGGGTTAATTCTAGTTTAGTCCTGGTTTAATCCTGGTTTAATCTTGGTTTAGTTATAGTTTAGTCCTGATTTAGACCTGGTATAGTCCTGGTTTAGTCCTGATTTAGACCTGGTATAGTCCTGGTTTAGTCCTGATTTAGTCCTGGTTTAGTCCTGGTTTAGTCCTGGTTTAGTCCTGGTTTAGTCCTGGTATAGTCCTGGTTTAGTCCTGGTTTAGTCCTGGTTCAGACCTCATATATTAGATAAATGTCTATTTAAGTCACTTTATTGTGCTTCAGTCGTACAGAATGGGTCAGATTAGATAAAGGGATTTGAAATGACATAATAAACATGTTCATATCACTCAAATGTCTCTGATCTGAACGGTTATGACGAAGCTCGACTCGGGTCAGGGAGGCAACACAACCAAGATGGAAAAATGGTTTAAAAAAAAAAAAAAAAGAAAGTCATTTACAGTTTCAGATTGTACTTCCTTATCTGGAGTTTCCTTGTTGTGGGGCAAACAAAGTCTTTCTTATCTTATCGACTTTGGCAATAGCGACATTACGATTCCACACAAAGTTATAGGCCTATGATTAACTTTTGACCATCCAAATGCATTATTTAGTTATTTTAGTTGTTTGTAACTACAGAACAGCTTTGTATGAATAAAAGTTGTGACATTCTGGGACTTTTCGCGCCGCACGTATGTCTAACCAGGATATTGGCTGAAACTTGGGAGCCGATATCAGATCTGGCTCAGTTTTCAGTATCGGCGCCGATATCTGGTGCAGGTAGACAGTGGTGACAGGAGCTGAGCTGGTGGAGCGTTTCTCCATTTATCCGAAGGTTGCCGGTTCAAATCCCACTCTCCACATAAACAATCATTGGTTGAGCGGTCAGATCTACTCGTGGATAAATGCTGTCGTCGTGTCCTTGGGCAAGACACTTAACCCACCTCACCCCCAGTGTCTGCATGTGTGAATGTGGCTGTTTGAGTGGTTCCCTGTTGTAAAACACTTTGAGTGTCCTGAAAGTGGAAAAGCCCTGTATATTTACCGTATATCTGGTGTAAACAGCCATGTTTTTGGCCTCTTTGCTCTTCTGTTTCCATTTTTACTTAAATATTCGTCATCTCTCATCAATACATCAATATTTGGAACCCATATCAAAACCAGTTTCACCGATATTACAACCGATATGTCATTCATCCCTATAAACCCCTTTTCTCGCTCTCGTTTTGAGGCCAATATTCCACACGAGCTGAAGGAGCTTTCATGCTGATAAGGTGGTACCTGCCAACGCCTGTCACCTGCTCACTTTTATGACGCCCGTCGTCATCCGCCTCTGATAAAGGAGCGTAAATCATCATGAATGAGTCTCACCGATCAGAGCCACAGACACAGAAATCGGACCAGAAATGTATTGTAAAAATCAAATGAAAAAACATTTTGATACGTTCATAGTAAAAGTTTTGTCACTAAACACAGACGGTGCTTTGTCAGTGTCACGAGATGGTTTTGGCAGCACAGAGAGGACGAGAGATATCAGAGCACGTCATCAATAAATATTGCACGGTATTGCGTAACTTTCTGGCACCTGGTACTTTTTTCCTCTATTACGGCGTATGATTAAAGCCTGGCTATGGAACCTTTCTTGTGGAGCTGTTATTATATTATATGATGTTGTTCTGAGGCTATGCGTTCCACTCTTCTACAAGTGCTACACACAGTTCTGCCGGGTCACGTGGGGGTGGGTACGACCATCCAGCTGCTGCTTCAGCAGGTCTCAGACGCTCTGTGGGGTTCAGGTCAGGGGACACTGCTGACCAAACCATATGAGGCACTCCGACTTCCTGAAGTCGAGCTGTGACAATTCTGGCACGATGTGGTGGAGCATTATCATCCATGAACAGCAAATTGGGGGTGTGCTGGCGGAACTGGGGGATGATGATGGGTTCTATGATGTCGTTGAGATAAGAACGTGCAGTGACTGAGCCGTCAACAATAACCAGATCTGTTTTGTGCTGACTGGTGATGCCTGCCCAGTCTGTTGCACCTCCTCCACTAAAGGGAACCCTGGGGACCATGTTGACCTTAGCCTATCGCTCACTTCACCTTCTCCAGCAACACTGACAACCATCATTTCTTTGTTCATCAGAACAGGACGGTAGACCACTGCTGCACTGTCCAGGTCACATGGTCTTGTGCCCACTGCAAACGTTCACGGCGGTGTCTTGGTGTCAGTGGAGGCACCTGCAATGGTCGTCTGGCATTCAAGCCAAAGTGGTGGAGTCGGTTGCGGATGGTTTGTCTGGAAACCCTAGTACCGCTCACCTCTGGTAAACGGGCCTGCAGCTGTGGCAGTGGCATAATGATGTGTGAGTGCACAGGTCCTGAGGTACTGCTCATTGTTGCTGTCTGTCACTCATGGGGCTCCACTCCTGGGTCTGTCACAAACTCTGCCAGTAGTTCTGTGTCATGAAGCAAACCTGCGGATGACACTTTGAGACACATCAAGTCTCCAAGTGTCAAGCAACATCTGACTGTCTGCCACCGACCCGAAGGTGCGCTATGGCCGGGTGGCACTGCTCATCTGTTCATGGCTGTTTCAGTGATGAACTTGGAATGATTTGATGAAAAATATTGTTTTAAAAATCCATTCAGACGCATCGATTCAAGAATTGTGCAATGAAGTATCACAATATATTACTGAATTGATTTTTTCTTAAACCCCTAATACACCTATTGTCTACACAGTGTAAATGATATAAAAAGTGATTTTTCTGATGGATTCCTTAAGAAAACCTTTCCATTACTGATTTTTCATACATATTTTATTTTCAGAAAACTTTTTGATTTACCATATTTACATTTTTTGTTTCCAGATCAGCATCGTGCCGACGCCGGGGCACAGCGGGCAGGACGTGAGTGTCCAGGTGAAGGGGACCGCCGGGGGGACTCTGCTGGTGGCCGGGGACCTGTTTGAGAACCACCAGGACGAGTCAAGCTGGAGAGAGCTGAGCCTGAACCCTGCATTACAGCAGCAGCACCGACAGAGGGCGCTACAGGCCGCTGACGTCATCATCCCGGGACACGGCCGACCCTTCAGAGTCACCCGAGGGCCCCAGGAGCCACAGGGGGCCTCGTGATGACAGAGGAGTGCTGGGGGCATAGTCCTTAGTACTCATCTCTCATGTACTATAGTAGGAACTCTTTGGTACCAGGATTGTGACTATTAAGTTTTTGGCCATAAATAGTTTTTTTAAAGAACTATTCTGCATTATTTTGTCATTATTCCCTTGAGCACCTTTGCTTTGGCGTCTTGTGTTTTACAACAAAGTGCATTGAAACAGACATTTTCCTGCTCGGTCACTGATACTGAAATACTGGAATCTGGTGTAGGATATTTTCAATCATTTCACTTTCCCCAAACTGTTCTCAGGATTTAAAAGTTCACAGCTCACAATTCTTGTCCTTGTTTGATTTTCTTGCGACCTACGATTGGTGATCGGGAGCTGGTCGTGAGGGATTAATCGGTTCTCGTCACCCCCATGTAAACTACACAAAGCACGATTTTAAGCAAGACTGAGCCAAACCTCGGCCCGATCCCGAAAACAGTCGCACGAGTTTAGTCTTATGAAATTGTGTCCTGTGATATTCTATTCTAGTGTTGTTGCTGTCTTGGCCAGGATTTGAAAAAGAGATTAGTAATCCCAATGGGACTTTCCTGGTTATATAAAGGTTAAATAAAAGATTTTTTTACCAGCCCAAAAACTGAACCCTTCCTTCTGTATAAAACACGACTGGAGTTTATTTCAAAACCCAGTTCTACGTTTCTGTTGAGTTGACACAAAATGTGAATTAATAGGAGTGGAACAATATCCAAGTCTCACGATGTTCAGACTGTGACATCCTCACAGTCTGAACCTCACAGCACAATATTTATCGTAATATCGTGGGAAAGCTCACGATATTACGATATTCTACATAATAACAAGACTGACTCTAAAATGTCATACTGCGCCCAGTCATTTGGTACAACATTTATTGTCATTAGGGATGGAACGAAATCCAAATCTCTCTGTACGATATTTTCACCATAAACATCTCACTGGACCAGATTTATTGCAATATTTTGTGGAGGCACAAAACTGTGAATCTGCTCCTTTTTCCTCTAAAAATGCTTCACAGACTTAATCCACAGAATGAAGATGTAAAAGTGCTCAGAACAGTTATTTCCTCATGTCGTCTGCACTGAAACGGAGCAAAGGATCATGGTCTATGTAGTTCCCTCTGTTTTTTTTAGCCATTTCTGCATCAGAACTGTTCATTAAAGCAAAGAGACTTGGGATTCGATATATTGTGATGCTCCACGATATTACTGTGACCTTTGACAATACGATATCACCAGATTTAGGTTATTACATCCCTATGAAGTAAATATATAGAAATGATTATGTCTGGTTGATCTCAAATCACATTCTCTTGTATTATTACTGTTCCTTCTTCTGTAATCGTCTCCCACTTCACCCAGAGCAGCAGATCAGGTCATTGCATGATTCGGATGGGCGTGTTTTCAATTTTCCGACACAAAACTGGCCCCGTATCAACTCAGCTCCATACTGCGCCGCTCCATAGGTTTACTCCCCACTTTTACTCAAATCAAACTCAAAAACACATCGGTCACTAAAGAGAGATGTTCACAGTGCGCCAAAATTAGACAAAATTCTCCAAGAAATCCTTTGAATCTGTGAGTGTTTTTATCTGAACTTGTACTTGGAAATTAAACGGTCAGATTTCATAGTTCACCTGGGATAAAGGGCATCAGCTAATAACTGCTCCGAGTCAAAGTCTGAACTAGTTGATCATTTATTTAACGCTGAGGGGGGAACAGCGCGGTTCAGATCCAGGCTGAAGCGGAAGCCGAACCCGTGTGGTCGAGCGCTATCAGAGACGGCAGGGAAGGGCATCTGGGGTAAAAAACAAAAACTGCACTGTTTCATTGCGACTGACTGAAGAAGGAATTTTTTAAAATCAAATTTGAATAAAAACTATTTTTAAAAAAGATCATTTCATTTTTTACAATTTTGAGGCAAGACAATTTTTTCTTTTGTTCTTTTCTTGGTGCTATTTTAATAAATATTTTAACAGGACATATTTTAATTCATTTATTTTAATATTAAGTTAATTTAAAGGCGCTGTGCCTCATTTTTATTTTGCACCAATCCAAAGTTCTTCCTCACTCACTTCATGCATTCAGAGCACACTGATTACTCACACTGATGAGTTTCTAAGAGCTTTGCACAACTCCTGTGGTCACGATAAGGTAACGACAACTAGCATGCTAACAGCGCACCTCCTGACTATCAGACGCTTTATAATTAGATGCAGACTTTACCGTTGTATTTATTTGGACTGTAGTCTACAGCCATATGAATGTTGAACCGTCGGATGTTCTGCTTTTTGGGGACGGGAGATTTTTGAAGGAAAAATCAAAACGGACAAATGTGTTGATGCAGGAGACGTCTGCCTGTGTCTGCTGTTAGTTTGTTAGTTTGTTCCGGGCATAACTCTCGAACCACTCGTCTGACTGATCTCACATTCGGAGGCTGTCGTCCTGGTGCGGGTGTGTGCCGAGTTTCATGTTGTCAGAGTAAAAAGGGCCAAACATGTCCCTGTGTGAAGTCGCCCCCATCAAACTCAAACCTACACAAACTATGTCAGTCGTTTGTGCTGTTTTGTGCTGCAAAAAGTTTCGTTTGTGTGATTCTGGTTCTTCAGATATTCACAGTTTTATTTTCGGCCGATGACGTCGTCCAGAACCTCAGAATGTGAAACAGCCTCAAAACAGGAGGAAAATTATAGAAAACGTTTGTATTTCATTTGTGCTGTGACAATTTTCATTAGAAATAAACTCGCTTATGTCTAAAATTATGATTTATTATTTCTGTGATATTATATGACGTAATTTCCGCTCATCTGATGGCAGCAAACTACTGGTGATAAACGACCTGAGGCTGAGGAAAAGTCTGTTTCAGTCTTTAGTCTTTTGCTTTTGATTCACATTTTATATAATAACACAGACTTTTCCTCAGCCTCAGGTCGTTTCTCTTCTCTAGTTTTGTGGAGTTTGTCTCCGTCAGCTGAACAGAAATGTCGTCCTATAATTACCACAGAAATAATAATGAAGAATTTTAGAAATAAACTCACACAAATGAAACTGTCACAGCACAAAACAGCACAAACCAAATACAAACGTTTGACATCATTTTCTTCCTGTTTTGAGGCTGTTTCACATTCTGAGGTTCTGGACGACGTCATCGGCTGAAAATAAAACTGTGAATATCTGAAGAACCAGAATCACACAAACAAAACTTTTTGCAGCACAAAACAGCACAAACGATTGACTCCATTTTGGGCATTTTCGAGCATTTTGAAGCTTCTTGGGGTCCTGGCTGACCCCAATTTGACCAATAAAAGAATCGTTAGTTTCTCAAAACTAAAGGAGCACAAACAAAACTTTGCAGCACAAACGAAGCACAAAAGATGGACATAGTTTTTGTGTAGGTTTGAGTTTGATGGGGGCTGTATGAGGGAGGGCAAACACCTGGTGATTCAGTCACAGGTGGTTTTATTGCTCCAAAATCCCTAGAAAAACAAACATTCTGACTGTGAGCGGTGTCGCCTCTCCACAGATCTGACCCGTCACTTGGCCTGGTCTGGTTTCCATGAAGATAGAAAGGTTTAATGCCGTACTGTGAAACATTCCAGACAAAGCAAAAACATCACCATGGGGAAAAGCATTTGACAGACCCTCTGCCAGAAAAGTTACACAATGCACCTTTAAAGAATTCAAGATGGTACAGAGTTGGTTTTAAGGCCATTTCATTCCGGTTGTAATTACTATTACTTGTAAGAGTAATTCAAAATCCCAAGAGGAAACCAGGAGATGTGTGGAAACGTGCAGGAACTGGAAAGGAAAGTTGCCTGGTTCTAATCATTGTAATTTCTTCTAAGAATGTAATGTCTTTTTACTACGGAAGCCCTCATCTGCATGTTTCCAAATGTTTTCTGATAATGTGAATAGAGCCTATTACTTACCATAAAGTGATTATAATTAGTCAGAAAAGTCTTGAAAATACTGCAAACACTGTTACAACAACTGTGTGAGTTCGTTTTTTCCCCCATGTATTTAAAACTAGAATAAGCTCTGTGGGACGGCGTGTTGGGAAGCCACACACATGTGTTATTAGTCATAAAAGGGCATATTTCCGTTACCGTAGCGACACAGAGGTTATGAGGGGGCGGGGCTTCTCAGTATCAGGCTCGGGGAATGTGTGATGTCAGAGTCCGTGTGGATTATCTCATGAACAGATCAGGGAAATACCTCAAATTATCTCCAGGCTGAGCAGTTAGTCCTGGTTTGGTCCTGGTTCCTCCTGCTCTCGTTTTCTGTGATCCTGGTTTGGATCTGGTTTAGTCCTGGTTTAGTCCTGGTTTGGTCCTGGTTTAGTCCTGGTATGGTCCTGGTTTAGTCCTGGTTTGGTCCTGGTTTAGTCCTGGTTTGGTCCTGGTTTAGTCCTGGTTTAGTCCTGGTTTAGTCCTGGTTTGGTCCTGGTTTAGTCCTGGTTTAGTCCTGGTTTAGTCCTGGTTTGGTCCTGGTTTAGTCCTGGTTTGGTCCTGGTTTAGACCTGGTTTAGACCTGGTTTGGTCCTGGTTTAGTCCTGGTTTAGTCCTGGTTTGGTCCTGGTTTAGTCCTGGTTTGGTCCTGGTTTAGACCTCGTGTGTTTCCTGTTAATATTTGACTGGGACCTCATTAGCCATTTATCAGCCCGGGTCAGATTTACAAAACATTTACAATGATCCCAAAGACCACAGTCTTGGATTGTGCTGTATAGTATTAACTAGACTGCATCTAATTAGTATTTCACAGGTATTCAGCCATGAACTGTTTCCTCCTCATTAATGCAGCAGTCATTAGAATTATAGATGCTAACACTTTATAGTAATTACACATTATTTTGTCTTAATAATATATGAACAAAGACCTAATTCATAATGAACCAATAGTTGATTAAGAAAAATCTTAGCAGTGATTACGAGGGGTGTAAAAAAATGAATTCAGTGATACATCGCGATACTACACACAATTCTGGAATCGAAATGTGTCTGAATCAATTTTAAAAAATCTTATTTTTGACAAAAAGAAGAGTTCCATTTACTGTTCTCATGATTTAAAAATAAATTCATTAACTGGGCTTGTGAAGGTGTACATGACCATATTATCAGAAGTAATATTCATGAATCACAATAGTCCTTTGTTATACGCCCGTTTCAATATGGGACGTATTATGGTATGGCGCTGTCCGTCCGTCCGTCTGTCCGTCTGTGGACACTTCAAAGCTTTGAAGTCTTTGAAGCTTTGTCTTCATGAAAGATCTGAACTCTCTTCTCTTCTCTGTTCTGCTGCTGAAAGCGAGAACAACCCACATTCTCTGCTTCTTTGAGCTTTGACACATTAAAGCTTTGTAGTGTCTTTAAGTTCTGTTGCTGCAATCTGATTGGTGGAATTCCGATTCTAGAATTCTATATACAATAATTCAAAGTACGGGTGTATTTTGCCCCGCTGGAGGAGCTCTTGTTAGTATTGGGATCATATGGTGACACACATAATGTGATGGTATTGTGTTCGCGCTGGTGCGTTAGGTCCATTCAGCCTCTTTAAGTCTATAATTATATAATAAATCCTAACTCAATAACCACCAACTAACAATTACCACTTTATTAGTGCTAATGTGCTCCTCCCTACTTCATTATCACTCTTAATAAAAAACACATTCACAGCTTAGTCATGACATCTCTGTCAATGTTTAGAAAGTAGCTTAATTATGAATGATTTTTAAGGCCATATTTTACACGTCGCCTATTCAGCCATTTACCATGAATAATACTCTCTACTCGGGATGTATCAATAACCGAAATATGGTGATATCGTATCGTCAAAGGTCTCACAATAATATCGTGGAGCATCACAATATATCGAATCCCAAGTGTCTTTGCTTAAATGAACAGTTCTGATGTAGGAATAGCTAAAAAAACCCACAGAGAACTACATAGACCATGATCCTTTGCTCCGTTTCAGTGCAGACGACATGAGGAAATAACTGTTCTCAGCACTTTTACATCTTAAGTCTTATGAAGCATTTTTAGAGGAAAAAGGAGCAGATTCACAGTTTTGTGCTTCCACAAAATATTGCACTAAATCTGGTCCAGAGAGATTTGGATTTTGTTCCATCCCTAATGACAATAAATATTGTACCAAATGACCAAATGATGGTCAGAGCATTTCAGAATGTCACTCTTGTTATTCTGTAGAATATGGTAATATAGTGAGCCTCTCTTAGCCAGACTGGCACCACCTACTGCCTCCAGTGACTGGGTCAGGACTGGGTCAGGACTCACGATACACTCGGTGGTTTGCAAGAACCTCAGAAGTTGTAGTCGGAGCACGGGCCTCTCAGTGAAGCAGTGTGTTGGCCAGAACCAGCCCAAGCAGACTGCATATGGTTTACGCACATGACCAGACAGCAGCGACTGGTTAAATCAAAAAGTACCTGTCTACCGTCGAGCGAATGAATCCTAATGCTGCGAGGACCGGCTGTATCAGGCTAAACCTCCCCACGTTTTCCCACCATATCACAATAAATATCGTCCCATGAGGTTCATACTGTGACAATATCCTATCATGAGACTTGGATATTGTTACACCCCTACTCTTTAGCATTAGCATTATATATATACACTATAATAAACACGAAGTAGCTTATCTGTTAGCTCTTAGTTAGCGGCTCATGCGCTCTCTAAAATCCCCATATTTCTCTCAAAACCACCACCAATTTTCACTCAGCGCTGAGGCAAAATAAGTGCATTAGCCTGAAGGCTTTATGATCATTTATGACCCGAGTGGAAACACTGACAAACATCACGCCCCTGACATATCAAGTGGAAGATAAGATAATCGCGCTCAAAGTGCAGTCTCCAGTCATCGTTATAAATCCCCCACTGTGCTCCCTTCTCTTTTGGATCCTGCAGCCCTCCCTCAGCCCTCGTCACCATGTGCACCGGAGCCTGCTCCAAGTTCGTGGCCATCGCGCTCTACCCGCTGGCCGCTGTGTCCATCATCTGCAACATCATCCTCTTCTTCCCCGACTTCCAGACAAAATACGCGTCTGAGGATGGAGAGAATAATCCCCGCATCACCGAGGAGGTCAAGTACATGGGCGGACTGATCGGAGGAGGAATCATGGTGGGTGCAAACAATGTCATAAATACAAAGATGTTAGAATCGACGTTAGAACTGGCAGATTGCAAAGTCTGTGGAGGCGAGACAGGCTGGTTGTCACATTCATCTTATCTCGGCTTTTGAAGGGTGGATTTGATAAAAAAGTTGCACTGAAATGCTTCAAAAAGTGATTAAATTCTCCCTTTAGAGTGAAGGTGACTTGAATGAAGAAAGTTTTATCATGATTTGAGTAAATAAAGTAAAATGCTCTTAATTTAGTTTAACTTAAAAATGGAAAATGGGAAATATGTTTGTTGCCGTACCTTCCAAACAAGGCAATGACATCTCTATGGAGAAGTTACACAGCTCGCCTTGAAGCGCTTTATGAAATAATTATTATAGTGGCCCCATAAACACTTCCTGGTTATGTTCCTGGACTAAAAATAAACTTTTCAACTCACTACACCTTAATTAGCCTTAACAAAGCATAAAGCCATCACAATGAACACACTTCAGTTTCTGTGCACTGTCCAGGGCTCTTTCTACCAGCTCTGTCCTTGTTATCTTAGCCTGCTTCATCAGAGGTATAATACTCCCTACAACAAAAGCATAGCTGAATTACACTGTAGTAGAACTGAAGGGACAACACTGTCACAGCCTCTGGATGGTTCTGTACTGAGGCAAACTGCAGCCTCTTCTCTCCAGCTCTCGGACGGCTTTATTTATTTATTTATTTATTTATTTATTTATTTATTTACTTTCTTTATTGACATTTTCAATTTAGAACAAATATTCTACAACAAAAAGAAGGAGAAAAAAGTGAAAAACAGTGATAAGGACAAACTTATTGTTGGTGCCAAATAATCATTCAAATCCACTGTTAGCATCACATACAGTAAAAGAAAGGAATATAAAGTAAAATCAATACATTTTAATTCAAATTCGACGTGACTCACAGAACAAAAACATATGGAAATAAAGTAGTTAAATAATAATAACAATTATTTAAAAAAAAGTAAAAATAAATAGATGAAATAGATTAGAAATAAAGAAAATAAATAAATAAATAGAACAACATACAAACACACAGTGGGGTATATATATATATATATATATATATATATATATATATATATATATATATATATACAAAGAAGTACAGAGTATAAATGTCCACAATTCCATCAAATGACATCATTGTTTTGTGCTTTTTCAAACGTCCACGACAAATTTGGATTAATAAATAAATAAATAATTAATTAAATGAATCATTGTATTTATATAGTGCTTTTCAAGACGCCCAAAGCACTTCACAGTTTTTCTTTTTTTATTCTTCATTCACGCCGCACCCGGTGGTGGTGATAAGTTACTACTGTAGCCACAGCTGCCCTGGGACAGACTGAAGCGAGGCTCCAGTCTGCACCATCACTCACTTTCTTACTAGGCAATGTGACTGTCTTTGCCCCTGGCGCCCCCTTGTGGCACCTGGCGCCCCCTTGTGGCACCTGATTTTCCCAGCAGTCTCCCATCCAAGTCCTGACCAGGCCTGAGGCTGCTGAGTGTCTGAGGTCTGCTGATCAGGCTGTGACAGGCCGCTGTGGCCACATACAAACGCTCTCACCTTCTGAAGCTCTGGAGGCTCGTCCCACACCTCATACCTCAGTCTCAGTATACAACACTCCCTTTAATTCCAGGCTTCTGGGCCAGGCTTCAAATTGGGGTGGAGAGTTCAATTTCCATAATTTCTAAATTGTGTCATGATTATAGTGGACTGCTGCTATTTATTCTACAAACCTCTGGCGATACTCTCCGATTTGGCAGCACAGTCATTTTGGTACAGATAAAAAAAAAAACTTCTCTTCTCCCTGGAGTGAGGTGCAGCTATTTGTAGGAGGCAGTGACAACTGCACGGCTCTTTGTTGTGATGAAAATTGCGATTTAAAATGTCCAAATGACAACATACATATCATGTCCTAACATATCATCATCCTTAACTGACGATTTATTGTGTAATTAGAGAGTACGACTTTATTAACTACATGTGTTTCTGTGTCTGCTCCAGGTCCTGGTTCCAGCCATCCACATCCACCTGACCAGTGCCCGCAACTGCTGTGCCAACCGCTGTGGGGTGAGTTTGCACAAACCTTTTACTCTGTGGGTTTTTTGCAGGAGATTTGAACTTTGGGTCTTAGCTGATAATAAATCGGCCAAATAGAAAGGATTCTGGTAGACAAAGTGTTTAATCCAGAGAGGGAAAGTGACTAAATACAAAAAACATTCACGTTATTGTAGATTTTGAGATAAATTGTTGGTAGATTTTTAATCCATCCATCTCCTCCCTCTTAATCCGGCTGGGTCGCGGGGGCAGTTTGCTGCCCAATCCTCACAGCACCTGACCCCCTATGAACCCCTCTGCAGGTGGAGCCCACAGGAGATTTTTAAACCTGTACTTGTAATTATTATTGAGAATGATTCTAGCCATGTAACTGTACTTTTACTGGAGCACAAACTCTATAATCGTACCATATTTTAGACCACTTTAATATGACATAATTCACTCTACAGTCCGATAGAAGAGAAGAAGAGAAGTTTACTGCCCTCAAGTCATTTTAACTGGTTTTTATATTTCGTTTTTTGCTATATTGATACTTTGCGGCTGGGGGTGTTCTACGTGTATGCTTGTGGTTGAATGTTCAGCTGTTGCCATGGTGACACAATGCACGTATTAGCACAGCCTGATAAGTTTTTGGTTTCATGATTTCATTTTTGTTTCAACAAAAGTCCAAACTTGTGGCTGTAATTTGATGTGTGAGAGACTTGTTGTAGTTCCAGCTAAGTGACCTCTTTATGGTCGGAGTGTAAAGATAAAACTCAGATGAAAGTCTAACCTGAGTCACTGAGCTTCAGAGCACAGCAGTGACAGCACCACACGCCCAGGGAATGTTCATGACAACAGAACGTTCTGTACGCAGATGTTCCTGTCCATTGGCTTTGCAGCGCTGGGTGTGGTCGGCGCCATCTACAGTCTGAGTGTGGCATCACTGGGCCTGTCCAATGGTCCCACGTGTTTGTTTCAAAAGACCGGGACCACCACCGCCCAGTGGGGAGTGCCCTTCGCCAACAGGTACCAGCACAGCGCCCTCTTCCTGTCACTTAAGGCAAACGTGTGTCTGTCCTAGTGCACTTGGTATATTCTAACAGCAGCACATGATGATCGAGTCAAACTGTTCATCACAAACCTGGAAGGACGACCATGGATCAGAGCAGAATCACTGTGCTATGGCCAGTGACGAGAAGAAGGCAAAATACTACATCTTTATTCAGAACACACTTTAAAAACAAGGTTTTCAAAGTGCTGCACAAGCACCAAAGAACAAATAAGAATAGCATCCAGAAAGCAAACAAAATCAGACAATGAAGCCATCAGTTCAGTGAATTATAATATAAGTTAATAAAATAGAATAAAAATAAAGAAGGAATAAACTCAAGCTAATGCCAGTTAAAGGAAGGACAACGGATAAAAATGAGTCTGAAGAAGTGGTAAAGATGATGCTGCTGGTGGAAGGTCGTTCCAAAGCCGAGGGGTTAACAGCAGGGGTGGAGTGGGCGTGGTACACCGGTGTACACCATCCACCCACTGACGGGGTTAACAGCAGGGGTGGAGTGGGTGTAGTGGGTGTAGTGGGCGTGGTGCACAGGTGTACACCATCCACCCACTTCTCCCCACGTGACAGAAAACAACAAATATAAAATAGCCCATAAATGTCAAACCGGAGCTGTTGGCAATGGTGAAAACAACCTGCACAGGGCATATAAACCAGGACTAAACCAGGTCTAAACATGGACTAAACCAGGTCTAAACATGGACTAAACCAGGTCTAAACATGGACTAAACCAGGTCTAAACCAGGACTAAACCAGGTCTAAACATGGACTAAACCAGGTCTAAACATGGACTAAACCAGGTCTAAACATGGACTAAACCAGGTCTAAACATGGACTATACCAGAACTAAACCGGGAGGTGCACCTGCTGTCACCTATGGGAGTCGGGTGAGTCGGGTGAGTCGGGTGAGTCGGGTGAGTCGGGTGAGTCGGGTGATCGCGGGCGAAAAGACCGGGGCAGAGCTCCTCGCCTCACAGGGCTAAGCACATCCATCGCCCGATTGCCCTTTGTGGACACCCTGCTCCATGGACTCAGGTTTTCTCTCTCGCTCTCAAGTCCAAAATTAGTCCTGGTTCAGTTCTGGTTCAGTTCTGGTTTAGTCCGGGTTTAGTCCTGGTTTAGTCCTGGTTCAGTCCTGGTTTAGTCCTGGTTCAGTCCTGGTTTAGTCCTGGTTTAGTCCTGGTTTAGTCCTGGTT
Source organism: Odontamblyopus lacepedii (assembly GCA_034769755.1). Lineage (NCBI taxonomy): Eukaryota > Metazoa > Chordata > Actinopteri > Gobiiformes > Gobiidae > Odontamblyopus > Odontamblyopus lacepedii. The sequence goes on along the minus strand of CM068363.1, from coordinate 1,341,955 downwards.
CAGTCCTGGTTTAGTCCTGGTTCAGTCCTGGTTTAGTCCGGGTTTAGTCCTGGTTCAGTCCTGGTTTAGTCCTGGTTCAGTCCTGGTTTAGTCCTGGTTTAGTCCTGGTTTAGTCCTGGTTTAGTCCTGGTTCAGTCCTGGTTTAGTCCTGGTTTAGTCCTGGTTTAGTCCTGGTTCAGTCCTGGTTTAGTCCGGGTTTAGTCCTGGTTTAGTCCTGGTTCAGTCCTGGTTTAGTCCTGGTTTAGTCCTGGTTTAGTCCTGGTTCAGTCCTGGTTTAGTCCGGGTTTAGTCCTGGTTTAGTCCTGGTTCAGTCCTGGTTTAGTCCTGGTTTAGTCCTGGTTTAGTCCTGGTTCAGTTCTGGTTCAGTTCTGGTTTAGTCCGGGTTTAGTCCTGGTTTAGTCCTGGTTCAGTCCTGGTTTAGTCCTGGTTCAGTCCTGGTTTAGTCCTGGTTCAGTCCGGGTTTAGTCCTGGTTTAGTCCTGGTTTAGTCCTGGTTTAGTCCTGGTTCAGTTCTGGTTCAGTTCTGGTTTAGTCCGGGTTTAGTCCTGGTTTAGTCCTGGTTCAGTCCTGGTTTAGTCCTGGTTTAGTCCTGGTTTAGTCCTGGTTCAGTCCTGGTTTAGTCCTGGTTCAGTCCTGGTTTAGTCCGGGTTTAGTCCTGGTTCAGTCCTGGTTTAGTCCTGGTTCAGTCCTGGTTTAGTCCTGGTTTAGTCCTGGTTTAGTCCTGGTTTAGTCCTGGTTCAGTCCTGGTTTAGTCCTGGTTTAGTCCTGGTTTAGTCCTGGTTCAGTCCTGGTTTAGTCCGGGTTTAGTCCTGGTTTAGTCCTGGTTCAGTCCTGGTTTAGTCCTGGTTTAGTCCTGGTTTAGTCCTGGTTCAGTCCTGGTTTAGTCCGGGTTTAGTCCTGGTTTAGTCCTGGTTCAGTCCTGGTTTAGTCCTGGTTTAGTCCTGGTTTAGTCCTGGTTCAGTTCTGGTTCAGTTCTGGTTTAGTCCGGGTTTAGTCCTGGTTTAGTCCTGGTTCAGTCCTGGTTTAGTCCTGGTTCAGTCCTGGTTTAGTCCTGGTTCAGTCCGGGTTTAGTCCTGGTTTAGTCCTGGTTTAGTCCTGGTTTAGTCCTGGTTCAGTTCTGGTTCAGTTCTGGTTTAGTCCGGGTTTAGTCCTGGTTTAGTCCTGGTTCAGTCCTGGTTTAGTCCTGGTTCAGTCCTGGTTTAGTCCTGGTTCAGTCCGGGTTTAGTCCTGGTTTAGTCCTGGTTCAGTCCTGGTTTAGTCCTGGTTCAGTCCTGGTTTAGTCCTGGTTCAGTCCGGGTTTAGTCCTGGTTTAGTCCTGGTTTAGTCCTGGTTCAGTCCTGGTTTAGTCCGGGTTTAGTCCTGGTTTAGTCCTGGTTCAGTCCTGGTTTAGTCCTGGTTTAGTCCTGGTTTAGTCCTGGTTCAGTCCTGGTTTAGTCCGGGTTTAGTCCTGGTTTAGTCCTGGTTCAGTCCTGGTTTAGTCCTGGTTTAGTCCTGGTTTAGTCCTGGTTCAGTTCTGGTTCAGTTCTGGTTTAGTCCGGGTTTAGTCCTGGTTTAGTCCTGGTTTAGTCCTGGTTTAGTCCTGGTTTAGTCCGGGTTTAGTCCTGGTTTAGTCCTGGTTCAGTCCTGGTTTAGTCCTGGTTTAGTCCTGGTTTAGTCCTGGTTCAGTCCTGGTTTAGTCCGGGTTTAGTCCTGGTTTAGTCCTGGTTCAGTCCTGGTTTAGTCCTGGTTTAGTCCTGGTTTAGTCCTGGTTCAGTCCTGGTTTAGTCCTGGTTCAGTCCGGGTTTAGTCCTGGTTTAGTCCTGGTTCAGTCCTGGTTCAGTCCTGGTTTAGTCCTGGTTTAGTCCTGGTTTAGTCCTGGTTCAGTCCTGGTTTAGTCCTGGTTTAGTCCTGGTTTAGTCCTGGTTTAGTCCTGGTTCAGTCCTGGTTTAGTCCTGGTTTAGTCCTGGTTTAGTCCTGGTTTAGTCCTGGTTTAGTTCTGGTTTAGTCCAGGTTTAGTCCAGGTTTAGTCCAGGTTTAGTCCTGGTTTAGTTCTGTTTTAGTCCTGGTTTAGTCCTGGTTTAGTCCTGGTTTAGTCCTGGTTTAGTTCTGGTTTAGTCCTGGTTTAGTCCAGGTTTAGTCCAGGTTTAGTCCTGGTTTAGTCCAGGTTTAGTCCTGGTTTAGTCCTGGTTTAGTCCTGGTTTAGTCCAGGTTTAGTCCTGGTTTAGTCCAGGTTTAGTCCTGGTTTAGTCCAGGTTTAGTCCTGGTTTAGTCCTGGTTTAGTCCTGGTTTAGTCCTGGTTTAGTTCTGGTTTAGTCCTGGTTTAGTCCTGGTTTAGTCCAGGTTTAGTCCTGGTTTAGTCCAGGTTTAGTCCTGGTTTAGTCCTGGTTTAGTCCTGGTCTAGTCCTGGTCTAGTCCTGGTTTAGTCCTGGTTCAGTTCTGGTTTAGTCCTTGTACATGTTTCAAATCCTTGTATTTGGTGCAGAGAAAGTCCAGACTCGTCTTTCAGTGATGTTTTGTGGCACTGCTGTGTAAAAGTCTGTAGATTAGACCTGTGGCTTTGTCCCACTGCTGCTGGACCGTCCACTTCACCAAAGGGAGTGAAACATTTCAGTCGTTCAATTCATGAATAATTAAAAGGAGGATTTTCTGCTTGAGTCACTGCACAGAGCTGCCTCCTGTCACACTTTCACACACACACTACAGTGATATTACACACTGCTGCCTCCTGTCACACTTTCACACACACTACAGTGATATTACACACTGCTGCCTCCTGTCACACTTTCACACACACTACAGTGATATTACACACTGCTGCCTCCTCTCACACTTTCACACACACTACAGTGATATTACACACTGCTGCCTCCTGTCACACTTTCACACACACACTACAGTGATATTACACACTGCTGCCTCCTCTCACACTTTCACACACACACTACAGTGATATTACACACTGCTGCCTCCTGTCACACTTTCACACACACTACAGTGATATTACACACTGCTGCCTCCTGTCACACTTTCACACACACACTACAGTGATATTACACACTGCTGCCTCCTGTCACACTTTCACACACACTACAGTGATATTACACACTGCTGCCTCCTGTCACACTTTCACACACACACTACAGTGATATTACACACTGCTGCCTCCTGTCACACTTTCACACACACTACAGTGATATTACACACTGCTGCCTCCTCTCACACTTTCACACACACACTACAGTGATATTACACACTGCTGCCTCCTGTCACACTTTCACACACACTACAGTGATATTACACACTGCTGCCTCCTGTCACACTTTCACACACACTACAGTGATATTACACACTGCTGCCTCCTCTCACACTTTCACACACACACTACAGTGATATTACACACTGCTGCCTCCTCTCACACTTTCACACACACTACAGTGATATTACACACTGCTGCCTCCTGTCACACTTTCACACACACTACAGTGATATTACACACTGCTGCCTCCTCTCACACTTTCACACACACTACAGTGATATTACACACTGCTGCCTCCTGTCACACTTTTACACACACTACAGTGATATTACACACTGCTGCCTCCTGTCACACTTTCACACACACTACAGTGATATTACACACTGCTGCCTCCTGTCACACTTTCACACACACACTACAGTGATATTACACACTGCTGCCTCCTGTCACACTTTCACACACACTACAGTGATATTACACACTGCTGCCTCCTGTCACACTTTCACACACACTACAGTGATATTACACACTGCTGCCTCCTGTCACACTTTCACACACACTACAGTGATATTACACACTGCTGCCTCCTGTCACACTTTCACACACACACACTACAGTGATATTACACACTGCTGCCTCCTGTCACACTTTCACACACACTACAGTGATATTACACACTGCTGCCTCCTGTCACACTTTCACACACACTACAGTGATATTACACACTGCTGCCTCCTGTCACACTTTCACACACACACTACAGTGATATTACACACTGCTGCCTCCTGTCACACTTTCACACACACTACAGTGATATTACACACTGCTGCCTCCTCTCACACTTTCACACACACTACAGTGATATTACACACTGCTGCCTCCTCTCACACTTTCACACACACTACAGTGATATTACACACTGCTGCCTCCTGTCACACTTTTACACACACACTACAGTGATATTACACACTGCTGCCTCCTGTCACACTTTCACACACACTACAGTGATATTACACACTGCTGCCTCCTGTCACACTTTCACACACACACTACAGTGATATTACACACTGCTGCCTCCTCTCACACTTTCACACACACTACAGTGATATTACACACTGCTGCCTCCTCTCACACTTTCACACACACTACAGTGATATTACACACTGCTGCCTCCTGTCACACTTTCACACACACTACAGTGATATTACACACTGCTGCCTCCTGTCACACTTTCACACACACTACAGTGATATTACACACTGCTGCCTCCTGTCACACTTTCACACACACTACAGTGATATTACACACTGCTGCCTCCTGTCACACTTTCACACACACTACAGTGATATTACACACTGCTGCCTCCTGTCACACTTTCACACACACACTACAGTGATATTACACACTGCTGCCTCCTCTCACACTTTCACACACACTACAGTGATATTACACACTGCTGCCTCCTGTCACACTTTCACACACACTACAGTGATATTACACACTGCTGCCTCCTGTCACACTTTCACACACACTACAGTGATATTACACACTGCTGCCTCCTGTCACACTTTCACACACACACTACAGTGATATTACACACTGCTGCCTCCTGTCACACTTTCACACACACTACAGTGATATTACACACTGCTGCCTCCTCTCACACTTTCACACACACTACAGTGATATTACACACTGCTGCCTCCTCTCACACTTTCACACACACTACAGTGATATTACACACTGCTGCCTCCTGTCACACTTTCACACACACTACAGTGATATTACACACTGCTGCCTCCTGTCACACTTTCACACACACTACAGTGATATTACACACTGCTGCCTCCTCTCACACTTTCACACACACTACAGTGATATTACACACTGCTGCCTCCTCTCACACTTTCACACACACTACAGTGATATTACACACTGCTGCCTCCTCTCACACTTTCACACACACTACAGTGATATTACACACTGCTGCCTCCTGTCACACTTTCACACACACTACAGTGATATTACACACTGCTGCCTCCTGTCACACTTTCACACACACTACAGTGATATTACACACTGCTGCCTCCTCTCACACTTTCACACACACTACAGTGATATTACACACTGCTGCCTCCTCTCACACTTTCACACACACACTACAGTGATATTACACACTGCTGCCTCCTCTCACACTTTCACACACACACTACAGTGATATTACACACTGCTGCCTCCTGTCACACTTTCACACACACTACAGTGATATTACACACTGCTGCCTCCTCTCACACTTTCACACACACACTACAGTGATATTACACACTGCTGCCTCCTGTCACACTTTCACACACACTACAGTGATATTACACACTGCTGCCTCCTCTCACACTTTCACACACACACTACAGTGATATTACACACTGCTGCCTCCTCTCACACTTTCACACACACTACAGTGATATTACACACTGCTGCCTCCTGTCACACTTTTACACACACTACAGTGATATTACACACTGCTGCCTCCTCTCACACTTTTACACACACTACAGTGATATTACACACTGCTGCCTCCTCTCACACTTTCACACACACTACAGTGATATTACACACTGCTGCCTCCTCTCACACTTTCACACACACTACAGTGATATTACACACTGCTGCCTCCTGTCACACTTTCACACACACTACAGTGATATTACACACTGCTGCCTCCTCTCACACTTTCACACACACTACAGTGATATTACACACTGCTGCCTCCTGTCACACTTTCACACACACTACAGTGATATTATGGTGGGACTTGATGCCCAAACCCCTGGTGGTCTCTCTCTCTGTGCCCCTCAGCACCGGCAGTTACCTGGGGGATAAAGAGATGTGGAAGTGGTGCCTGGAACCGAAGGGCGTGGTGTCGTTTAACGTGGGCCTGTTCTCCACTCTGCTCGTGGCCTCCAGCGTCCAGCTCGTCCTCTGCCTCGTCCAGATGGTGAACGGGCTCTTCGGCTGCCTCTGCGGCACCTGCGGCGGGGACAAGGAGGTGAGGGGGGTCCGGTGGTACTGGGGCACTGGAAAAAAGCTCATACGGCTCTGGAAAAACATAAGAGACCTTCAAAATGATCAGTTTCTCTGGTTTTTCTACATAAAATGAACATTCCATAAACTACTGACAACATTTCTCCTAAATTCCAAATGAAAATATTGTCATTTAGAGCATTAAATCATCAAATAATGTGAAGAAAACAAGATCATCTTCACTTTAAAACAACACAATGTGAATGTTTGAACTTAGGACGAGTTCACAGATCAACATTTAGTCACAATCACAGTGGTTTTTCTCCTTTTCCTACTTAAATCAGGTGTGGTTCAGGTGATCTCCTCATCAGAGCCTCATGCAGCAGAATGAGGTGTGTTTGTGTTGGATTCAGCAGAACAGAACGGCCCAAACACCTGAAAACAAAAACATGCAGTGATGTCTTATTTTTTCCAGAGCTGTGAATAAACACTTAAATCTATCAGAAAAGTGCTCTTCAAATAAACCACCTCTAGACTAGAGTGAAGCGTCTCTGAATCAGTAAATCGATAATAAATCTGAAAACAAGATGAAAAACCTGATGTACGTTTTTAAATCTCGGCCAGATCAGAGGAATTCACAGTGTGTGTCGTAGTTTCTGAATCGTATCGTCGCCTCAGACTAGAGATCCACCGATATTGGTGCTTTCATGGCCGATACTGATTATTCAGAATCCTCTGCCGATATTTTTGGCCCGATATACAGTACAGGGCGGATTTGGATTATTTTCTCATTTAAATTAAATTCACTGCAAACTCACCCACAGACGTTAAACCCTGAACCACCGGTGACCCACTGTTACAGACGACCATAACTCCTGCTGCTTCATGTGATTTTACTCATTCAAACTGCCCCTGAAAACTGTGAAACGCGGCTTGAAAGTTGAAGAAAATTCTGTTCCTTTTGGGCCTTTCCGTCTCATAACCCACAGTTTTAGGTGTTTCATTACAGAAGAGATAAGTTAATACTTGACAGTTCCACTTCTACTGGGAAAGGGTGTCAGTTATGTTCACTCAGGACATTCTTTGACCCCATTAGTGACAAAAACAGACACATAACATCTTGTTCATAGTGAGCAGGTATGTAAGAAATAAGAATAATAATTAAAAACAAGAAAAACAGATAAAAAAGGTGTTTGAATAAATAAAGCTGTTGTTACAGGGTTAAAGGGGTTCAGAGCGCTGTGCAGTCTGTTCTGTGCTGTTTCTGTCTCTTTGTATGAAACTGTAAATATAAACACTGTGTCCCAAAGAAACGGACATTATTTTAAAAGCAAGAACCTGGAAAACTACTGCGTCTAAAGTTTATTATGTGTGAATCCAAGACACAAAATGACTCCAGCTCCACCTGAAAACACATATATACAGATATATACTGGACAATACAAAATCTGGATCTGTTTCTACACATTCTGTGAAAATTTAGGTTATTTCAACAAGAATTGTCAAAATTATTGGCCTGTGAAATTATGTCAAAGTTTTTAGGCCCCAGATTGATCAAAACTAAATATCGGTCTGTGCTGGAGTTTTGAGGCCGATACCTGATCCACGATATTGGTCTGTCTGTACTTCAGACTCATGAAAAGCATTTGTAAAAGTGCTTCGTACTAAATCTCACGTGTAACTTGTCGTACTGACGGCTGATAGAATTTAGACTTTCCCTTTGTAATGATTCTGTTTTCTCGCAGTGATCGGAGCGCCCCCTGGTGTAGGATGACAGCTCTGCCGGCCTGAAGAACAAGCCACTCATGATGTGTTTTTTGTTTGTTTTTTTTCCTTCTCAAATGCATTACACGTCAGCTTTTTACCCATAATTCACCGCTGTGTTCGACATAGTCCTGACGTCGCTACAGTTGAATAGTTAAATGCACTCCGCGTCAATCAGACGGTGAAAACTCCAGAAACGAGTGTGTGTTTGGGAGCATTAATGTATGATACTGTACATGTCTGTGCCTTTTTAATACTGTACGATTAAAAATACGTGTCACTGTTCTGCTGCTTTTATTTGAGTGGTTTCAGTGTGCAGTACCCCCAAAGAGACTCTGAGAGGCGCTGTTGTGTGCTCCACGGGCAGAGGTGGAACTCAGATAAATACCGTGGAGAAAATAGGACTTTTCACCGTCACTTTCACCCCACAGCCTTAATATAGAGTACAGAGTATTTTTACTTGAGTAATGTACTGTACAGGGTAAGAGTATTTTTACTTGAGTAATGTACTGTACAGGGTAAGAGTATTTTTACTTGAGTAATATACTGTACAGGTAAGAGTATTTTTACTTGAGTAATATACTGTACAGGGTAAGAGTATTTTTACTTGAGTAATATACTGTACAGGTAAGAGTATTTTTACTTGAGTAATATACTGTACAGGGTAAGAGTATTTTTACTTGAGTAATATACTGTACAGGGTAAGAGTATTTTTACTTGAGTAATATACTGTACAGGGTAAGAGTATTTTTACTTGAGTAATGTACTGTACAGGGTAAGAGTATTTTTACTTGAGTAATGTACTGTACAGTGTAAGAGTACTTTTACTTGAGTAATATACTGTACAGGGTAAGAGTATTTTTACTTGAGTAATGTACTGTACAGGGTAAGAGTATTTTTACTTGAGTAATGTACTGTACAGTGTAAGAGTACTTTTACTTGAGTAATATACTGTACAGGGTAAGAGTATTTTTACTTGAGTAATGTACTGTACAGTGTAAGAGTATTTTTACTTGAGTAATGTACTGTACAGTGTAAGAGTATTTTTACTTGAGTAATGTACTGTACAGGGTAAGAGTATTTTTACTTGAGTAATGTACTGTACAGGGTAAGAGTACTTTTACTTGAGTAATATACTGTACAGTGTAAGAGTATTTTTACTTGAGTAATATACTGTACAGGGTAAGAGTATTTTTACTTGAGTAATATACTGTACAGTGTAAGAGTATTTTTACTTGAGTAATATACTGTACAGGGTAAGAGTATTTTTACTTGAGTAATGTACTGTACAGGGTAAGAGTATTTTCACTTGAGTAATATACTGTACAGTGTAAGAGTATTTTTACTTGAGTAATATACTGTACAGGGTAAGAGTATTTTTACTTGAGTAATATACTGTACAGGGTAAGAGTATTTTTACTTGAGTAATATACTGTACAGGGTAAGAGTATTTTTACTTGAGTAATGTACTGTACAGTGTAAGAGTACTTTTACTTGAGTAATATACTGTACAGGGTAAGAGTATTTTTACTTGAGTAATATACTGTACAGGGTAAGAGTATTTTTACTGAAGTAATGTACTGTACAGGGTAAGAGTATTTTTACTTGAGTAATATACTGTACAGGGTAAGAGTATTTTTACTTGAGTAATATACTGTACAGGGTAAGAGTATTTTTACTTGAGTAATGTACTGTACAGTGTAAGAGTATTTTTACTTGAGTAATGTACTGTACAGGGTAAGAGTATTTTTACTTGAGTAATATACTGTACAGGGTAAGAGTATTTTTACTTGAGTAATGTACTGTACAGTGTAAGAGTACTTTTACTTGAGTAATATACTGTACAGGGTAAGAGTATTTTTACTTGAGTAATATACTGTACAGGGTAAGAGTATTTTTACTTGAGTAATGTACTGTACAGTGTAAGAGTACTTTTACTTGAGTAATATACTGTACAGGGTAAGAGTATTTTTACTTGAGTAATGTACTGTACAGGGTAAGAGTATTTTTACTTGAGTAATATACTGTACAGGGTAAGAGTATTTTTACTTGAGTAATGTACTGTACAGGGTAAGAGTATTTTTACTTGAGTAATATACTGTACAGGGTAAGAGTATTTTTACTTGAGTAATGTACTGTACAGTGTAAGAGTACTTTTACTTGAGTAATATACTGTACAGGGTAAGAGTATTTTTACTTGAGTAATGTACTGTACAGTGTAAGAGTACTTTTACTTGAGTAATATACTGTACAGGGTAAGAGTATTTTTACTTGAGTAATATACTGTACAGGGTAAGAGTATTTTTACTTGAGTAATATACTGTACAGGGTAAGAGTATTTTTACTTGAGTAATGTACTGTACAGTGTAAGAGTATTTTTACTTGAGTAATATACTGTACAGGGTAAGAGTATTTTTACTTGAGTAATATACTGTACAGGGTAAGAGTATTTTTACTTGAGTAATGTACTGTACAGGGTAAGAGTATTTTTACTTGAGTAATGTACTGTACAGTGTAAGAGTACTTTTACTTGAGTAATACACTGTACAGGGTAAGAGTATTTTTACTTGAGTAATATACTGTACAGAGTAAGAGTATTTTTACTTGAGTAATGTACTGTACAGTGTAAGAGTACTTTTACTTGAGTAATGTACTGTACAGGGTAAGAGTATTTTTACTTGAGTAATGTACTGTACAGAGTAAGAGTATTTTTACTTGAGTAATGTACTGTACAGTGTAAGAGTGCTTTTACTTGAGTAATATACTGTACAGGGTAAGAGTATTTTTACTTGAGTAATATACTGTACAGGGTAAGAGTATTTTTACTTGAGTAATATACTGTACAGGGTAAGAGTACTTTTACTTGAGTAATATACTGTACAGGGTAAGAGTATTTTTACTTGAGTAATGTACTGTACAGGGTAAGAGTATTTTTACTTGAGTAATGTACTGTACAGTGTAAGAGTACTTTTACTTGAGTAATATACTGTACAGGGTAAGAGTATTTTTACTTGAGTAATGTACTGTACAGTGTAAGAGTATTTTTACTTGAGTAATGTACTGTACAGTGTAAGAGTACTTTTACTTGAGTAATATACTGTACAGGGTAAGAGTATTTTTACTTGAGTAATGTACTGTACAGTGTAAGAGTATTTTTACTTGAGTAATGTACTGTACAGTGTAAGAGTATTTTTACTTGAGTAATATACTGTACAGTGTAAGAGTATTTTTACTTGAGTAATGTACTGTACAGGGTAAGAGTATTTTTACTTGAGTAATGTACTGTACAGGGTAAGAGTACTTTTACTTGAGTAATATACTGTACAGGGTAAGAGTATTTTTACTTGAGTAATATACTGTACAGTGTAAGAGTATTTTTACTTGAGTAATGTACTGTACAGGGTAAGAGTATTTTTACTTGAGTAATATACTGTACAGGGTAAGAGTATTTTTACTTGAGTAATGTACTGTACAGGGTAAGAGTATTTTTACTTGAGTAATATACTGTACAGGGTAAGAGTATTTTTACTTGAGTAATGTACTGTACAGGGTAAGAGTATTTTTACTTGAGTAATATACTGTACAGTGTGAGAGTATTTTTACTTGAGTAATATACTGTACAGGGTAAGAGTATTTTTACTTGAGTAATGTACTGTACAGGGTAAGAGTATTTTTACTTGAGTAATATACTGTACAGGGTAAGAGTATTTTTACTTGAGTAATATACTGTACAGGGTAAGAGTATTTTTACTTGAGTAATGTACTGTACAGTGTAAGAGTATTTTTACTTGAGTAATGTACTGTACAGGGTAAGAGTATTTTTACTTGAGTAATATACTGTACAGGGTAAGAGTATTTTTACTTGAGTAATGTACTGTACAGTGTAAGAGTACTTTTACTTGAGTAATATACTGTACAGGGTAAGAGTATTTTTACTTGAGTAATATACTGTACAGGGTAAGAGTATTTTTACTTGAGTAATGTACTGTACAGTGTAAGAGTACTTTTACTTGAGTAATATACTGTACAGGGTAAGAGTATTTTTACTTGAGTAATGTACTGTACAGGGTAAGAGTATTTTTACTTGAGTAATATACTGTACAGGGTAAGAGTATTTTTACTTGAGTAATGTACTGTACAGTGTAAGAGTATTTTTACTTGAGTAATATACTGTACAGGGTAAGAGTATTTTTACTTGAGTAATGTACTGTACAGTGTAAGAGTATTTTTACTTGAGTAATGTACTGTACAGGGTAAGAGTATTTTTACTTGAGTAATGTACTGTACAGTGTAAGAGTATTTTTACTTGAGTAATATACTGTACAGGGTAAGAGTATTTTTACTTGAGTAATGTACTGTACAGTGTAAGAGTATTTTTAGTGAGTAATGTACTGTACAGGGTAAGAGTATTTTTACTTGAGTAATGTACTGTACAGTGTAAGAGTATTTTTACTTGAGTAATATACTGTACAGGGTAAGAGTATTTTTACTTGAGTAATATACTGTACAGGGTAAGAGTATTTTTACTTGAGTAATATACTGTACAGGGTAAGAGTATTTTTACTTGAGTAATGTACTGTACAGGGTAAGAGTATTTTTACTTGAGTAATATACTGTACAGGGTAAGAGTATTTTTACTTGAGTAATGTACTGTACAGTGTAAGAGTATTTTTACTTGAGTAATATACTGTACAGGGTAAGAGTATTTTTACTTGAGTAATATACTGTACAGGGTAAGAGTATTTTTACTGAAGTAATGTACTGTACAGGGTAAGAGTATTTTTACTTGAGTAATGTACTGTACAGGGTAAGAGTATTTTTACTTGAGTAATATACTGTACAGGGTAAGAGTATTTTTACTTGAGTAATGTACTGTACAGGGTAAGAGTATTTTTACTTGAGTAATATACTGTACAGGGTAAGAGTATTTTTACTGAAGTAATGTACTGTACAGTGTAAGAGTATTTTTACTTGAGTAATATACTGTACAGGGTAAGAGTATTTTTACTTGAGTAATGTACTGTACAGTGTAAGAGTATTTTTACTTGAGTAATGTACTGTACAGTGTAAGAGTATTTTTACTTGAGTAATATACTGTACAGGGTAAGAGTACTTTTACTTGAGTAATATACTGTACAGAGTAAGAGTATTTTTACTGAAGTAATGTACTGTACAGTGTAAGAGTATTATTACTTGAGTAATATACTGTACAGGGTAAGAGTATTTTTACTTGAGTAATATACTGTACAGGGTAAGAGTATTTTTACTGAAGTAATGTACTGTACAGTGTAAGAGTATTTTTACTTGAGTAATATACTGTACAGGGTAAGAGTATTTTTACTTGAGTAATGTACTGTACAGTGTAAGAGTATTTTTACTTGAGTAATGTACTGTACAGTGTAAGAGTATTTTTACTTGAGTAATATACTGTACAGGGTAAGAGTACTTTTACTTGAGTAATATACTGTACAGAGTAAGAGTATTTTTACTTGAGTAATATACTGTACAGGGTAAGAGTACTTTTACTTGAGTAATATACTGTACAGGGTAAGAGTATTTTTACTTGAGTAATGTACTGTACAGTGTAAGAGTATTTTTACTTGAGTAATGTACTGTACAGGGTAAGAGTATTTTTACTTGAGTAATGTACTGTACAGGGTAAGAGTATTTTTACTTGAGTAATATACTGTACAGTGTAAGAGTATTTTTACTTGAGTAATGTACTGTACAGGGTAAGAGTATTTTTACTTGAGTAATGTACTGTACAGGGTAAGAGTATTTTTACTTGAGTAATGTACTGTACAGTGTAAGAGTATTTTTACTTGAGTAATGTACTGTACAGTGTAAGAGTACTTTTACTTGAGTAATATACTGTACAGGGTAAGAGTATTTTTACTTGAGTAATATACTGTACAGTGTAAGAGTATTTTTACTTGAGTAATATACTGTACAGTGTAAGAGTATTTTTACTTGAGTAATATACTGTACAGTGTAAGAGTATTTTTACTTGAGTAATATACTGTACAGGGTAAGAGTACTTTTACTTGAGTAATATACTGTACAGTGTAAGAGTATTTTTACTTGAGTAATATACTGTACAGGGTAAGAGTATTTTTACTTGAGTAATATACTGTACAGGGTAAGAGTATTTTTACTTGAGTAATGTACTGTACAGTGTAAGAGTATTTTTACTTGAGTAATGTACTGTACAGGGTAAGAGTATTTTTACTTGAGTAATATACTGTACAGTGTAAGAGTATTTTTACTTGAGTAATATACTGTACAGGGTAAGAGTATTTTTACTTGAGTAATATACTGTACAGGGTAAGAGTATTTTTACTTGAGTAATGTACTGTACAGTGTAAGAGTATTTTTACTTGAGTAATGTACTGTACAGTGTAAGAGTACTTTTACTTGAGTAATATACTGTACAGTGTAAGAGTATTTTTACTTGAGTAATATACTGTACAGGGTAAGAGTATTTTTACTTGAGTAATGTACTGTACAGGGTAAGAGTATTTTTACTTGAGTAATGTACTGTACAGTGTAAGAGTACTTTTACTTGAGTAATATACTGTACAGGGTAAGAGTATTTTTACTTGAGTAATATACTGTACAGGGTAAGAGTATTTTTACTTGAGTAATGTACTGTACAGTGTAAGAGTATTTTTACTTGAGTAATGTACTGTACAGTGTAAGAGTATTTTTACTTGAGTAATGTACTGTACAGGGTAAGAGTATTTTTACTTGAGTAATGTACTGTACAGGGTAAGAGTATTTTCACTTGAGTAATATACTGTACAGTGTAAGAGTATTTTTACTTGAGTAATATACTGTACAGGGTAAGAGTATTTTTACTTGAGTAATATACTGTACAGTGTAAGAGTATTTTTACTTGAGTAATGTACTGTACAGGGTAAGAGTATTTTTACTTGAGTAATATACTGTACAGGGTAAGAGTACTTTTACTTGAGTAATGTACTGTACAGGGTAAGAGTATTTTTACTTGAGTAATATACTGTACAGGGTAAGAGTATTTTTACTTGAGTAATATACTGTACAGGGTAAGAGTATTTTACTTGAGTAATATACTGTACAGTGTAAGAGTATTTTTACTTGAGTAATGTACTGTACAGTGTAAGAGTACTTTTACTTGAGTAATATACTGTACAGGGTAAGAGTATTTTTACTTGAGTAATATACTGTACAGGGTAAGAGTATTTTACTTGAGTAATGTACTGTACAGGGTAAGAGTATTTTTACTTGAGTAATATACTGTACAGGGTAAGAGTATTTTTACTTGAGTAATATACTGTACAGGGTAAGAGTATTTTTACTTGAGTAATGTACTGTACAGTGTAAGAGTATTTTTACTTGAGTAATGTACTGTACAGGGTAAGAGTATTTTTACTTGAGTAATATACTGTACAGGGTAAGAGTATTTTTACTTGAGTAATGTACTGTACAGTGTAAGAGTATTTTTACTTGAGTAATATACTGTACAGGGTAAGAGTATTTTTACTTGAGTAATATACTGTACAGGGTAAGAGTATTTTTACTTGAGTAATGTACTGTACAGTGTAAGAGTACTTTTACTTGAGTAATATACTGTACAGGGTAAGAGTATTTTTACTTGAGTAATGTACTGTACAGGGTAAGAGTATTTTCACTTGAGTAATATACTGTACAGGGTAAGAGTATTTTTACTTGAGTAATGTACTGTACAGGGTAAGAGTATTTTTACTTGAGTAATATACTGTACAGTGTAAGAGTATTTTTACTTGAGTAATGTACTGTACAGTGTAAGAGTACTTTTACTTGAGTAATATACTGTACAGGGTAAGAGTATTTTTACTTGAGTAATGTACTGTACAGTGTAAGAGTATTTTTACTTGAGTAATATACTGTACAGGGTAAGAGTATTTTTACTTGAGTAATATACTGTACAGGGTAAGAGTATTTTTACTTGAGTAATATACTGTACAGGGTAAGAGTATTTTTACTTGAGTAATATACTGTACAGGGTAAGAGTATTTTTACTTGAGTAATGTACTGTACAGTGTAAGAGTATTTTTACTTGAGTAATATACTGTACAGGGTAAGAGTATTTTTACTTGAGTAATATACTGTACAGGGTAAGAGTATTTTTACTTGAGTAATGTACTGTACAGTGTAAGAGTATTTTTACTTGAGTAATGTACTGTACAGTGTAAGAGTACTTTTACTTGAGTAATATACTGTACAGGGTAAGAGTATTTTTACTTGAGTAATGTACTGTACAGTGTAAGAGTATTTTTACTTGAGTAATGTACTGTACAGTGTAAGAGTATTTATACTTGAGTAATGTACTGTACAGGGTAAGAGTATTTTTACTTGAGTAATGTACTGTACAGTGTAAGAGTATTTTTACTTGAGTAATGTACTGTACAGTGTAAGAGTACTTTTACTTGAGTAATATACTGTACAGGGTAAGAGTATTTTTACTTGAGTAATATACTGTACAGGGTAAGAGTATTTTTACTTGAGTAATATACTGTACAGGGTAAGAGTATTTTTACTTGAGTAATATACTGTACAGGGTAAGAGTATTTTTACTTGAGTAATGTACTGTACAGGGTAAGAGTATTTTTACTTGAGTAATGTACTGTACAGTGTAAGAGTATTTTTACTTGAGTAATATACTGTACAGGGTAAGAGTATTTTTACTTGAGTAATGTACTGTACAGGGTAAGAGTATTTTTACTTGAGTAATGTACTGTACAGTGTAAGAGTACTTTTACTTGAGTAATGTACTGTACAGGGTAAGAGTATTTTTACTTGAGTAATGTACTGTACAGTGTAAGAGTATTTTTACTTGAGTAATGTACTGTACAGTGTAAGAGTATTTTTACTTGAGTAATATACTGTACAGTGTAAGAGTATTTTTACTTGAGTAATGTACTGTACAGGGTAAGAGTATTTTTACTTGAGTAATGTACTGTACAGGGTAAGAGTACTTTTACTTGAGTAATATACTGTACAGGGTAAGAGTATTTTTACTTGAGTAATATACTGTACAGTGTAAGAGTATTTTTACTTGAGTAATGTACTGTACAGGGTAAGAGTATTTTTACTTGAGTAATATACTGTACAGGGTAAGAGTATTTTTACTTGAGTAATGTACTGTACAGGGTAAGAGTATTTTTACTTGAGTAATATACTGTACAGTGTAAGAGTATTTTTACTTGAGTAATGTACTGTACAGTGTAAGAGTACTTTTACTTGAGTAATATACTGTACAGGGTAAGAGTATTTTTACTTGAGTAATATACTGTACAGGGTAAGAGTATTTTTACTTGAGTAATGTACTGTACAGGGTAAGAGTATTTTTACTTGAGTAATATACTGTACAGGGTAAGAGTATTTTTACTTGAGTAATGTACTGTACAGTGTAAGAGTACTTTTACTTGAGTAATGTCCTGTACAGTGTAAGAGTATTTTTACTTGAGTAATGTACTGTACAGGGTAAGAGTATTTTTACTTGAGTAATATACTGTACAGGGTAAGAGTATTTTTACTTGAGTAATGTACTGTACAGTGTAAGAGTATTTTTACTTGAGTAATATACTGTACAGGGTAAGAGTATTTTTACTTGAGTAATATACTGTACAGGGTAAGAGTATTTTTACTTGAGTAATGTACTGTACAGTGTGAGAGTATTTTCACTTGAGTAATATACTGTACAGGGTAAGAGTATTTTTACTTGAGTAATGTACTGTACAGGGTAAGAGTATTTTTACTTGAGTAATATACTGTACAGTGTAAGAGTATTTTTACTTGAGTAATGTACTGTACAGTGTAAGAGTACTTTTACTTGAGTAATATACTGTACAGGGTAAGAGTATTTTTACTTGAGTAATGTACTGTACAGTGTAAGAGTATTTTTACTTGAGTAATATACTGTACAGGGTAAGAGTATTTTTACTTGAGTAATGTACTGTACAGTGTAAGAGTATTTTTACTTGAGTAATATACTGTACAGGGTAAGAGTATTTTTACTTGAGTAATGTACTGTACAGTGTAAGAGTACTTTTACTTGAGTAATGTACTGTACAGGGTAAGAGTATTTTTACTTGAGTAATGTACTGTACAGTGTAAGAGTACTTTTACTTGAGTAATATACTGTACAGGGTAAGAGTATTTTTACTTGAGTAATATACTGTACAGGGTAAGAGTATTTTTACTTGAGTAATGTACTGTACAGGGTAAGAGTATTTTTACTTGAGTAATATACTGTACAGGGTAAGAGTATTTTTACTTGAGTAATGTACTGTACAGTGTAAGAGTATTTTTACTTGAGTAATATACTGTACAGGGTAAGAGTATTTTTACTTGAGTAATATACTGTACAGGGTAAGAGTATTTTTACTTGAGTAATGTACTGTACAGTGTAAGAGTATTTTTACTTGAGTAATATACTGTACAGGGTAAGAGTATTTTACTTGAGTAATATACTGTACAGGGTAAAGTATTTTACTTGAGTAATGTACTGTACAGTGTAAAGTATTTTACTTGAGTAATTTACTGTACAGGGTAAGAGTATTTTTACTTGAGTAATATACTGTACAGGGTAAGAGTATTTTTACTTGAGTAATATACTGTACAGGGTAAGAGTATTTTTACTTGAGTAATGTACTGTACAGTGTAAGAGTATTTTTACTTGAGTAATATACTGTACAGGGTAAGAGTATTTTTACTTGAGTAATGTACTGTACAGTGTAAGAGTATTTTTACTTGAGTAATGTACTGTACAGTGTAAGAGTATTTTTACTTGAGTAATATACTGTACAGGGTAAGAGTATTTTACTTGAGTAATATACTGTACAGTGTAAGAGTATTTTTACTTGAGTAATGTACTGTACAGTGTAAGAGTATTTTTACTTGAGTAATATACTGTACAGGGTAAGAGTATTTTTACTTGAGTAATGTACTGTACAGGGTAAGAGTATTTTTACTTGAGTAATATACTGTACAGGGTAAGAGTATTTTTACTTGAGTAATATACTGTACAGGGTAAGAGTATTTTTACTTGAGTAATGTACTGTACAGTGTAAGAGTATTTTTACTTGAGTAATATACTGTACAGGGTAAGAGTATTTTTACTTGAGTAATATACTGTACAGGGTAAGAGTATTTTTACTTGAGTAATGTCCTGTACAGTGTAAGAGTATTTTTACTTGAGTAATATACTGTACAGGGTAAGAGTATTTTTACTTGAGTAATGTCCTGTACAGTGTAAGAGTATTTTTACTTGAGTAATATACTGTACAGGGTAAGAGTATTTTTACTTGAGTAATGTCCTGTACAGTGTAAGAGTATTTTTACTTGAGTAATGTACTGTACAGTGTAAGAGTATTTTTACTTGAGTAATATACTGTACAGGGTAAGAGTATTTTTACTTGAGTAATATACTGTACAGGGTAAGAGTATTTTTACTTGAGTAATATACTGTACAGGGTAAGAGTACTTTTACTTGAGTAATATACTGTACAGGGTAAGAGTATTTTTACTTGAGTAATGTACTGTACAGTGTAAGAGTATTTTTACTTGAGTAATGTACTGTACAGGGTAAGAGTATTTTTACTTGAGTAATGTACTGTACAGTGTAAGAGTATTTTTACTTGAGTAATATACTGTACAGTGTAAGAGTATTTTTACTTGAGTAATGTACTGTACAGTGTAAGAGTATTTTTACTTGAGTAATGTACTGTACAGTGTAAGAGTACTTTTACTTGAGTAATATACTGTACAGGGTAAGAGTATTTTTACTTGAGTAATGTACTGTACAGTGTAAGAGTATTTTTACTTGAGTAATGTACTGTACAGTGTAAGAGTACTTTTACTTGAGTAATATACTGTACAGTGTAAGAGTATTTTTACTTGAGTAATATACTGTACAGTGTAAGAGTATTTTTACTTGAGTAATATACTGTACAGTGTAAGAGTATTTTTACTTGAGTAATATACTGTACAGTGTAAGAGTATTTTTACTTGA
>CM068363.1:1311902-1316902 GCA_034769755.1 Odontamblyopus lacepedii | reverse complement strand
TCCCAGGTCTCAGGTCCTGTCGGTTCTAGAATCGGGGTTTACCTGGACCACGGTTCAGGGGTTTTGGCGTTTTACAGCGTCTCTGGAAGAACCATGAGCCTCCTCCACAGAGTCCAGACCAGGTTCACTCAGCCTCTCTACACTGGGGTCTACATTTATACTGGATCCACTGCACATTTCCCTAAACTCAAATAGCAGCTTTGTTCTTCACAATTAGGGCTCAACTTTGACTCTTATTTTGAACTATCTACATAAGACTTTAAAGTGCTGTTAAAAAATCAATATCTAAATACAAATCAATTATAAGATTAATATCAAAACCAGATACTCATTTGATTCTGAAACAACTGTGACATATACAGGAGGAAAATTACCTCTGGTCTATATAAGAACAAAGAAAATGCTGTGATTTTGTGTTGACAATGATATTCTATCCTAAGACTTTATGATCGAAATGAAAAATTGTTCCTCTGCTTCAAAATGGAGTTTGACATTTTGGCCTCGTGTATGAATGCAGTCGTAGCTCCATCACTGTTCATACTAGAATCGTTTGTACTATTACTGGATTAGAACTTTGTTTCACTTCAAATGTTCTTCTGTAAACTTCATCTGTGTTTGACTCTTCACTCGATCATGATGTAAAAAGTGATTTTCTTATTTCCTGTAAAACTACAGCAGTGTGTTTCTGTCTGTGATGGAGCTGATGTCACTTTGAGAGGAGCAGAATCAGAACTGTAAATGTTGCTCAGGGAGAAAACTGTTTAAACAGTTCTGAGCATTTTTACACTGGAAATTTGAAACAATAAATCTGTAAATTCGTTATTTTTTCCTGTGGATTTTTCTCTTTCAAAATCTAAAATTCATCGCAGTTGTGAAATAGTTTAGCACCAGTATTTACTGTAGGTGGAGGCAGGGGGGCGCCATCTGAAATCTTGGCCAGCTAATGAGTTCTGGTTAAGTCTTGGTTTAGTCCTGGTTTAGTTCTGGTTAATTACCGGTTTAGTCCTGGTTTAGTCCTGGTTCAGTCCTGGTTCTGTCCTGGTTCAGTCCTGGTTCAGTCCCAGTTTAGTCCTGCTTCAGTCCCGGTTCAGTCATGGTTCAGTCCCGGTTTAGTCCTGGTCCAGTCCTGGTTCAGTTCTGGTTTAGTCCTGGTTTAGTCCTGGTCCAGTCATGGTTCAGTCATGGTTTAGTCCTGGTTTAGTCCTGGTTCAGTCCTGGTCCACTCATGGTTCAGTCCTGGTTCAGTCCTGGTTCAGTCCTGGTTTAGTCCTGGTCCAGTCCTGGTTTAGTCCTGGTTCAGTCCTGGTCCACTCATGGTTCAGTCCCGGTTTAGTCCTGGTCCAGTCCTGGTTCAGTTCTGGTTTAGTCCTGGTTTAGTCCTGGTCCAGTCATGGTTCAGTCATGGTTTAGTCCTGGTTTAGTCCCGGTTTAGTCCCGCTTCAGTCCCGGTTCAGTCATGGTTCAGTCCTGGTTTAGTCCTGGTCCAGTCCTGGTTTAGTCCTGGTTCAGTCCTGGTCCACTCATGGTTCAGTCCTGGTTCAGTCCTGGTTCAGTCATGGTTCAGTCCTGGTTTAGTCCTGGTCCAGTCCTGGTTTAGTCCTGGTTCAGTCCTGGTCCACTCATGGTTCAGTCCCGGTTTAGTCCTGGTCCAGTCCTGGTTCAGTTCTGGTTTAGTCCTGGTTTAGTCCTGGTTCAGTCCTGGTCCAGTCATGGTTCAGTCATGGTTTAGTCCTGGTTTAGTCCCGGTTCAGTCCCGCTTCAGTCCCGGTTCAGTCATGGTTCAGTCCTGGTTTAGTCCTGGTCCAGTCCTGGTTCAGTCCTGGTTTAGTCCTGGTTCAGTCCTGGTCCACTCATGGTTCAGTCCTGGTTCAGTCCTGGTTCAGTCATGGTTCAGTCCTGGTTTAGTCCTGGTCCAGTCCTGGTTCAGTCCTGGTTTAGTCCTGGTTCAGTCCTGGTCCACTCATGGTTCAGTCCTGGTTTAGTCCTGGTCCAGTCCTGGTTTAGTCCTGGTTTAGTTCTGTTTCAGTCATGGTTCAGTCCTGGTTCAGTCCTGGTTCAGTCCTGGTTCAGTCCTGTTTAGTCCTGTTATAGTCCTGAACCATGACCCTAACCCTCACCCACTAAACCAGTACTTAACCAGGACTAAACCCAATATAAAGCAAGACTATACCAGGACAGAACCAGAACCTAACCAGAACTAAACCTGGACTAAGCCAAATTCATAAATTGATTTGTTTTCCTGTGTCTCGGCCTCACAAAGCCTGGAATGTGCAGTTTCATTAGACATGCAGGTCCTAAACCTCAGCCATACATTCATATTCAGCAGCAGCAGTGGGAGTAAGAGTAGTAGTAGTAGTAGTAGTAGTAGTAGTAGGAGTAGTAGGAGTGGTAGTAGTAGTAGTAGTAGTAGTATAGTAGTAGTAGTAGTAGTAGTAGTAGGAGTAGTAGTAGTAGGAGTAGTATGAGTAGTAGGAGTAGTAGGAGTGGTAGTAGTAGTAGTAGTAGTAGTAGTAGTAGGAGTAGTAGTAGTAGTAGGAGTAGTAGGAGTGGTAGTAGTAGTAGTAGTAGTAGTGATGATAGTAGTGATGGTAGTAGTAGGGTAGTGGAATTAGTAGTAGTGGTAGTGATGGTAGTAGTAGTAGTAGTAGTATTAGTAGTAGTAGTGGTAGTGGTAGTAGTAGTAGTATTAGTAGTAGTGATGAGTGATGAAGTAGTAGTAGTATGGTAGTGGTAGTAGTAGTGGTAGTGGTATGGTAATTGGTAGTAGTAGTGGTGAGTAGTGGTAGTAGTAGTGAGTAGGGTAGTAGTAGTGAGATTGGTGGTAGTAGTAATTAGTAGTGGTGTAGTAGTAGTAGGGTAGTGGTAGTAGTGGTAGTATAGTAGTAGTAGTAGTAGCAGTGGGAGTAGGAGGGTGGTGGTAGTAGTGGTAGTAGTAGTAGTAGTAGTAGTGAGTAGTGGTAGTAGAGTATTATTGGTGGTAGTAGTAGTAGTGATGGTAGTAGTATTAGTGGTAGTAGTGGTTAGTAGTATTGGTAGTAGTGAGTAGTGGTAGTAGTAGTAGTGATGGTGTAGTGATAGTAGTAGTAGTAGTGGTAGTGGTAGTAGTAGTATGGTAGTATGGTAGTGGTAGTAGTAGTAGTAGTAGTAGTAGTAGTAGTGGTAGTAGTATGATGATAGTAGTAGTAGTGGTAGTAGGATTAGTGATGATAGTAGTAGTGGTAGTAGTAGTAGTGGTAGTGGTGGTAGTAGTAGTAGTGGTAGTAGTAGTAGTAGTAGTAGTAGTAGTAGTAGTAGTAGTAGTATAGTAGTAGTAGGAGTGGTAGTAGTAGTAGTAGGAGTGGTAGTAGTATAGTAGTAGTAGGAGTGGTAGTAGTAGTAGTAGTAGTAGTAGTAGGAGTAGTAGGAGTGGTAGTAGTAGTAGTAGTAGTAGTAGTAGTAGTATAGTAGTAGTAGGAGTGGTAGTAGTAGTAGTAGTAGTAGTAGGAGTAGTAGTAGGAGTAGTAGGAGTGGTAGTAGTAGTATTAGTAGTAGTATAGTAGTAGTAGTAGTAGGAGTAGTAGGAGTGGTAGTAGTAGTAGTAGTAGTAGTAGTAGTAGGAGTAGTAGTAGGAGTAGTAGGAGTGGTAGTAGTAGTAGTAGTAGTATAGTAGTAGTAGTAGTAGGAGTAGTAGGAGTAGTAGGAGTGGTAGTAGTAGTAGTAGTAGGAGTAGTAGTAGTAGTAGGAGTAGTAGGAGTGGTAGTAGTAGTAGTAGTAGTAGTAGTAGTAGTAGTAGTAGTAGTAGTAGTAGTAGTAGTAGTAGTAGTAGTATAGTAGTAGTAGTAGTAGGAGTAGTAGGAGTAGTGAGTATAGTGGTAGTGGTAGTGGTAGTATTAGTAAGTAGTAGTAGTATAGTGGTAGTAGTAATGTATTGATGATGGTAGTAGTAGTGGTGGTATTAGTATTAGTAGTAATGGTAGGGTAGTAGGAGTAGTAGTAGTGATAGTAGGGTGGTGATTAGTAGTTGATGGTAGTAGTGGTGGTAGTAGTAGTAGTAGTAGTAGTAGTAGTGATGATGGTGGTAGTGGTATTAGTATAGTGGGGTGGTAGTAGTAGTAGTAGTGGTAGTAGTAGTAGTAGTAGTAGTAGTGGTGGGTAGTGGTAGTGGTAGTAGTGATGGTAGTAGTGGTAGTAGTATGGTAGTAGTGGTGGGTGGTGGTAGTAGTGGTAGTGGTAGTAGTAGTAGTGGTAGTAGTGGTAGTAGTATTGGTGGTAGTAGTGGTGGTGGTAGTGGTAGTGGTGGTAGTGGTAGTATGGTAGTAGTGAGTGGTAGTAGTAGTAGTAGTAGTAGTAGTGGGAGTAGTAGGGTGGTAGTAGTAGTAAGTGGTGATAGTAGTGATGATGGTAGTGGTAGTAGAGAGTGGTAGTAGTAGTAGTGGTAGTGGGGTAGTAGTAGGAGTGGTAGAATTGGTAGTAGTAGTAGTGGTAGTAGTGAGTAGTAGTGGTAGGAGTAGTGATAGTGGTGGTAGTAGTAGTAGTAGTAGTGGTAGTATTAGTAGGGTAGTAGTAGGAGTAGTAGAATTGGTGGTAGTAGTAGTAGTAGTGGTAGTGGTATGAGTAGTAGGTAGTGATGGTAGTAGTAGTAGAATTAGTGGTAGTGGTAGTAGTGGTAGTAATTAGTGGTAGTAGATGGTAGAGATTGGTGTAAGTAGTAGTGGTGGTAGTAGTAGTAGTAGTGGTGGTAGTGGTGATGGTAGTAGTGGTGGTAGTGGTAGTAGTGATGATGGTAGTAGTGGTAGTGATGATGATGGTAGTGGTAGTAGTAGTAGTGAGTAGTAGTGATGGTAAGTAGTAGTGGTGGTAGTGAATGATGAGTAGTAGTAGTAGTGGTAGTGGTAGTGATGATGGTAGTAGTAGTGGTGGTAGTAGTAGTGGTAATTATGGTAGTAGTAGTAGTAGTAGTGGTAGTAGATTAGTGGAGTGTAGTAGTGGGGTGGTAGTAGTAGTAGTAGTAGCAGTGTAGT
>CM068363.1:1304402-1309402 GCA_034769755.1 Odontamblyopus lacepedii | reverse complement strand
TAGTGGTAGTAGTAGTAGTAGTGATGATGAGTGGTGGTAGTGATGGTAGTATGGTAGTGGTAGTGGTGGTAGTGATGAGATTAGTGGTAGTGATAGTAGTAGTGATGATAGTAGTGATGATGGTAGTGATGATGATGGTATGGTAGTAGTGGTAGATTGGTAGTGGTAGTAGTAGTAGTAAGATAGTAGATTGGTAGTGGTAGTAGTAAGTAGTAGTAGTGATGGTAGTATGGTAGTAGTAGTAGTAGTAGTAGTAGTAGTAGTAGTAGTAGTAGTAGGAGTGGTAGTAGTTTTAGTAGTAGTATAGTAGTAGTAGCAGTGGTAGTAGTAGTAGTAGTAGTATAGTAGTAGTAGTAGTAGTAGTAGTAGTAGTAGTAGTAGTAGTAGTAGTAGTAGGAGTGGGGACAGCTTCACACAGATGGCCCTTCTCCTGGAGAAAAGACGCTCTGAAGTGGAGCAGCAGATCCGCTCCCAGGAGCAGACCCAACTGAGCCGAGTCCAAGAGCTCCACACACACTCTCACACACACACACCCACACACACACACACTCTCACACACACACACACACACACACACACACACACACACCCAGCGCCCAAAATCACAACACCAGTTTCCTCTAAGGGCGTTCCAAGATTCTGATGAGTAAAACATACACACAGACATATCAAAACAGGAATAAACAACATTCATGTAAAGCAGCAAATGAAACATGGTCCAGTCATCCCCTGTCCTTAGACCCTCCTTCTCAGCAAGGAAAAACTCCAAAAAACCCAGGGTCCTGGGAAAAAGAAGAAACCTCAGGGAGAACTACAGTGAAGGAGGGATCCACTCCCATGGACGGACAGGCTATAGATGTCCAGGCCCGTGGGCCAGTTCGGTATGACCACAGCTACCCAGGTGGGGAAAAGCCGGGGAGGAGGAGGAGAAGAGGGGCGAGGAGGAGGAGCCGGGCGAGGAGGAGGAGCCAGGCGAAGAGGAGGAGGAGGAGCCGGGCGAGGAGGAGGAGAGTGGTCCAGCTGCCATCAGGCGTCTGAAAGAGTTCCACTCCACAGGGGGAGTGGGACAGGGGACAACATGTGAATAGCAATGAACAAACTACAGATGAGAACATAGTGAGTGATGCTGATGAGAAAATAGGAGGAAACAGAGGACAGTGCTCAGGTTGCCACACTTCCCCCAGCTTGTTATCTCCTGCAGCAGCTTATCTTAGTGACATCAACTAAGTAACCTGGTCATAAGCTATTCCGAAGAGGAAGGTTTTAAGCCTGGTCTTAAATAAAGAGACTGTGGAGCCTGTTTAACACCAACAGGGAGTTGATTCCATAACACAGGAGCTTGGTAACTGAAGGCTCTCCCCCCCACTGTACTTTTAGACACTCTAGGAACCACTAATAATCCTGCATTCTGAAAGTGCTCTATTTGGCTGATAGGGGACAATGGCATCCTGAAGATATGATGGGGCCATATTGTTTAAGGCTTTGTATGTCAGGAGGAGAACTTTGAATTTAATTCTAAACTCGACAGGAAGCCAGTGCAGTGATTTTAACACAGGACTGATGTGATCACGTCTTTTAGTTCCTGTTAGGACTCTGGCCGCTGCATTTTGGACCAACTGGAAGCTTCTTAAAGTACCTTTAGTGCAGGCGGTGAGCAGAGAATTACAGTAATCTAGTCTGGATGTAACAAATGCAGGGATAAGTTTTTCGGCATCATTTTTAGGCAAAATATTTCTGATTTTAGTTATGTTTACTTGAGTGAAAATATGCAGTTTTACAAGCTTGGTTTATATGAGCTGTGAATGAGAGATTTTGGTCAAATCTGACTCCAAGGTTTTTACAGTAGAGCTAGAGGCTATACTCACATTGTCAAGTGAGATTATCTGGTCTGACAGAGAATCTCTCTGACCTTTAGGACCGACAACAATGACCTCTGTTTTCAGGGTTTAAGAGCAGGTAATTCAGGGTCATCAGGTTTTGATGTCCTTCACACAGGCACTGAGCTTATCGATTTGATCGGTCTGATTAGGTTTCATTGATAAGTACAGCTGAGTGTCATCAGCATAGCAGTGGAAATTAATGCCATGTTTTCTGATAATGTTACCTAATGGCAACATATACAGAGTAAACAGGATTGGACCAAGCACAGATCCTTGTGGAACACCGCAAGCTACTTTAGAGCAGGGAGAGGTGCACTGGTTTACACTAACAAACTGGTACCTATCTGATAGAGAGGATTTAAACCATTTGAGGCGGTCCCTCTGACACCTATGTCACATTCTAACCTCTGCAGTAGAATGTTGTGATCAATGGTGTCAAGCGCTGCACTGAGGTCAGTAGGACCAGGACTGAAGCCAGCCCGTTATCAGCAGCTAGTAGCAAATCATTTGTCACTTTAAGCAGAGCAGTTTCTGTGCTGTGGTGAGCTCTGAAACCAGACTGAAATTTTTCATATAAATTATTGCCCTGCAGATGGTGACAAAGCTGTTTCACCACAACTCGTTCCAGAATCTTTGAGAGAAATAGAAGATTCGAGATAGGTCTGTAGTTGGCTAGTTCATCAGGATTTAAGCTAGGTTTTTTCAAAAGCGGTTTAATTACAGCATATTTAAAGGACTGAGGAACAAAGCCATTTTCTAATGACATATTTATTATGTTATGGATGGAACCTATTATTAGGTGGAGAGCTTCTTTGAGGAGTTTGACTGGAATAGGGTCGAGCAAACAAGTTGATGGTTTGGACGACATGATGACAGAGGTAATCTCCACCTCATCGACAGGAGTAAATTTGTCTAATGCTGTTAGAGGATTTATGTGGGATATTGGTGTTACTGACTGGATTTGCTGAATTTGCTCGGGGCTGATTTTTGGAGCGGCTTCGTTGATCTTGTCTCTAATGGTGTAATTTTGTAATCGAAGAATTCAAGAAAGTCACAACTGAACTTCGAAGGGAGAAGAGACTCAGGGGCAGTGTGCGAGTTTGTCAGCCTGGCTACAGTGCTGAACAGAAATCTGGGGTTGCTTTTGTTTACTTCTATTAGGTTTGAATAGTATCTGGTTTGTGCTTTTGGCAGAGCGGCCTTATAAGAGAGCAGGCAGAGCTTCCATGCCTTCAGAGACTGCTCGGAGCCTTGGCGGCGCCAGAGCTTCTCTGTGCGTCTCACGTGTTGTTTGAGTGATCACAGTTCTGGAGTAAACCAAGGAGCCGGAGGTCTTGGTTTAATGCTTTTCTGTTTTAGCGGAGCTGCAACATCGAGAGCAGATTTTAAGGTGAGCATTGTCCTATCAACAAACTGATCCATGATAATTGGATTAAAGTTGTTCTCATTGTCACATGGCATATCATTTAATACTGGCTCCATTATTTCTTTGAACTCGGCTACTGATTTTTCTGATATTGTTCTTTTCATTATAGTTTTCTCCTGCAGAGCTGGATAGTCTTTTAGTACAAATTGAAAGGTAATTAAAAAATGGTCAGAGAGTATAGGGTTTTGAGGAAGAACAAGTAAATCACTAATCTCAATACCATAAGTTAGGACGAGATGAAGAGTGTGATTGTGACA
Organism: Odontamblyopus lacepedii; assembly: GCA_034769755.1. NCBI lineage: Eukaryota > Metazoa > Chordata > Actinopteri > Gobiiformes > Gobiidae > Odontamblyopus > Odontamblyopus lacepedii. Next base: position 1,305,839 of record CM068363.1, on the reverse strand, counting down.
GTGAGTCGGCTTGTTCACACTCTGGGTAAAACCGATCCCATCCAGGAGAGCACCAAAAGCACTGCTGAGGCTCACTGCTGTTATCAACATGAATGTTGAAATCTCCAACTATAACAATCCTTTCCCATTCCAAAACTAAACTTGAAATAAAGTCAGAAAACTCTGACAGAAACTCGGCATAAGGACCAGGAGGTCGGTAGATTGTTATAAATATAACAGCTTTCTGGTTTTTCCAGTTGGTGCACGTAATAGATAGTGCGAGGCTTTCAAAGGAGCGGAATGTATAATTAGATTTGAGGCTGAGAATTAGGCTGGAGTGAGAAATGACGGCCACACCGCCACCTCCACCTGTGCTCCTGGCACTTTGAAAGTTCACGTGACTTGGAGGTGTAGATTCGTTTAGTCTAACATCATCATTTTCCTGAAGCCATGTTTCAGTTAAAGCTAGAAGATCAATATTAAAGTCACCAATTAATTCATTTATTAAAAGAGATTTAGAGGAGAGGGACCTGATGTTTAGCAGTCCACATTTTACACACTTATCATTTTGTTTATTTGCGACACATGTATTTATTTTTATTAAGTTAGGAGATCTGACGCCTTTCCTATCAGAGTTTAGGTGTGTTTTATTTGTGCTTTTTGTGCGTGGGACATACACAGCCTCAGCCAGTCTGGGAGAATTGTTCATGCAGGGTGGCTCAGAGGAGGCCCCTGTACGTGGGGCCAGAGGAGGCCCCTGTACGTGGGGCCAGAGGAGGCCCCTGTACGTGGGGCCAGAGGAGGCCCCTGTACGTGGGGCCAGAGGAGGCCCCTGTACGTGGGGCCAGAGGAGGCCCCTGTACGTGGGGCCAGAGGAGGCCCCTGTACGTGGGGCACACACAGTCTCAGCCTGTTTGGAGCTGTTCTCGCTAACAGAGCAGTGCCTCACTAGTCTACTCTGCTCCCTAGCGTCACTGACACTCCCTGAGCTATTCTGTGTGCTAGTCTTACCTGATGGTCATCTAAGACCCTCAGCACATACTGTACTCTGTGTCTTCAGTAGTTTTCAGCCCAGTTCCCTGACACACCTCGTATTCAGACCTTTAGAACGTCTTGATGAGTATTTCATGATCGGGTCAAAAGCTTTTATGAGATCTATAAAAATTCCTATTGCATATTTTTATTGATCTTCTGTGGCGTCCATTATGGCCATCGAGGTGGATCTAACTTATGAAACCACATGGACCTTTAAAATTAGGTCATGTTTATGGATGAATTTGGTTAATCTGAATTTTTGAGAATTGAGGAAGGAATGAAAAAGGTCAGTTTTTTAATATTAGAACTTTAACAATGTTGATTTTCTTAGGGACATAGCGACAAGCGACAGGTTCCAGATGTATGTTAATAATAATAATAATAATAACAGTTACAGGTGTTACAATATTATCTATTACATTT
>CM068363.1:1277500-1292500 GCA_034769755.1 Odontamblyopus lacepedii | reverse complement strand
AAATAAGCTAAATACAATAAGATAAAAGATAAAATAGTTCTCTCTGGTAAACTACTTACATCAGTGACATATTTATGACTATATACATGTGTGAGCAGGAATAGGATGAAAAGGATTGGGAAGTTTGTGAGTTAAAGTGCAGCGTTCAACAGTTTGATGGCGACAGGACAGATTTCCTGTGTCTCTCAGTGGAGCAGCGGCAGCCGCAGTCTATGGCTGAAAGAGCTCCTCTGATTGGCCAGCACCTTGTGGAGGGGGTGGGAGGGAGAGTCCAGGATAGTCCAGATTTTGTCCAGTATTCTCCTGTCCAACACCACCGCCAGAGAGTCCAGCTCCTCCCCCACAACATGTCCAGCCTTCCTAATGATCTTCTCGAGTCTATTAGTGTCCCTCAGGCGCAGACTGCTGCCCCAGCAGACTACAGCGTACATGATGCACTGGCCTCCATAGACTCATAGAACATCCTGAGCATTGTCCTGCAGATGTCAAAGGACCTCAGCCTCCTCAGGAAATAGAGGCGGCTCTGGCCCTTCTTGTAAACCGCGTCCACGTTCCTGCTCCAGTCCAGTTTATTGTCCAAGTTCACCCCCAGGTACTTGTCCTCCTCCACCACGTCCACACTGACCCCCCGGATGGAGATGGGGGTCACAGCAGCTTTGGTCCTCCTCAGGTCCACCACCAGTTCCTTTGTCTAATGTCACTATGGAGACAAGCAGGTGACGGACCCTCCACCTGGAAAGTTGCACAATACACCTTTAAGTATAAGTCGTGTTTCCTCTTCCCACTGTGAGTACGTCTAAAGTGACAAAAGCTTTATGTGACAATGTGAAATTATTTGAACATTTGTGTTTCTTGCAGCTCCTTCAGATATAAAGATCCCAGATTATTTAAAGTTTGTAATTTTTTTTACGTCCGTTTGTATCATGTGACAGCTGTACTGCTGCTGTAAACTCCCCGTATAACTGTTCAGTAACAGGTTATTTAGTTCAGGCTTTCCTAGGCTCAGGGGTCCCTGGGAGCCCCATGGTAACGCTGTTCCTGCTCATGACCTTTAACCTCTGACAGAGGCGGGTTTGTAAATATGGATATTATTGTAATAATGTTCTGATGCTAATTAAACTCATTATTAGGGCTGTAACGATATCCAAGTCTCACAATACGATATCGTCACAGTCTGAACCTCACGGTACGATATTTATTGCGACATCGTGGGAAAGCTCACGATATTACGATATTCTACAGAATAACACGACTGACTCTAAAACGCTTTGCCCGGTCATTTATTGTAATTAGGAATGGAACGAAATCCAAATCTCTCTGTACGATATTTTCACCATAAACATCTCTCTGAACCAGATTTATTACAATATTTTGTGGAGGCAAAAACAAAACTGTGAATCTGCTCCTTTTTCCTCTAAAAATGCTTCACAGACTTAATCCAAAGAATGAAGATGTAAAAGTGCTTAGAACAGTTATTTCTTCATGTCGTCTGCACTGAAACAGAGCAAAGGATCATGGTCTATGTAGTTCCCTCTGTTTTTGTTTTGTTTTTTTTAGCGATTTCTGCATCAGAACTGTTCATTTGAGCAAAGAGACTTGGGATTCGATATACTGTGATGCTCCACAATATTATTGTGAGACCTTTGATGATACGATACCAGCCTATTTCAGTTATTGTTGCATCCTTAATCATTGCAGTGATTAATTTAGATATTTTGTGTGATAGTGATGTAAATTGTTTTAAGTGCCAGCTATTACTACTCTGTGACAGTTATTTCAGTCAATAATACGATTTAAATGTTCCTGTAGATAAGAGATGAAAGGATAGGACAGATGAAAGGATAGATTACCAGACAAACAGACAAATGAAAGGATAGACAAACAGAAAGATACTAGAAAGGACATTAAAGCTCGTCAAATCCATTTCATAGGGGGTCAGGTGCTATGAGGATTGGGCAGCAAACTGCCCCCGCGACCCAGCTGGATTAAGCGGGAGAAGATGGATGGATGGATGTCAAAATACAATAGAAAGTTAAGTAATAAAATATATTTAAAAAAATCTCAGCTATATACAAGATATCATAGGAAGACAGTGCAACAATGATATGATTATTGACAGGACATAGGGTTATCTGGTACATAAAGGTGAGTTATTGTATTGTTGTATGGAGTATTTTACAGATTGCAGATATGAATTTGGCGTGTTTCACGATCGGGTGGGGCTGTGGAAACAGAAAGTTTTCAAAATCTAATGGTAAATCTATTTTGAATGTTTCACAGATACAGACCTTCTGGAGTTTATTGCTGCCCTCAGCCCTGGCTGTATGCATGGGTCAGGCCCACACTAACCAAAATGACTCCATTTTTTCAGGAAGTAGGAGAGGAGACACCGCTGCGAGAGTGGAGTCTTATCAGACGCTGAGGGGAGACACACTCTTCTAAAATAATCTCTCTCTCCCTTTATCAGTAATGCAAAGCTTCTCCACACAGGCACAAGTGTGAAGCTGTGAAAAGAGATGTTGTGTTTTATTGCCAGGAAACCGTGCCTTCTATGACACTTTTTTAGGCATTTTGCGGTTCTAGCACATGGTCACGATCATGTGTCAAAAGGAGGGATGACTGATTTGATTAACAAACAATGGTACACTGAGGGTTTCTCTTCCTATGCACAGACGTTTTGCCAGGTATCCACCAATTTGTGAACAACCAGGGGAAAGCCAGGCCCTCAGGGGCCACCTCTGGAGGAGCACAAGAAAATCCACACGGTGTCATTAGTGTCAGAAGCTCCTATGATGATTAACATTAAAAGGTCAGTGACGTCACTCGGAAAGGCGGTACCGGGGCCCCACCCTGGAGCCAGGCCTGGGGTGGGTGCACGTGGGCGAGGGCCTGGTGTCCGGGCCTTTCCCCACAGGGCCCGGCTGGGCACAGCCCGAAGGAGCGACGTGGGGCCGCCCTCCCCTGGACCCACCATCTGCGGGAGGAGCCATAGGGGCCGGGTGCAGAGAGATCTGGGCAGCGGTCGAAGGCGGGGGCCTTGGCAACCGGATCTCCGGACATGGAGACTAGCTCTGGGGACATGGAATGTCACCTCGCTGGGGGGGAAGGAGCCTGAGCTTGTGCGGGAGGTCGAGCTTTACCGACTAGATATAGTCGGCCTCACCTCCACGCACAGCTTGGGTTCCGGAACCCAACTCCTTGAGAGGGGTTGGAGACTACATTTCTTTGGCGTTGGAGCTGGTGTGGGCTCATAGCCCCACAGCTCAGACGCTGCGTCTTGGAGTTCACCCCGGTGAACAAGAGGGTCGCGTCCCTGCGCCTTCGGGTCGGGGACAGGTCTCTCACTGTGGTGTCGGCCTACGGGCCGAACAGCAGTGTAGAGTACCCGGCCTTCTTGGAGTCTCTGGGAGGGGGACTGGACAGTGCACCGACCGGGAACTCCATTGTTCTACTGGGGACTTCAACGCCCACGTGGGCAACGACAGTGACACTTGGAGAGGGGTGATTGGGAGGAACGGCCTCCCTGATCTGAACCCGAGCGGTGTTCTGTTATTGGACTTCTGTGCTAGTCACAGTTTGTCCATAACGAACACCATGTTCGAGCACAAGGGGTCCATCGGTGCACGTGGCACCAGGACTCCCTAGGCCGGAGGTCGATGATCGACTTTGTTGTCGTGTCATCTGACCTCCGGCCGTGTGTCTTGGACACTCGGGTGAAGAGAGGGGCAGAGCTGTCAACTGATCACCACCTGGTGGTGAGTTGGGTCTGCTGGCAGAGGAGGAAGCCGGAAAGACCTGGCAGGCCCAAGCGTATCGTGAGGGTCTGTTGGGAACCTCTGCCGGAACCTTCTGTCAGTGCGGCCTTCAACTCACACCTCCAGGAGCTTCTCCCAGATCCCGGGGGAGGCTGGGGACATGGAGTCCGAGTGGGCTTCGTTCTCGGCCTCCATTGTTGATGCGGCCATTTGTAGCTGTGGCCGTAAGGTCTGCGGTGCCTGTCGCGGCGGCAATCCCCGAACCCGGTGGTGGACACCGGAAGTAAGGGATGCCGTCAAGCAGAAGAAGGAGTCCTACCGGGCCTTACTGGCTCGGGGGACTCCTGAGGCAGCTGACAGGTACCGTCAGGCCAAGCGTGCTGCAGCCCGGGCGGTGGCAGAGGCAAAAACTCGGGTCTGGGAGGAGTTCGGGGAGGCCATGGAGGAGGACTATCGGACGGCCCCAAGGAAATTCTGGCGGTGCTCCACCAACACTGTTTACAGTGCGGGGGGAGAGCTGCTGACCTCGACTGGGGATGTTGTCGGGCGGTGGAAGGAAAACTTTGGGGATCTCCTCAATCCCACCGTCATGTCCTCCGAAGAGGAGGCCGAGGCTGGGGACCCAGAGGCGGACTCATCCATCACCCTGGCTGAAGTCACTGAGGTGGTCGGAAAGCTCCTCAGTGGCAAGGCTCCGGGGGTGGATGAGATCCGTCCTGAGTACCTTAAGTGTCTGGATGTTGTGGGGCTGTCTTGGCTGACATGTCTCTACAACATCGCGTGGCGGTCGGGAACAGTACCTCTGGACTGGCAGACCGGGGTGGTGGTCCCTCTGTATAAGAAGGGGGACCGGAGGGTGTGTTCCAACTACAGGGGAATCACACTCCTCAGCCTCCCCGGTAAAGTCTATGCCAGGGGACTGGAGAGGAGAGTTCGTCCGATAGTCGAACCTCGGATCCAAGAGGAGCAGTGTGGTTTTTGGCCTGGTCGTGGAACACTGGACCAGCTCTACACCCTCCATCGGGTGCTCGAGGGTTCATGGGAGTTTGTCCAACCAGTCCACATGTGTTTTGTGGACTTGGAGAAGGCATTCGACCGTGTCCCTCATGGTGCCCTGTGGGGGGTGCTCTGGGAGTATGAGGTCCGGGGCCCTTTGCTAAGGGCTGTCCGGTCCCTGTATGACCGGAGCAGGAGCTGTGTTCGCATTGCTGGCAGTAAGTCAGACCTGTTCCCGGTGCATGTTGGACTCCAGGGCTGCCCTTTGTCACCAGTTCTGTTCATTGTATTTATGGACAGAATTTCTAGGCGCAGCCAGGGGCCGGAGGGGGTCCAGTTCGGGGACCACAGGATCTCATCGCTGCTTTTTGCGGATGATGTTGTCCTGTTGGCTTCATCGAACCAGGACCTGCAGCACTGGGGCGGTTTGCAGCCAAGTGTGAAGCGGCTGGGATGAGAATCAGCTGTTCCAAATCCGAGGCCATGGGTCTCGACCGGAAAAAGGTGGATTGCCCTCTCCGGGTGGGTGGGGAGTCTCTGCCTCAAGTGGAGGAGTTCAAGTATCTCGGGGTCTTGTTCACAAGTGAGGGGAGGATGGAGCGTGAGATTGACAGGCGGATCGGTGCGGCGTCGGCAGTGATGCGGTCGCTGCATCGGACTGTTGTGGTGAAGAGGAGCTGAGCCAAAAGGCGAAGCTCTCGATTTACCTCAATCTACGTTCCTCCCCTCACCTATGGTCATGAGCTCTGGGTAATGACCGAAAGAACGAGATCGCGGATACAAGCGGCCGAAATGACTTTCCTTCGCAGAGTGGCCGGGCGCTCCCTTAGAGATAGGGTGAGGAGCTCGGTCACACGGGAGGAGCTCGGAGTAGAGTCGCTGCTCCTCCACGTCGAGAGGAGCAGCTGAGGTGGCTCGGGCATCTGGTCCGGATGCCTCCTGGACGCCTCCCTCAGGAGGTGTTCCAGGCATGTCCCACCGGTAGGAGGCCCCAGGGAAGACCCAGGACACGCTGGAGGGACTATGTCTCTCGGCCTGGGAACCTCAGGGTCCAGGAGGAGCTGGAGGAAGTGGCTGGGGAGAAGGAAGCTTGGGAGCCCCTGCTTAGACTACTGCCCCTGCGACCCGGCCCCGGATAAGCGGAAGAAGATGGATGGATGGATCTTTCCTATTCAGTTCATATGTACTTCATATGTTCTTTAACAGGTTTTCCATCTGTTGTTCATGTTCCTCTGTGTCCATAATCATTGTAGCTCTTCCTTTATCTGCAGGTATTATTGCGATTATTTTGTCTGAGATAACCAGACAAACAGACAAATGAATGGTAACCAGACAAACAGAGAGATGAATGGAGAGGACACATGAAAGGATTGTTTGGATGAAGTGATCTACAGTACTAGATATATTCAGTAACAGCAGTAGAGTAAAACTAAACATAAGATCAGTATTTTTAATTCAAAATATTTCACTACAACAGTTATATCATTAGAATTCAGATTGAATGCTTAGTCTTTTCTGCTTTTATTTTATTTTTATTTTAATTGTATGTATTTATTTTGTGTGTGTGAAGTTTATAATTTTATTTTCTGGTTGAGGTCAGCAGAAGTAATTCAATAACTGTTACCTAGCAACCACGATGTAAACTAGGACTGGGAATCACAGGGTCCCTCATGATTCGATTCAATACTTGATGATGTCTCACAATGCAGTATTGTTAGGATATGCTTAGACATTCAGTTATTGCTATATTGCACATGATATTATGCAATATGATATTTTTAAGAAGTGAACACATATTAACAACAGCATTTACTTGTTAAACCACAACCTGTGCACAGTCCAGAGGCCGAGATAGACAGAGGTACATACTTTATCCTGAGAGAAATTTAAGTTTTTGGAAAAATAAAAGGTTTCAATAAAAGGTGTCTATGGAACAGTCTAAATGAAAAACTCAAATCTTTAAAGTCCATTGAAGTGTTTAAAAGAATTGTCAAACATGATATGCTAAAAAAGTATGAATTGTCCTTTTGTGTTAATAACAGGTGTTTAATGTTGTGTATGTCACGTAGATAAGTGGCTTATAAATGTAGTTGGAACTGTTGAAGTGTTAGAAATATTTTACTTTGAGTGAAAAGGAGGCAGATGTTAAGTTTATACTTCTTTCTGCTCCTTTTCATTCACATTGGTGCGTAAATATAATTATTTTGTATTCATCTTTCATGAATGAAATAAAAATTTAAATGAAAAATGAAAAAAATGAAATTTCTGCAGAAACATTTCCACTGCTCTTCTCAGTATCCTTTGTGTCTCAGTCACAGGTCTCAGGTCAGTTTAACTGGTCAAGGAGCAGATTCTGTATCAGGACAGTTTGAGGAGAGGAAGAGCCAAAAGTGCAGCCGGGGCATCACAGCAGCCTCCAGGGGGCCCCAGGTGAACACAACAGGAAAGGCCTTGTTCTTACTCTGCTCTGGTGTTTCGGGTGGTGATGAAATGTTTCATTCCCTCAATTCTTTCTTCTGGAAGGTCTTCTTCCACATTTGCTGCTACATGGTGTAAAAAACCCTGTAGCATCTCAAATGTCCACAGCAAACTCCTTAGCGAGCCTCTGGCACAGTCTCCATGGAACAGTTCATTTCTCACGCCAATCAGGGTGTGTGTGAGTACAGTGTGTGTGTGTGTGTGTGTGTGTGTATAGTGTGTGTGTGTGTGTGTGTTTGTTTTTATGACCTTCTTAGGACTCATGACTGTAAAAACACCTTCCGTATTAGGACCTGAAGACAAACTTAGGACCTAGACCCTGGTCCTAAGAAGGCAAAAGTGCTGCAGAGGCGGGAAATCACCTGCCCAGGAGCCCAGAGTCAAAATCTGTTGAAATTGGAGTAGTCCTCAGAATCTGGTATTTTTACAAAAGTGTGTGTGTGGGGGGTTGACATTCCGGTGGGGAACCTAGTTAGGACCTAAATAGCGACCCCTCTGGTCATATAGTGGTACTGCAGTGTGTGTAAGAAATTATGAAACCACACCCACTCCACGCCCACAGCCACGCCCATTTACAGCAGCTAATCTGAGGAAGTGTTGTTTTTGGGCTAAAGAAACATTACACAACATACAATTCTGCTATTTTCCAATTCAGTTTTAAAAGTTAAGTTCTTAGTCCTTTATATGTTGTCCTGGAAGCTTTTCTCATTGCAATGGCAGCCTTACCCCTCATATACTTTTACTCATAGAAACATCTGACACCTTTCAAGTTACACAGAAGTCTATCGTTTTATGTTCATATGTATAATTATTTGTGGATAATTGTGTTGTCTAATGGTCATGATCCTTGGTAAAAAAAAAAGAAAAAGAGTACACTTTGTAAATATACTTAAAATGTGCTATTTGGAACCCAATAAGTAAATTTAAGTTGTATTTTAGCAGTAATGCAAATCCATTTTAAGTGTATTTTAGTGCTGACAAATGTGTTTTGTTTCGATTTCAAGGATTTATACAGACAACAACAGCAAGAAAGTGAGTTAACTGAACATTTTGGATTCAATTTCATTTGAATTGTTCAATATAATTATGTTTTCTAGTACATCTTTCATGAATATTTGTTTTTGCATAAACTCAAATTTTAGAACTTTTGGCATTTATACTTGACTAGTCCATCCGAAAGACATGTCTTTAGACAACTACAGTTCTAGAAACTGCCACAAATGTGCTATAAGTGTAATATTACATGATTAAAAACACAAAAATGTTCCAAAATATCACACTAATTACATTTGTTGTGCACTCCTAAATGTGCTCATATTTTGACTTGGGTAGTGTGACTTTAGTGCACTAAAATACACTTGCATCACTTCAAAAATACATTTTAAATGCATGTTTTGGGTTCATGTAGTTATTGCCACAAGCGAAATAACAAATCTGGTAATAATAATAATAATACGCTACAACCAGTTCTTTAGCCTATAGGAAAGTAAAAAAGTACACTGATTATTCTCATCTAATAGCACATTAATATCAGTGCAACAAAGCAAACAGTGTCAGTGTTCAGCATCCAATTCCACTTAATAACAACTTTTACAGTGTTGGGTGAATGGGAAATGGCAAACTTTTGGCAATGGCTTATACAATAATTTTGCTTCACAGAGTGGCCGGGCGCTCCCTTAGAGATAGGGTGAGGAGCTCGGTCACACGGGAGAAGCTCGGAGTAGAGTCGCTGCTCCTCCACGTCGAGAGGAGCAGCTGAGGTGGTTCGGGCATCTGGTCCGGATGCCTCCTGGACGCCTCCCTCAGGAGGTGTTCCGGGCATGTCCCACCGGTAGGAGGCCCCGGGGAAGACCCAGGACACGCTGGAGGGACTATGTCTCTCGGCCTGGGAACACCTCGGGGTCCGTCCGGAGGGGCTGGAGGAAGTGGCTGGGGAGAGGGAAGCTTGGGAGCCCCTGCTTAGACTGCTGCCCCTGCGACCCGGCCCCGGATAAGCAGAAGAAGATGGATGGATGGATGGATCTTTCCTATTCAGTTCATATGTACTTCATATGTTCTTTAACAGGTTTTCCATCTGTTGTTCATGTTCCTCTGTGTCCATAATCATTGTAGCTCTTCCTTTATCTGCAGGTATTATTGCGATTATTTTGTCTGAGATAACCAGACAAACAGACAAATGAATGGTAACCAGACAAACAGAGAGATGAATGGAGAGGACACATGAAAGGATAGAAAAAAAGAGTATTGTTTTGTTTGGATGAAGTGATCTACAGTACTAGATATATTCAGTAACAGCAGTAGAGTAAAACTAAACATAAGATCAGTATTTTTAATTCAAAACATTTCACTACAACAGTTATATCATTAGAATTCAGATTGAATGCTTAGTCTTTTCTGCTTTTATTTTATTTTTATTTTAATTGTATGTATTTATTTTTGTGTGTGTGAAGTTTATAATTTTATTTTCTGGTTGAGGTCAGCAGAAGTAATTCAATAACTGTTACCTAGCAACCACAATGTAAACTAGGACTGGGAATCACAGGGTCCCTCATGATTCGATTCAATACTTGATGATGTCTCACAATGCAGTATTGTTAGGATATGCTTAGACATTCAGTTATTGGTATATTGCACATGATATTATGCAATATGATATTTTTAAGAAGTGAACACATATTAACAACAGCATTTATTTGTTAAACCACAACCTGTGCACAGTCCAGAGGCCGAGATAGACAGAGATACATACTTTATCCTGAGAGAAATTTAAGTTTTTGGAAAAATAAAAGGTTTCAATAAAAGGTGTCTATGGAACAGTCTAAATGAAAAACTCAAATCTTTAAAGTCCATTGAAGTGTTTAAAAGAATTGTCAAACATGATATGCTAAAAAAGTATGAATTGTCCTTTTGTGTTAATAACAGGTGTTTAATGTTGTGTATGTCACGCAGATAAGTGGCTTATAAATGTAGTTGGAACTGTTGAAGTGTTAGAAATATTTTACTTTGAGTGAAAAGGAGGCAGATGTTAAGTTTATACTTCTTTCTGCTCCTTTTCATTCACATTGGTGCGTAAATATAATTATTTTGTATTCATCTTTCATGAATGAAATAAAAATTTAAATGAAAAATGAAAAAATGAAATTTCTGCAGAAACATTTCCACTGCTCTTCTCAGTATCCTTTGTGTCTCAGTCACAGGTCTCAGGTCAGTTTAACTGGTCAAGGAGCAGATTCTGTATCAGGACAGTTTGAGGAGAGGAAGAGCCAAAAGTGCAGCCGGGGCATCACAGCAGCCTCCAGGGGGCCCCAGGTGAACAGAACAGGAAAGGCCTTGTTCTTACTCTGCTCTGGTGTTTCGGGTGGTGATGAAATGTTTCATTCCCTCAAGTCTTTCTTCTGGAAGGTCTTCTTCCACATTTGCTGCTACATGGTGTAAAAACCCTGTAGCATCTCAAATGTCCACAGCAAACTCCTTAGCGAGCCTCTTGCACAGTCTCCATGGAACAGTTCATTTCTCACGCCAATCAGGGTGTGTGTGTGTGTGTGTGTGTGTGTATAGTGTGTGTACAGCCAGTTACACTGTAATAAACTCACATGCCTACAGCAACTGAATTTTCAATATGTTCTTTTATCAGCTGCTCAACACCGTCCAAAATCAACACTGTCCAAAATCAACACTGTCCAAAATCAACACTGTCCAAAATCAACACTGTCCAAAATCAACACTGTCCAAAATCAACACTGCTTAAACAAAATCTCAACTGTCCAAAACAGCTGCAGCACAAAAGAGTCAGATTTAGTGAAACCACAAACAGATCCCTTATGGATCGTGGACTGGGACTGTGTGGACATGATGCACGTGGATGGAGAAGAAGAGCAGATTGTCAGCATCCCTGTGCTTTTTATTTCATGCTGATTTGTGTTTGTGAAGAAACGGTCCTAGAAATGTTCAGATAAAGTCTATTTAAACCTGCGCGCAATAACACATGACGCAAAGACACAACTAGCAGTTCACATTTTTCTGGCTACGCTCCTGCCTCCTGAACTCCTGGACTCCTGAGCTCCGGGGCTCCTGAGCTCCGGGGCTCCTGAGCTCCGGGGCTCCTGAGCTCCGGGGCTCCTGAGCTCCGGGGCTCCTGAGCTCCTGGGCTCCTGAGCTCCTGGGCTCCTGAGCTCCGGGGCTCCTGAGCTCCGGGGCTCCTGAGCTCCTGGGCTCCTGAGCTCCGGGGCTCCTGAGCTCCGGGGCTCCTGAGCTCCGGGGCTCCTCTCTCAGCAGAGGGAGCAGTGTGGTTTCCACAGATAAGTGGACAGGGACCAATGTGAACTGTCCCAGCTCAATAATGTTGTACTTGGAATATTCTGTGCACTCAATACCTTCATTTGTTCACAGTCCAGCCAGTGTCTTCTTCTCTGTTTGGTCTTTGAGCACATCTGCCATTCAGCACAGCAAAGTTGAGTGACCTCAAAAGCTTCTGTGTGAAGAGACTCAAATATGAGTGTGACGTACATGACAGGTGTCAGCCCTGATGGAAGGCTGCTCTTAATCTGATTCACACACCTGATTCAGTTCAGTCATGTGAGGACATGTCCCTGGAGACCTATTTTTAGAACTTTCTTTGTTCATAGAATGTTTTTCAAAAACATACTTGAAGTTGTGTTTTGTTTCAGCCACACCTCTCTTAGTAACCCTTTTTTATCAGTGATGTCATGAAGTGGCAGGTTTCAAGTTAACAGCTACTTTTAGTTTAAAGACAGACAATTCCAGGGCTGAAATGATCCAAATGATTGTAGTTTAAAAACACAGTGGAGCACTTCCTGTATTTTCACATTACATCACAAGGTGGAACAGACTATTTTCAGTTTGAAAGAAGAACTCAGAATTAAATATACAGGGTTTGTGTTAAACATGTGTGAATGAAACAAAACACAACTCCAGATAATGCCACTTGGTCAAGTTACAGGTCAGGTCTGTGGAGAGGTGATTCACCAGTGCTTTTCTAGGTATTTCTGAGGACGACATGAGTCCACCCTCCTGTGGGCTCACCACCGGCAGAGGGGTTCATAGGGCTCAGGTACACAGAACTGCTGCCGCCGTGACCCAGCCGGATAAAGTGGAAGAAGGATGGAGACAGAATATCAAAAAGAAAATCCAGAAAATCACATTATAAAAAATATATTAATTGATTTGCATTTCATTGTATGAAATAAGTATTTGATCCCGACCTTCAAGAATTCCCCACAGACCAGTTAGACGCTCCTAATCAACTCATCACCTCAATTAGACTCCTTTAACCTGTCACCTGTATAAAAGACCCCTGTCCACAGAGTCAGTCCGTCTGACTCTAAACTCTCCAACATGGGAAAGACCAAAGAGCTGTCAGAGGACATCAGGGACAAGACTGTGGACCTGCACGAGGGTGGAACGGGCTACAGAACCATAAGCAAGAAGCTGGTGTGAAGGAATGCAATTGTTCGAAAATTTTTAAAATGCTATCAGTCGATCTCTGTCTGGGGCTCCACACACTACACATTATCTCACCTCATGGGGTTTCAATGATCATGAGAACAGTGAGAAATCAGCCTAGAACTACACGGGAGGAGCTAGTTGATCTTAAGGCAGCTGGGACCACAGTCACTAAGAAAACCATTGGGAACACTTTACGCTGCAGTGGATTAAAATCCTGCAGTGCTCCAAAGTCCTCCTGCTTAAGAAGACACATGTGCAGCCGCCTGAAGTTTGAATGAACACCTGAAGGATTTAGACAGGGATTGGGAGAAGGTGCTGTGGTCACAGAGACCAAAGTCGAGCTCTTTGGCGTTAACTCCACTCACTGTGTAGGGAGGAAGAGAAATGTTGTGTTTGAACCCAAGAACATCATCCCCAACATCAAGCATGGAGATGGAAACATTCTGCTTTGGGGGTGTTTTTCTGCCAAGGGCACAGGACGACTTCACTGCGTCAATGGGACGGTGGACGGAGCCATGAACCATTAAAATCCTGAGTGATGACCTCCTTCCCTCACCCAGAAACTGAAAATGGGTCGTGGATGGGTCTTCCAACACGACAATGACCCAAAACATACAGCCAGGACAAAAGGAGTGGCTCAAGGAGAAGCAAAAGTGATGGAGTGGAGTGGTGGATCTTAACCGTATAGAAATCCTATGGTGGGAGCTGAAGCTCTGAGGTGCAAAGCGACAGCCACAAAACCTTAATGATTTAGAGATGATCGGCAAAGAAGTGGACCAAAATTCCTTCTGATATGTGCACAACCCTGGACATCACACTGTGATGAACATCTCCACTCTCCTGGTCGTATGCACATGTGTCACAGAATAATCAGTTTAGACTCAACACATAACCTTAGAGAACTCTTAAAGTTGTACCTAATCTAGCAGGCTAGAGGAGCCTGCACTCATTTGCATATTTAATATTTAAATGCTCTGGTTAACTCGGTCTATAAATATTCACAAACCACAGTTTGCTTTGGTGAATAGTGATGTTAATTCCAGATATGGGTCACTGAAATGGACAAGAATTTACAAACCTTCAGAACCATTGTTTAATTAATAATTAATTAACTTAGATAACTGATTATATTTTATTGGTAATGTTTCTCAACATGTATTCAGTGGTGCCTCTAAACTCTACTTCTGGTTAAAGCCAAACACTCACGTGAGTCCCGCTTTTACTTAGAACTCTCAAATTCCACTTTTTAATATACGTTACCCCCTTTTTACACCTACTTACAGTTTATTTTGAACATGTTCATAATTTGAATAAAGAAAAATATACAAATAAAAAAATATAAATATATATAAAATACTGTTAAACAAAAATCAGCAACAAATCTCAGTGAATTTGAAACTTTATCATTAGGGCTTTATTATAAGACTTTTACTTAGAAACATGATCGAACACAGACATCAGCAAACATCCCGTCCTCAGTCTCTTGATAACTACTACTACTACTACTATTACTACTACTACTACTACTACTGTACTACTACTAGTAGTAGTACAGTAGTAGTTGTAGTACAGTAGTAGTAGCAGTAGTAGTAGTAGTAGCAGTAGTAGTAGTAGTAGTAGCAGTAGTACAGTAGTAGTAGTAGTAGTAGTAGTAGTAGTAGTAGTAGTCTCTGTTTAGACCTTCAATCTGCCTTTTTCTGTCGTCTGTGCCTCTGCCGCGCACAGGCTGATCCTCCACAGTCGCCAGTAGGGGCGCTGTTCACTCTCCTCGCCCTAAACAGTTACGCACTAGTATAAACCCTTATACGCTGGTCCCAGAGCGCATCAGAACGGCACAGGTGAGTGTGGCGCTCCTTTACGCACGCATTTGACGCACACATAACGCACTTTTACTATTACAAATGTTTCCTAAAAGTGATCTGACTCTGCTGGGTTTGGGCTAGTCCTGTTCTAGTCCTGTTCTAGTCCTGTTCTAGTCCTGTTCTAGTCCTGGTCTAGTCCCGGTTTAGTCCCGGTTTTGTCTCGTTCTCGGTGCGCAGACTGGAGCAGCGGGGGGTAATCTGGGCTGATCTGGGCATTAGCCGCTTTGGCGCAGTAGGTCAAACCGCGCTGACTCGGGCAAGTGGATTTCGAAGCAAAAACGAGGACACGTTTTAACTGTGGTTTGCGTTTTAACTTAAAGATGCCCTGTGTAACTTTTGTTTGGTGGGCCGTCTCTTGCTTGTTTCTATGGATATGTCACTGCTCTGCCTGGAATGTTCCACAGTGGGACATTAAACAGCTCTACTTTACATTTCCTCAATTA
>CM068363.1:1155000-1272500 GCA_034769755.1 Odontamblyopus lacepedii | reverse complement strand
ACTGAAAATAAGAAACCAAACGGAGTGTTTCCTGACGGAAGAGGAACACACTCGTTCCACTTTGCCTCGGCAGTGTTGTTTTCAGCACTGTCGGCTTTAGCTCATATTTGGACTGGTGCAAACCTTTATTCCAGTGCATCATCTGTCTGTATCTGTCCAGAATGTTCCATCTCAAATCTGATCAAAGTGTTTTACAGAACTCGTCTCACTGGTCAGATCAGGAAATGAAAACCAATTCAGGACAACAGTGGAAAAAACCTGCTGCTTTTGGCTTTTGGTGATACGATTCAAAGGCTTAATTTTATCTAATTATTACATGGTTAATCATCGGTATGGTGATAATATCACTCAGGCCCTGTCCTAAACCTAACTGCTGATTAAAGTCTGATTTTTCTTCTTATTTAGATTTTTAAAAAATGAATTTCATTTGTTTCTAGATTTTTTTTCCCATTGATTTGTTTTTCGTTGTGGGAAAAGGACTTGTATGGCGCGATATTTTTCCGATCTTTGTTCTAATATAGAGTTGTCTTTTGTTTCATTCACACATGTTTAACACGCAAACCCTGAAGATTTAGGCAGTAAACTGAAAACACTCTCTTCCGCTGCGCTCCACTGCGTTTTTAAACTGCACTCACCTTCACCAGAAACATTTGGATCATTTCAGCCCCGGAATTTCCAATGTCTCCAGAACTGAACATGTGTGAATGAAACAGAACACAGCTCCAGGTGTGTTTTTGAGGTGGTGACGACATTCTAACAGGACTTCAAGCGCCAAAGAGTCCATTTAATGCTTAATGTAGGAGCTTTATGAACAAGTTGTACCTTAAAACAATAAAAAACAAACACACACACAGTATATGTCACAATCCAAAATCAGATAAGATGAAACTGATGAGATATGACACCGTGTGAAACATGCGCCCACAGCCTTCACGCAACTGAACGGCAACTTCTGCAATTGACTGACTGCTGCAATCGACGTGACATTTGTGAATGACTCGTCTCTTTTGAACAATTGCACTGTAACCGACGCCTGAAAGAACCGGATCTATCGTTATATTTACACGCTATGATATTTTCTCATCTCTCTTATTGTCTCACTTCATGGTCACAAACCTCAACACTTCAGCCAGTCATATCATTGTACAACAGGCGATTAAGGTTTTTGGTAAAAAACCCATGAGGTGGCATCACTGTGACATCATCCATAAACATAATCTTTTCACATTTGAAAATTTTGTAAATTTTAGCACCTTGAAACTGTTTTTTAAATGTTTGACAAATCCTGTGTCACCACTGTCACCACGTCGGGGCTCTCAGACCTCACACCAGAGCTTCTGTCAGTGGAGACTGTGTCGTTCCAAAGTCCAGAACCTCCTCTGGACCGTCCAGTTTCTCCTCTACTGGACCCAGACTGTGGAACTCTCTCCCCACTGACCGAAAACAACACACTGACCCCAACATTTTTAATAGACAATTGAAATTGTGGCTGAAGTCAGGACAGAGCTGTACACATGAAAATGCATCATTTAATGTTTTATTGTATTATTAACTGTTAATGTTTTATTACTTTGAACCTTTTCTAAAAGCCTCCTGTGGACAGGTGTTGTAAATTAGCACTTGTGCTATAACACTTGAAACAATGCATCTGGTTTGTCCAATGCAATTGTTATGTCCATATCAAATAAATAAATAAATAAATAAAATCTTTTTCTTTCAAATGTTCATGCGTTTTTACGCGGACGACACCGCACATTTCTGTGATCCGGCCAAGATTTGAAAACTTCCATCAGGTTCTTCGTCTTGTTTTCAGGTTTATTATCGACTCACTCGTTCTGAGACGCTTCGTTCTCGTCTAGAGGTCGTTTATTTTAAGAGAACTTGTCCAGTAAAATGATCCTGCTGCACGGACAGATCATTTCACTGCTTTTAAGTCGTTTTCTGATAGATTTGAGAGTGAAATAATATCTTAAATCTTTTTAGCATTTTTGCAGTTTAAGTTGAACCAACACAAGAATCAGCACAGACAGAGAGCAGGTGCACAGAAAACAAAAAACAAAACAAAAACAAAACACATTTATCATCTTAATAATATTTTTTATGAGTTTATTTGTTGTAATTAGGGCGATATTCTATTTAGATTTCACAGACACACTCCCGTCCTCAGTCTGAAACATTTACAGCTCATCTCCCTCTGGGATCTCACATCGGCTTCTGTCACATCAGTAAAGGTCTTTATGGCTCAAAAGGTTCGGATCCCATGAGAGAGCCGAAGGTCCCCTCACACACTTCAGGAGGGGCCCAGTTCAGACGAGGACCAGGTTCAGTTCTGGACCTCGTGAATAACTGGGCACGTGCTGAAGACTCAAAGAGGACTCACATGGGTTTTAGTCCCGGTCTGTGGTTGGACTCACATGGGTTTATGTCTCAGATGGGTTCGTGTCTCAGATGGGTTTGTGTCTCAGATGGGTTCGTGTCTCAGATGGGTTTATGTCTCAGATGGGTTCGTGTCTCAGATGGGTTCATGTCTCAGATGGGTTTATGTCTCAGATGGGTTCGTGTCTCAGATGGGTTCATGTCTCAGATGGGTTCATGTCTCAGATGGGTTTATGTCTCACATGGGTTCATGTCTCAGATGGGTTTATGTCTCAGATGGGTTCGTGTCTCAGATGGGTTCATGTCTCAGATGGGTTCATGTCTCAGATGGGTTTATGTCTCAGATGGGTTCATGTCTCAGATGGGTTCATGTCTCAGATGGGTTCATGTCTCAGATGGGTTCATGTCTCAGATGGGTTTATGTCTCAGATGGGTTCATGTCTCAGATGGGTTTATGTCTCAGATGGGTTTATGTCTCAGATGGGTTCATGTCTCAGATGGGTTTATGTCTCAGATGGGTTCATGTCTCAGATGGGTTCATGTCTCAGATGGGTTTATGTCTCAGATGGGTTCGTGTCTCAGATGGGTTTGTGTCTCAGATGGGTTTATGTCTCAGATGGGTTCGTGTCTCAGATGGGTTTATGTCTCAGATGGGTTCGTGTCTCAGATGGGTTCATGTCTCAGATGGGTTTATGTCTCAGATGGGTTCGTGTCTCAGATGGGTTCATGTCTCAGATGGGTTCATGTCTCAGATGGGTTTATGTCTCACATGGGTTCGTGTCTCAGATGGGTTCGTGTCTCAGATGGGTTCATGTCTCAGATGGGTTTATGTCTCAGATGGGTTTATGTCTCAGATGGGTTTATGTCTCAGATGGGTTTATGTCTCAGATGGGTTCATGTCTCAGATGGGTTTATGTCTCAGATGGGTTTATGTCTCAGATGGGTTTATGTCTCAGATGGGTTCATGTCTCAGATGGGTTTATGTCTCAGATGGGTTCGTGTCTCAGATGGGTTTATGTCTCAGATGGGTTTATGTCTCAGATGGGTTCATGTCTCAGATGGGTTTATGTCTCAGATGGGTTCATGTCTCAGATGGGTTCATGTCTCAGATGGGTTTATGTCTCAGATGGGTTCATGTCTCAGATGGGTTTATGTCTCAGATGGGTTTATGTCTCAGATGGGTTTATGTCTCAGATGGGTTCATGTCTCAGATGGGTTCATGTCTCAGATGGGTTTATGTCTCAGATGGGTTCATGTCTCACATGGGTTCATGTCTCAGATGGGTTTATGTCTCAGATGGGTTCATGTCTCAGATGGGTTCATGTCTCACATGGGTTCATGTCTCAGATGGGTTCATGTCTCAGATGGGTTCATGTCTCACATGGGTTCATGTCTCAGATGGGTTCATGTCTCAGATGGGTTCATGTCTCACATGGGTTCATGTCTCAGATGGGTTCATGTCTCAGATGGGTTCATGTCTCAGATGGGTTCATGTCTCACATGGGTTCATGTCTCAGATGGGTTCATGTCTCAGATGGGTTTATGTCTCACATGGGTTCGTGTCTCAGATGGGTTCATGTCTCACATGGGTTCATGTCTCAGATGGGTTCATGTCTCACATGGGTTCATGTCTCAGATGGGTTTATGTCTCAGATGGGTTCATGTCTCAGATGGGTTCATGTCTCACATGGGTTCATGTCTCAGATGGGTTCATGTCTCAGATGGGTTCATGTCTCACATGGGTTCATGTCTCAGATGGGTTCATGTCTCAGATGGGTTCATGTCTCACATGGGTTCATGTCTCAGATGGGTTCATGTCTCAGATGGGTTCATGTCTCAGATGGGTTCATGTCTCAGATGGGTTCGTGTCTCACATGGGTTTGTGTCTCACATGGGTTTATGTCTCAGATGGGTTCATGTCTCAGATGGGTTCATGTCTCAGATGGGTTTATGTCTCAGATGGGTTCATGTCTCAGATGGGTTTATGTCTCAGATGGGTTCATGTCTCACATGGGTTCATGTCTCAGATGGGTTCGTGTCTCAGATGGGTTTATGTCTCAGATGGGTTCATGTCTCAGATGGGTTTATGTCTCAGATGGGTTTATGTCTCACATGGGTTCATGTCTCAGATGGGTTCATGTCTCACATGGGTTCATGTCTCAGATGGGTTCATGTCTCAGATGGGTTTATGTCTCAGATGGGTTCATGTCTCACATGGGTTCATGTCTCAGATGGGTTCATGTCTCAGATGGGTTTATGTCTCAGATGGGTTCATGTCTCAGATGGGTTTATGTCTCAGATGGGTTCATGTCTCAGATGGGTTCATGTCTCAGATGGGTTCGTGTCTCAGATGGGTTTATGTCTCAGATGGGTTCATGTCTCAGTTTGTGGAGTGACAGTCACAGTATGGATTCTTGCTCTGATCTGAAGGCGCGGCTCTGACCTGTTCTGGCACGTTACGGATCGAGTGTGGCTCTAATATTAGAGAAAGTTGAGGCGCGCGAGGAGTGGGTTTGCTTTTATTGTGAAGGTGCCCGGATGTGCGGTGCGTAATCGGCTACTCTTGGTGCCGTCTGCGGTGGGCACAGTCGGACAGTGCGGTGCAATCAGCGGGACTGGCTCATCCGCCCTGCGGGACAGTGACGCTCTGGGGCCGGCTGCTCGGGGACCGCAGCGGGGTCACAGAGGCGCGTGTCTGGAGCTTGGAACGGAAACACCGCACAGCTGTCCGGGCGCGAGCCTGAGCCGAGCCGCCGAGGCGAACTGCACCCACAGGCTCGAGATGCTCACGGCTCTCCGGACCATCACGACGATACCGAGCGGGGCCCGAATCAGCGATGCCTTTCAGACGGAGAGCCAGGTACAGTCCCCCAGGAGCTGTGTGCGCGGAGCTGGAGCAGAGGAGGCTGCCCCGGGCCCGGCTCACGCTGTAGTCTGAGGGGCAAACGGAGAGACGTGGGTGGGGGGCTCCTGACCACCGCGCAGGCCTCTGTGTCCGTGCGTGTGTTTACAAGACGCGAAGACGTGCGCGTCTATTGTCTCCGTTTAACGTGCGGCCGAGCGCAGTGTGTGCCGCCGGAGACCGCAGGAGCGTAAATCACAGCGTGGGGAGAGGGGTGATGGAGACGCGGAGGTGTAGCGGCTAGTGCTACATGTGCCGCCCGCCACACAAAGCACCAGGGACCGCAGTGCGCCGCGCTCCACTCCGGCTCCAGAAAGCGCGGAGTGGGCGAGAAAACAAGAGAAAGACTCAGAGCCGCGCACGGAGGGACCGGGCTCCAAACCCACAGTCTCACATTTCACTGACCCACAGGCTGTGCGCGGAGCCTGGAGAACTGGCTTTGGGATGATTTGGAGGGGCCACAGTGGGCAGCACTCCGCCCTCCACAAGCAGGTCCTCGGTTTGATTCCCTGACCATAGTGTGTGTGGAGTGTGCATGATCTCCCTGTGTGTGTCGAGTTTTGTCTGGGCTCTGGTTTCCTCATCAGCCTCAAGTCTGCAGAACAGCACCTGAAACCTGAACCTTCAGACCCCAGATGGGTCCCCAGATACTGCGAGCACACGCCCACTTCCACAGTGGTACAGACGAACGGCCAAAGAGCCAAAATAAAGTCTCAAACTCTGAGATCTGTTATTACTGCTGTGTGGTTGTGGTATTACTGTTGTGTGCTGCTGCATTTAATGATTACACATTTGTTTAAATGATGCTCAGTAAATGTGCATTTGAACCATGTCAGGAACAATAGCCTTGTGGAAAGACTTGTGAGGAGACTGAAATCTGAACTGCTGAACTAATTCAAGAGTCCCATGTGTCTCAGAATGTGTTTGTAACTACAGGGTGAACAGCTTTTACACAGAATAAGAGGTCATGGAGACATGGGGAGGGTGTCTGACTCACAGGGAACATTTCAGAACATGTTTGTCGAGGTCTAAACTACAGTTTTTTTCAGGCTTTTACGCAGAATAAGAGCAGATGGAGACATGGGGACAGTTCGCTCTCTTTATTGTGATTGTGGTTGTGGGTTAAACGCCTCACGTGTGTCTGTGCCGGTGCAGGATGGTGCGGTGGCTGGTGTGTACGCACTGGGGGCCCCGATGGCTGTGGAAGGCCCTGCTCGTGTGTGTGACCTTCGCCTTCGCCGGACAGCTCCTGGGGGTCATCTTCAACAAGAGGTACGGCATTTCTATCCACACCATCAGCAACACTAACACAGAGACCGACTTTACTGATCCCGAAGGATTTCATGTGAGGAGACTGGTCCAGACAGTGGACTTGTGGGTTCCTTTAAAGGGCCCGTATGACTCTGTTCTGATCTGTGTCCTACTGTCGTTTCCTCGTCACAAACAGACCTGGAGTTGTGTTTTGTTTCATTCACACACGTTTAACACCAGATGAAATGAATGAAACAAAATCCAGGTCTGTTTTTGAGCTGTTTCTGCCCAAATACATGTAAAGCTGAATTAATTTCTTTAGGATAATAAATCATTTCTCATCTTAGACTTAGATGGTATTGATCCCCAAGGGAAATTACTTGGGTACAGTAGCTCACACATCACATTATTACAATAGCAAAGAGTAAAAAATATAAAAAATATAAAAATGGTAATAATACAATCAAAAATAGCAAGAGAATGGTGTCAAATAAGATATAATTATATGAATGTGTCTGTACAAGTAAGTAAACAGCAAGAATAATGGCACATGTCTCACAATTACAGCAATATGGGCTCAAATTGCACTAAGCCTCTTACACATTTACAACATACTGTCTAAAAAAGACTTTGCACTGTATAAAAGTACAAAATGTTGTAATAAAATATAATAATTTACCACAAACTGTTCAAAGTCTGTGGATAAGGGAAGCTGATTTTGACCCCGCCCCCTTTAAAACCCCCAAAACTCAAATGTTTAAAAGACACAAGACTCAAATTTTACTTTGATAACACTTCATATATAAACATGAATAGACGATGATCACAACGGCAGGAAGTGCCGCGATATTGAGTCGTGCACATAGACTGAATAAAAGAAGTGGACTCAGTGAGCGTGACGTCACCCAAATCTGGAGCCAGGCTCTATGTTATGAACAGGGTTTTTCTGAAGGACAAAATAGCAGAAAAAAAATCAGGATCATGTAGAGCGGGTTCGTATGAACATTTTAAGACCAAAATGACGAGGCCACAGCTACAGGTACAGAGAGAGGAGCGATCAGATCCCAGTATAAGTCAATGGGCTAAAGGGAGAGAAGGAGCCGGAAGAGCCTCCTGGAGCACTTCCTGTTTGGCACATGGCGGCTAACGGGTTAGCTATGTCCACTCATATATACGGTCTATGGTTGTGCAACTTCCGGTCAATGCTTTTCTATGGCAAAATCCCTGTGGAAAAGTGTCTCGTATTTTTGAGCAGCTTCATAAATTTGCCCCAACACCAAATCTTCAACATATTCTGTCCATGAAGAATTTATCCAGACCTGTCATGCAAAGAAAGATGAAAACGACGAGCATCTGTGAACTACTGAGCAACACTAACGTTCTGGTCATGAAGAAAACAGGAATAACTTGTTCACTCAGACTGATTCTAGAATTAAAATTTAAAATCAGTTTTGTGATGTAGATATTTGCACAGACCGATAGATTTGTGCAGTTTAAATGGTCGACATTTAATCTGTGAACATCTGTAGTTTTCTTCCCTCGATAGTTGTGAATAAATTCTTCTTGGACAGAATATTTTCTTTGTCGTTGTTGTTGGATGAAGATTTGGTGTTGGGGCAGATTTATGAAGCTGCTCAAAAAGACTTTTCAGCAGGTATTCTGCCATAGAACAGCACTGACTCAACATCGTGGCACTTCCTGCTGTTGTGATCATCGTCTATTGTTCAGCGTTTGAATCAAATCCATGAAAGTTAAGTTGAATTTCGATCCTGAAATCTGCCACTTTCCTCCATACGGAATGGCCACAGTTGTGTTCTCTGGCCAAATAACTGAATTGTCTCCGTGGGTTTGAGGGTGTGGAACGTTATTTCCGTCGTAGTAGGAGATCCGCTGGAGACACAGAGCTCATCTTGGGCTTCATTTAAAGATGATAAATTAGGGAAGTTTTCTATTTACATCTGAGACTGTAATTCCATACTGATGTGTCACAGTCAGTCAGTTTATAGGGAGGATTTGTGCTTGAGAATGCAATTTTTTGATATTTATTTCTGTAAATGGTCTAATGATTGTAAACAGAACCACATAAACCCCTGTAAGGTTATACTGTTATATTCCTCATCATGTCAGGATTCTCTGTTCCAAATGTCACAGCGACGCGACAGTGTATGTGACTATAGCAGCACTTTTAACACACTCAGCTCATGTCACACAAGGTGGGTCCCACAGAAGGGCTTTTGGGTCCTGAGACTGAACAGGGCGGAGTTGAAACAAAAGATCCTGAACTCATAATGTCCCGAACTGTGACTCATGGAAAAATCACCGAGGCTGGCTCCTGGATTAGAATAAAATCATCTTAATTTTGTTTGAGTAAAACGTGCAAAACCGTTCTTTTGCACTTCAAATCATGCAAAATGTGACTGTTTAAAAGTGCATTTCTGTGGACTTGGCTCCTCCCTGAGCCTGACCTCTGTAGCTTTCAAAGTCTAAAAGAACACACACTCAGAGCTCCGTGTTCACACTCACACAGGACAACTCTGCTATAGTACTGCAGTTAATGTGTAACCTGTGGAGAATGCTCTGAGGGCTGGTCTCACACTAACCTGTGAGGAGCCTTTGAGCGTGACCCTCCCACATCTGCAAAAACACAATGGCACACGCTCAGCTCCTGCTCCGTGAACACGACTTGAAACATCACCGCGTGTTCCTGTTGTGTAGTGTTGAGACGGGACCGTGGTCAGATGTTATGGTTGAATAACTGCGATACTCGATTATCTACTAAACCATTTGGGTAGATCTTCATTGCAAACATTTCTTCTAAAGCACATGTGTCAAACATGCGGCCCGGGGGCCAGATCCGGCCCTCCAAGACCTTTAATCTGGCCCTCAGCTGATTTTTCTATTAAAATACTTAAAATTTTCAGATTTTTCAGTTAATTTTCTGCACCGTTTAGCATAGCAGCGTCTCCGGCGTTTCTGTACGTTGCGACTCCCACCAGAGCAGCACAAATGAAGACTTTCCTCTTTCCAAACGCTCTTAAAGGACGATCGTTTTGACTGTCGACCGTGACCCTCATCAGCAAAATGTCAAAAAATGAGAAAAGCAGATGCTGAGTTCAGGATTTCCCAAGAAAAATAGTCTAATTCTTATTTGTTGACAGAGGTGAATGGGAAATCTGTGCTCAGTGTGTTTGGAACAAGTGGCGTTGCTCGAGGAATATAATCTTAAACACCACTACGAGACACGGAGAAAAATACAATAACTTGAAGAGAGAACTGAGTTTTCTGATCCGGCCCTTTTGGGATCAAAGTCGGTTGTATACGGCCCCCGGACCAAAATGAGTTTGACACCCCTGATCTAAAGGAACACAGAGGGAACACCACATTGTGCTTGTGTCTCCTATACAGTTATAATGTATGACACCAGTGAATCGTTATGTAGATAAACTCTGATCTGAATCATCACGACACTGAAAAAAGCTTAAGGTATAACCACTTAAATCTATCAGAAAATATTTATCTGGACAGATCATTTTACTTGACAAGTTATAAAAATGAAAATAAACAACCTCTAGACCAGAATGAACCCTTTAACGCCTGAATTTATATAGATGCATATAAAAAAAAAGTGTCTTGTGTGTGTTTTTGCCTTTAAGCAGATGGTTTGCCAAAGGTTCTTAGGAAGGTTCTGCATCTGCACTAACCGGGTCTGGGGGAAGGCGGACTCTGTCTCAGCTCATATCTTGATCCGAATGGTTTGCTGCGTATTTGTGACAGTCGGCGTTAAGGGGTTAAGCAGTCTCAGAATTAGTAAGTGGATAATAAATCTGAAAACAACCTGATATAAGGTTTAAAATCTTGGTGAGCAGATAAATGTGCAGTGTACGTAAAGCTGAGTTTTTGAAAACCGTGAAAGAGCAGAGGACACATAGAGCCACTGCGTCATCTGTGAGTCACAGTGTTCTGAGTGAGAGTGACGTGTCTTCAGAGCAGAGTCGTGTCTAAACTCCCTGTGCTGTGTGTATTTCCAGTGTCCCCTCGGCGGATCTTTCCATTCTTTCCGCCCCCGACCAGGGCCCGTCGCTGGGCTCCTGTCAGCCCCACACTCACATCATGTTCCTGAAGACCCATAAGACGGCCAGCAGCACTGTGCTCAACATGCTCTACCGCTTTGGGGAGGAGCGGGCGCTGCGCTTCGCCCTGCCGACGGGCTACCAGCTGGGCTACCCGCTGCCTTTCAACGCTCACCGGGTCAAAGGCTACAAGGGCCCCGGGGCCGGTGACTTCGACATCATGGGCAACCACATGCGCTTCAACAGAGCAGAGGTACAGCACACACACTTGACATGAGAGTGAGGGACATTCACTGTGACAGCTCTGCATCACTCGCCTGAGCAGCCGGTCCCTTCTGCATTTAGTTTGAATCCAGTGGGGACTGGAATGAGACCACAGAGCGTGAAAAACCTCCGGCCTGACTTGAGGCGATCCAACCACAGCCACTCATTTGCAGCTGTGTCCCACAAATGCAGAAGACACCTCTAAAATTCTCAAACATTCAGAGCAAAATATACATCACATGTTTTTCCTGAGATAAGTAAGAGGTTGAGGTTTTTATTGTTGATTCTGTAAAAATCCACAATGTTTCTCAGTCTTTTATGTTTTTTTATTCCCATTTTCTATGTGTAAGCATCATGTTTGCTTTTAATGAGAACAGAGCATGTGTCTCTGATTGGTTAATCCACCTGTCAATCACACCTCTATTCTGCAGATTGACAAATGTGAGTTTTTAGTCATGTGAGTGCGTTGTTACCTCAGCAAAAATACACCTGATGTTGTGTTTTTCTTTATTTCATTCCCACATGTTTTTATAACCCTTTATTATTAGTCTGTACATCTCCAGAGTTCAGAATCCTCTGTTCCACCTTGTGATGCTGAGTTTTAGGATAGGGGTATCTCTCCCGGGGGCAGGGGTAGGTGTATCTCTCCCGGGGGCAGGGGTAGGTGTATCTCTCCCCGGGGCAGGGGTAGGTGTATCTCTCCCGGGGGCAGGGGTAGGTGTATCTCTCCCAGGGGCTGGGGTAGGTGTATCTCTCCCGGGGGCAGGGGTAGGGGTATCTCTCCTGGGGGCAGGGGTAGGGGTATCTCTCCTGGGGGCAGGGGTAGGTGTATCTCTCCTGGGGGCAGGGGTAGGTGTATCTCTCCTGGGGGCAGGGGTAGGTGTATCTCTCCGGGGGGCAGGGGTAGGTGTATCTCTCCCGGGGGCAGGGGTAGGTGTATCTCTCCGGGGGGCAGGGGTAGGGGTATCTCTCCAGGGGGCAGGGGTCGGTGTGTCTCTCCTGGGGGCAGGGGTAGGGGTATCTCTCCAGGGGGAAGGTGTAGGTGTATCTCTCCTGGGGGCAGGGGGAGGTGTATCTCTCCCGGGGGAACGGGTAGGTGTATCTCTCCAGGGGGCAGGGGTAGGTGTCTCTCTGCTGGGGCAGGGTAGGGGTATCTCGCCTGGGGGCAGGGGTAGGTGTATCTCTCCATGGGGCAGGGGTAGGTGTATCTCTCCCGGGGGCAGGGGTAGGTGTATCTCTCCAGGGGGCAGGGGTAGGTGTATCTCTCCCGGGGGCAGGGGTAGGTGTATCTCTCCCAGGGGCAGGGGTAGGTGTATCTCTCCCGGGGGCAGGGGTAGGTGTATCTCTCCCGGGGGCAGGGGTAGGTGTATCTCTCCCAGGGGCAGGGGTAGGTGTATCTCTCCCGGGGGCAGGGGTAGGTGTATCTCTCCCGGGGGCAGGGGTAGGTGTATCTCTCCCGGGGGCAGGGGTAGGTGTATCTCTCCCAGGGGCAGGGGTAGGGGTATCTCTCCTGGGGGCAGGGGTAGGTGTATCTCTCCCAGGGGCAGGGGTAGGTGTGGATCAGGAGTGGATCACCTGCATTTAACACACACGAGTCATTAAGACGTCTCCCACTCACTATTGTTCATTTAGCATCAGCTCTTCTTTCATCAGTCGATGATAAACTGTTTTAGAGCTCAGTTTTAGAGCTCTGTTTTAGAGCTCAGTTTTAGAGCACAGTTATCATGAAGCTGCATCACTACTGAACGTTGCAGCTTCATGATCACTGTGCAGTGGTGCTCTCTGTCCTCCCTGTGGACTGAATGGAGCAAATGCTGTTCCCTAAATGCTCATGTGAACCCCGGTTAGAAAAGGATTCAAAATTGGATCTGCAGATGGAGTCTAACACAGTTTCATTGTTAAAACTGATCAAATAATTGCTGTCTGTAGTTCAATTTGGGCTTTGGCAATAATAGTGAAAAATAATCGCTTGCAGTAATGTACTGAAAATAAAAAGAACAATGAACAAGTTCACTTTTTAGACCTGTGAACTAACTATTAACTATAAACATTCATGAACTCTGAACAAACGAGTTCATTTTGAAATTGGTGAAATGAACTTTAAACTAGTTCATGTAGAAAATTAATTTTCTACATGAACTTTAAACTAGTTCATGTAGAAAATTAATTTTCCCAACACTGGCTACTGTTACCTTTTGTTCAGTTGAAATGGGCAATTCCAGGGCTGAAATTATCCCCATGATTCAAATGAATGTGTATATGGTTTAAAAAGTGAAGTGGAGCACTTCCTGTATGACTACATGACATCACAAGGTGGAACAGAGTGTTTTCTGTTTAAGAGAACTAATAATAATAATGCATCAGTTTTATACAGTGCTTTTCTGGACACTCAAAGACTCTTTACAGCATTATTCATTCACTCCAGACCCGGTGGTGTAAACTACTATTGTAGCCACAGCTGCCCTGGGGCAGACTGACGGAAGCGAGGCTCCAATCTGCACCATCGGCCCCTCCGACCACCACCAACACTCACACACACCACTTTCATACTAGGCAATGTGGGTGATGTGTCTTGCCTAAGGACACAACGACAGTTTTTTTGTGACTGGCGCCCCCCTGTGGCACCTGGAATTCCCAGTGTCTCCCATCCAAGTACTGACCAGGCCCTGCTGAGCCTCTGAGATCTGACAGGATCAGGCTGTGACGAGCCGGTGTGGCCACAACTCAGCCTAAATCTGCAGGTTTGTGTGTTAAACATGTGAAACAACTCCAGGTGTGTTTGTGATGAGGAAACACTAGAACAGAGATCAGAAAAAAGGTGATATGAGCCCTTTAAACCAACTTTAACTTTGTTTTTTTCACTTAGATTGTGTCATTTCAGCCTCTACAGCTCTGACCCGTGCTCCTGTGTTTTCCAGGTGGAGAAAGTCATGCCTTCTGACACCTTCTACTTCTCCATCGTCCGGGACCCGGTGGCACTGGCCGAGTCCTCTTTTGCCTACTACAAAGCGGTGGCCCCCGCCTTCCGCAAACCCAAGAGTCTAGGGGAATTTGCCGACAATCCGCGAAAATTCTATGACCCAAGGCTCCGCAACAACCACTACGCACGCAACCTCCTCTGGTTCGACTTCGGCATGGACCACAATGCCAACTTCTCCATCCCTTTGGTGCGTCACACTGAAACAGGCATCAAGCAGGTCTTCAAGCTCATCCTGGTCTCCGAGTACTTCGACCAGTCCATGATCTTACTTCGGCACGCCCTCTGCTGGCCACTGGATGCCGTCGTTTCGTTTAGCTTGAACGCCAGGCAGCAGAAGCCCGATCAGAGCAGTGGCAGCAGCTGGGTGGCGAAAGCGGCTCTGTCGCAAGATAAAACGCCTCAGAAATTCGCTCTCACAACTGAACAACGCGAGAAGCTCAGGGAATGGAACGCACTGGACTGGGCTCTGTACCAGGCCTTCAATAGAACATTCTGGGAGAAGATTCAGGAGTTCGGTACGACGCGAATGGACGATGAGGTGACGCTGCTGAGGATGCGCCGTGAAGATCTGGCGAGGCTGTGTCTGAGAGACGGTGGGAAGCCAGTGGAGGGGCACCGGATTCGAGATAAGGCGATTCGCCCGTTTCAAAGCGGCGTCGTGAATATCGTGGGTTATGAGTTGCAGCCGCACTTGGACAACGCCACCCGGACCGCATGTCTCCGAATGATACGCCCGGAGATCCAGTATAAAGACCTTCTGGACGCCAAACAATTTCCGAGAGCGGCAGCGGGACCAGGGCAACCGGCCCCAGCAGACTCCAGGGCGAGGGCGGGGCTTGGGGATGGGGGAGGGGCGAGGGACGGAGATGGAGAGGGGGACGGCAGCCATTTGAAACAGGAGCAGGCGGTGAAATTGAGATAATGAACAAATGAACAAAGCAGGTTTTTTTTCTGTCATGGCCGAATTCAAAGTCATGGTTTTTGTGAACGTGCGGTGGACTTTAGAGGGTTCTTCCATGAGGAGGACTTAAGCCTCGCGGTCCAGGATCACTCCACTCTAACCCGGGCTTACTGTAGGTTGTTTCTGAAGCGGCCTCCTGCTCCCTCGCCCTGTGCACTTCCACTCGATCTGTTTACTCAAGTCAGAGGGTCCAGTGTGGGTCATGGCTTTGACTACACATTATCTTCTGGTTGAAGCTCCAACACCTGTTTGGTGATGTTATTGCTTTGCCTGGAATGTTCCACAGATGGCATTAAACGTCTTTATTTCTGACTAGCTCTTTAGAGAAAAGCATAGCAAGTTACAGGTTAGGTCTATGGAAAGAAGAGATGCACCGATCCAGCTTTTTCAGTTTCCTGACTTCGATACTGAAATAAGACAAAACTGATCCACATGTAGCTGTTATTTATTCAGTGTAAATGAAAGATATTACAGACATCGACCGAACCAACATCTGGAAGCTAATGTCTGATAAAAAAGTATTGATGCCGATATCCAATACCACTGCATCCCAAAGGAAAGGCAAGATCTATGGTAAAACAAACAAACAATAAAACACCTAATTGTATAAATGCTTATTAGATCATTTTAAAACTATACTCTGGAACATTCTGGGGAAAGCAATAACATCTCCATGGAGACAAGCAGGTTTCTGAGGACCAGAAATGTAAATAGTGCACTTGAAGTTTTAGTACTGTCCTTTAACTGAAATGTAATTACTTTTTTATGAATATTTGGTAATACTATTTTTACCTCAAGGCTAGTGTTAGTCATTCAAATCTAAATCTATTTATTCAGACATTTTTTATGTTTATTTTAACCTGTAAAATTAAAGGCATTGAGGTTGAATTAGTCTTATAAAAAAGAAATCACATCTGAACAAAGTCAAATTTCAAGTTGGTCATAACTTAGTTCCTAAGTGCGACAGCTTAGAGTTTAGTGCAGAGCCATTAGAAACCAGCTGAATGGTGTCGACTTCCTGACCATAGAGCTCAGTGTGGTGGAGCGATGGAGGTGAGGAGGGCAGAGGGAGGTGGAGCGATGGAGGTGAGGAGGGCAGAGGGAGGTGGAGCGATGGAGGTGAGGAGGGCAGAGGGAGGTGGAGCGATGGAGGTGAGGAGGGCTCAGTGTGGTGGAGCGATGGAGGTGAGGAGGGCAGAGGGAGGACGAAGGCTCTTCTTCCAAGTCTGGATCACTCCACTCTATCCAGGCTTGTTCTGTAACCCTGGATCACTGAAGTGTGACCGTAGACTGTATAAAGAAGTGGACTGAGAGAGCGTCATGCCACTCACAGCAGCCAAATGAAGCTCATCGAGGCTTAAGTAGAGGCATTTAGAGACCATAGTTGGAAATACAAGCGTGGACCCAAAGTGCCGACCGGGAGCGAGGCTCCTGAAGGTGCACACCTCACCCCGAACAAAATTGTGAAGTAAAAACCTGGATCAGGTAGCGCGAGTTCATACAAACAAATTCCGACCAAAATAAGGAGCCCGACAGCAGCAGTTACAGAGAGAGGTGATGATCATTCAGTAGAAAGTGAATTGCAATGCGGCGGCCAGCACGCTAACCAAGTCCACTTAAATATACAGTCTATGCGTGTGTTATTTGTGTTGGGGGCATTATATGGAAAATTTATCATAGAATACATAATAATTGGTTCTCAAAATGTGGTACGAATACAACTTAGTACTGTTTTATACCGGGTTTAGTTCTAGTTTAGTCCAGCTTCAGTCTCTGTGGTACATATGAAGCCAAATATTTTCTGGGTTGGTTTTCACTTTTAATGTATTCATGTGTCATTTTGTGTACGGCTGCGTTCACGTTCTTGAGTTCGATGTCACTGTTTCCGACAGAGGGCAGGGGCCTGCGTAACTCGACGGGAGATTTGCTTTTGTTTTCGAAAATATCTCCAAACGTCTGATCCGCAAACGTTGACGCCGCTCACGGTCGGTTTGGGATCGGCTCCACGACGTTCGCATTCAGGGATAATTTACGCACAAGGACGACAAAACGATTGTGTAGTTTAGACACATTTTGGCCCTTTTTGTCCTAGTTACGGTTGCTAGGTAACAGTTATGGAAGTACCTCGTATGTCACATCTCCAACCAAACTGTAACCTTCTTCAAAATAACAAAACTAAAAAAGACCAGGCGAACATTTTGAGTCTGAAATGTAACGACGTTTGCTGTTTTATATTTGAAACCTCCGCCCTGTTCCTCCAGCTCCATTTTAATCCGGGCATTTTATGTTGTGATGTCACGCGAACGCAACCTGTCGATACTGTGCAGCTGACGTTGTCGACATTCCTTGGGGGTGTGATGCTAACTGTGGGCACTGCTCTGTCTGAGGCGTTGTTAAACCTTAATATGAGCTTTGTTTTAACACGATTCGACCCAAATGTACTAATGTGTCCTCAAAATCACACCTGGAGTTGGGTTTTGTTTCATTCACACGTTTGATTCTTCCTGTATTGTTAGTAGGGGTGTGCAAAAAATATCGAAATATCGTATTGTTTAATGTGATATCAGGGACCGCTATATCGATATATCGCCAAGAGTATTTTTTACTATATTATTTTGTTTTGTTGCTTGCTTAGAGCAGTGGTCCCCAACCTTTTTTTGTGTCACTGATCGGATGGTTTAATGTCCGAAAATATTAATATTGCATTTGTGAAAAAAAATGGTGGACCGGCTCGGAGCGGGTGAGTTGTGGCGACACACTTTTCGAGAATCAGAAAACTGAAGACCGCTTTATGTACAGCTCAGTACCAATGTCAGAAAATATTTTTACAGACCAGTGGCTCAAAACAAAATTGTGGTTCTCAGTTTCAGAATGAACCCCGGAGGGAGGGGGGGTTCTGTACCAAACGTCCGGGGGTTTGGCGGACTCCTGGTTTAGAGGAAGGAAACTGTTTTTTGCGACACATTTGACATTTTCCCTATTTTGAGGATTAAAATGGGCTTTTTTCGTAGTCACACAAGAAGCACAAGAAGTGGTTTAACAAAGGCCTTTAGTATCACAGCCATTTTTTATTGAACCGTATCAGATCAATTTTAAATTGATTGCGACGAACCGAAAGTGCACGAGATATGTATCGAATCCTGACCTATGTATTGTATCGGCAACTTCTTAATGACATCCAGCCCTAATTATTAGTCTGTTTACATCTCCAAAGCTCAAAATGCTCTGTTCCAACTTGTGATGTCATGAAGTGGCAAAGGCGTTGGTTTGGTCTCAGCTTTGGTGGGGACATTATCAACCCCACCCCCACCTCATCCCAACCTAATGTAATAAACAAAACACTAAAACGTGTTAAATCAATACCATAGAGTTTGGAAACATATCTGAATAAATGTATATTTTTGTTTATTAAAATAAAATGGTAAATATTGGTCGGGATTATTTCAGAGGTACTCTGAGGCGGACTCTGGTCCGGATCCGGACGCAAACGCAATGACATCCGGACCAAGACAAAAATCTCTCTCTCTAGCTTTTTCACATAGCATTCCAGATCCACGCAGTATTCCATGGAATGTGCTTTGCTGTGAAGCTGTGTTTTCCAGTCCTGCCCGACCGGTTACCGGCCGCCACTCCGACACGCCGCCACTCCGGCACACCGCCACTCCGACACGCCGCCACTCCGACACGCCGCCACTCCGACACGCCGCCATTCCGGCACACCGCCACTCCGACACGCCGCCACTCCGGCACACCGCCATTCCGGCACACCGCCACTCCGACACACCGCCACTCCGACACGCCGCCACTCCGACACGCCGCCACTCCGACACACCGCCACTCCGACACGCCGCCACTCCGACACGCCGCCACTCCGACACGCCGCCACTCCGACACGCCGCCACTCCGACACGCCGCCACTCCGACACGCCGCCACTCCGACACACCGCCACTCCGACACACCGCCACTCCGACACTCCGCCACTCCGGCACGCCGCCACTCCGACACGCCGCCACTCCGACACGCCGCCACTCCGACACGCCGCCACTCCGACACGCCGCCACTCCGACACGCCGCCACTCCGACACGCCGCCACTCCGACACGCCGCCACTCCGACACGCCGCCATTCCGACACGCCGCCACTCCGACACACCGCCACTCCGGCACACCGCCACTCCGACACACCGCCACTCCGACACACCGACACGCCGCCACTCCGGCACGCCGCCACTCCGACACGCCGCCACTCCGACACGCCGCCACTCCGACACACCGCCACTCCGGCACACCGCCACTCCGACACACCGCCACTCCGACACACCGCCACTCCGGCACACCGCCACTCCGACACACCGCCACTCCGACACACCGCCACTCCGACACACCGCCACTCCGGCACGCCGCCACTCCGACACGCCGCCACTCCGACACGCCGCCACTCCGACACGCCGCCACTCCGACACGCCGCCACTCCGACACGCCGCCATTCCGACACGCCGCCACTCCGACACACCGCCACTCCGACACACCGCCACTCCGACACACCGCCACTCCGGCACACCGCCACTCCGACACACCGCCACTCCGGCACGCCGCCACTCCGACACGCCGCCACTCCGACACGCCGCCACTCCGACACACCGCCACTCCGACACGCCGCCACTCCGACACGCCGCCACTCCGACACACCGCCACTCCGACACACCGCCACTCCGACACGCCGCCACTCCGACACGCCGCCACTCCGACACGCCGCCACTCCGACACACCGCCACTCCGACACGCCGCCGGTGTGTCCATTTGTTATCAAAGTCCTGCACTCAAACATTTTTCCTCTGTGGTCGGAGCAGCGGCACATTAGCTTTTTTCTTTTTTTTTAATATCCTGCTATTCCGACACGTTTCGACTGCGCTCTTTTCAGGACCATATTTTCCCGTACTGGTCGGGGCGGACTGAGGAGGCCCGTTACGTGCAGCCATAGGAGGTGTGCTGAGGGGGGCGGGAGCAGGCGTGTGCCGCGGGAGGAGGCACGGCACGGTTTAATCCTGGTTAAATCCTGTTGTAGTCCTGTTTTAGACCTGGTTTAGTCCTGTTATAGACCTGGTTTAGTCCTGTTATAGACCTGGTTTGAGACCTGATTTTAGTCCTGGTTTAGTTTTAGACCTGGTTTAGTCCTGGTTTAGATCTGGTTAAGACCTGGTTTAGTCCTGGTTTAGTCCTGGTTTAGACCTGGTTTGAGTCCTGATTTTAGTCCTGGTTTAGTTTTAGACCTGGTTTAGTCCTGGTTTTAGTCCTGTTGTGGACCTGGTTTTAGTCCTGTTGTGGACCTGGTTTAGTCCTGGTTTAGATCTGGTTTAGTCCTGGTTTAGATCTGGTTTAGACCTGGTTTAGTCCTGGTTTAGATCTGGTTTTAGTCCTGGTCTTAAGTCCAGTCACAGTCCTTATTGTCTGTGTTGTTTTGAGGCGTAGTTAGAACATTTGGGAGGTGCAGACGGAGACTATAATAAAATGGTATTTTTCACCCATGGGTGCAGGAGGTCGACACAGTTTTGACGCAGAACCATAAACTGGCTTTAATTCAGCCTTTAGTTTTTCACACTGATTCGGACAGAACACACAAGACTTAATGTTCAAATGTTCCATGTGGATTTACTACATTTTTTGTTAGAAGTTCTAAGTTTGGAAATCCACCGTCACTTTTTCGGACCCTGGAAACTCTGTAAATTTGGTAAGTGGACTTTTTGAGTTTGTAACTGAGGACCCTGGACTATTTTGTCTTCTCCAAATATTGAGACATGTCCCCACCGACTCTATACAAATCTACGCCCTTGTGAAGCGGTAGTTTTCCTTTTAGTTCAGTGGAGATCGGCAATTCCAGGTCTGAAATCATCCAGATGAACGTAATGGAGGTGTGTGGGATTTATGTGCGTTAAACATGTGAATGAAACTAAACACAACTGCAGCTCTGTTTGTGACCAAACATCAGAACACAGATCAGAAAACAGTGTCATATGGGCTCTTTAAAGCATTGACAGGCAGTTTTCCAGTTTTTCCATTCTCAAACACTTAGAACCACGAACGACGATCTTCAAACGGTCACTACGGTTACAACTGAACATTCCACCATACACATACCTGCAGAACACCCCCAGCTCGATGTCACTACAGAGTATCTACAGCTCTGTACCAGGTTTTACGTTTAAGGGCATATTTTTGTTCTCATGTGCTTTACGAATAACAAACTGAAGTCTTTGTCTCTCAGAAGGTCAGGAGAACTTTGGGCTTGTCCTCTGGCAGATCTTCGTGGTAGAACTTCTGCCCGAGCCCGGCGTCTGTGGACTCTATGTTTAGTATTTGCAATATTTTTCTGAGCTGCCTTTTGACTATTGTGAAGTTGACACGGTTCTGCTCAGCATTTTCATCGTACAGGAGACGTATTATGATTTTTGAAATGCATTTTTTAAAAACGTATTGTTCAAAAAACATACCCGGATTAACAGTTTTCACATGTTAAAGAACATTATTTATTTATTTATTTTTAGCTTTCTACCATGTTATAACATTATTCCCTCATCAAAAACATTCCTGAAAAGGTTTTAGATGTCATCCATGTTTGAGTCATCTAGCGATCTCTCTCGGGTCCTATTTGAACCCGTGCTCCCAATTCGACAGTTCTCTCTAAATATACAGAAATGTGATACAAAACAGTTCACAACAACTTGCCAAAGCGGACGCAGCGTGCAGGGACTGCATTAGCGCTCTGAAGGGGGAGCGACTTAGCGCAGGGAGCAAAGAAAGAACCGGGGATCTCGGACACTATGGAACTTTTCTCGGAGGAGTGTACGCCGCCCGATCGCGTCCATGGAGATGTTTTTGTCGCGCCTGGAATGTTCACTGTGGCATTTAATTTAATCTGCCGGTCTCCATGGAGACAAGGAGGCGACACCAGAACAGGTTATAGGTCAGCTCTGTGAAAAGGCGAGCCAAAAAGTGATATTTTATTTATTTTGGAATAAAACGACCTACAGCTGAATGAATGAAAGACAGATAAGTGTAATGCCAAACTGTGGAACATTCCATGCAAAGCAATAACATCGCCATGAAGACAAGTGACATTTACACAGTGCATTCAGAAAGTCCATTTTCACTGGACTGACTCATGATAATAGAACAGAAGATCATTTGTTCCATCAGATTTTGAATTTTAAATACACTTATACACTTACAAACTCTTTTAAAACTTTTTTTTAACAAGATATTGTAATTCTTTTTATTCAGAATTTTAAGTATACTTTTCAATGTGTTTCAAATTTTAAGTAAGATTTTCAAATTAAAAATGTAATATTTCACCTTTTAAATATTCAGCACAGACATTTTCAAACCCTCCAATTCAACAGTGTTTTTACTCTTGAATTTGAGCTCTTGAATATATCTGTGCTGAATATTTAAACGTTTTTTATATAGTGAATTTTTAACACTTTGAAAATGTACACTTACATTTTCTGCAACTAAAATTCAGAATAAAAAGAATGTTTTTTCAGCGTAAAAAAAATAAATAAAAAAATCAGCCCCATTTAAAATTCAAAATCTGATGAAACAAATGATCTTCCATATATTAAGTGCCATTTGAAAATCCAAGAGTTTACAACTCCTGTATTACACAAAACTGACTCTTTTGATCTAATAATCCTGTTTCCTCCTCAGCTCCAAACCTGAATCT
The DNA here is from genome assembly GCA_034769755.1 of Odontamblyopus lacepedii. Lineage (NCBI taxonomy): Eukaryota > Metazoa > Chordata > Actinopteri > Gobiiformes > Gobiidae > Odontamblyopus > Odontamblyopus lacepedii. Next base: position 1,249,977 of record CM068363.1, on the reverse strand, counting down.
GCTCTGTTCCACCTCATGTCAGTAGCAGTTTTCAGGGGAACAGGTCCTTTTTGTTCAGTAGAGATCGGCAATTCCAGAGCTAAAAGATCCAAATGATTCTAGTGAAGGTGTGTGGACTTTAAAAACACTGGAGCACATTTCCTGTATCGCCCCGTGACATCACAAGGTGGAACAGTGTGTTTTCTGTTTGAGAGAAGAACTCAGCCTAAACTGTGTGAATGAAACAAAACACAGCTCCAGGTCTCTTAAATATGTTTTGACTTAACTTCTGTAGTAGCTTCAGTTGTGAATTGTCAGAAGTCTTCTCAAAAACTGCTAAGGCACACTGCTTGTTGTAGTTTAAAAAGCCTTTATTATGAATGGCTGACGCGTTGCGACTAATGTGTCTTCTTCAGAGCTACCTACAGCTCCAGGTCTGATGAGGAAACTTTAGAACAGAAACATGGAGCATTGTGTGGAACCTTCTTCCACAGCGGGGAAATTCCTTCATGTCAAGAACATGAAAAAAATGGAAATAGGGACTAAAAAAATAAAATGATAAATCAAAGTAAGTGAAAAACAAATCAAGGGAAAAAAATCAAGATTTTTTTTATTAAATTAAAAAATAAAATAATCAATCAAAACAAAAAAAATAGATTAAGAAAAACATAAAACAGACTGTGATGAAGAAACTACATTATAATAGCATCATATGAGCCCTTTAAACGAGCGTTTCTCTTTTCATTTCTGTTCGCTGCTGAAAACATCATAATACGTCTCCTTTAAAATTTATCACTGACTTGTTTTTCCATCGTCGCACGTTTGGACCGATGGGACGAACTGTAATAATTCATGTTTCATGTGGAACCACTTGAGTTTGGACTTTGTTTCTGCTCTCGTTTCAGGAGGACGGTCGGCTCTTCCGTCCAAAAAAAGAACACAAAATAAATCCATGTAAAATACTACATTTCCCATGTTGCTTCTCTCTTGGTTTCAATATTTTTCTACAATAAAAAAAAACAAAACAAACATTGCTCGTAACGTGTGAGTTTATGAGTGCGTTTCACAGCTTTTCTTCCCGAGTTTTATTGTGACGCTGTAAAGCTATCGACAACTAGTATGCTAACCATGCACTTCCTGCTGATGCTGCTTCTCTGTATCGGATTATGTTTTGCTCAACTTGACAAAAATGTTACTTTAATCGGTTAAACTTATTGATACGCTGCATTCCCAGGGGGTGTGATGCTAACTGTAAGCACCGCTCTGTCTGGAGCCCTGTTACACAAATTAGACTTTAATCTGCGTTTTAATAAACATTTTTACGTTTAATCAGGCCTGTCGGTTATCAAATTACAGTCAGGCTCGTTACGTCAGCCAGTAGTTTTTCAGTCACTCTGTTTGTTTGGAGTGATCCTTTATTATTCGTCTGACTGCATCTCCAAAGCTTAAAATGCTCCGTTCCACCTTCTGATGCTTTACACAATAAGAAATACATTAAAATCACAATACAAAAAACTCAACACATAAATAATCATAAAATTAAAAAAAGAAAGACATTTAAGGAGAGAGAAGAGTGCAGAATGAGAAATGAAAAGTCAGAGTCAGAGTCGAGTCTGTCTCACATGTTCAGACTGTTCCAGGTTTTAGCTGCATGAGAAACTCTGACTCCCCGAGTTTAGTCCTGAGTCTGGGACCAGCAGGAGGCCCCTGAGGGCCTCAGAGTGCAGATGGTTCATGAGGCACTAACATGTCACAGATGGACTTTGGTGCTCGGCCCTGGAGAGACTTGTGGACAAACAGAGCCGCTTTAAAGTCTCTGAGCACAGGGGGCAGTGCAGAGACCTGAGCACAGGGGGCAGTACCTGAGCACAGGGGGCAGTGCAGAGACCTGAGCACAGGGGGCAGTGCAGAGACCTGAGCACAGGGGCAGTGCAGAGACCTGAGCACAGGGGGCAGTGCAGAGACCTGAGCACAGGGGGCAGTACAGAGACCTGAGCACAGGGGGCAGTGCAGAGACCTGAGCACAGGGGGCAGTACAGAGACCTGAGCACAGGGGGCAGTGCAGAGACCTGAGCACAGGGGGCAGTACCTGAGCACAGGGGGCAGTACATGTACTTCCGGGTTTGTCAGGGCCTGAGCAGCAGTGTTCTGGAGGTACTGCAGCTCTCACAGTGTGGACAGTCTGTATTGTGCTCCTGTTTTTAGTGGCTGAAGAGGTGAGAGGGCACCGATAAAAGGAGTGTCTGTGACGAGGCCTCTCACCTCTGACGTCAGACCAACAGCTGCAGCAGCAGTGATGGAGAGTAAGTACCTGCACACAAGCTCTGGAAAGTCCAGGCGTAAACCCGGGTGTCTGCACATCCTGTTGTCTGTTTACTTTGTCACTGCAGGATTCCTGCGGTTACCACCTGGAGCTGGTGTCACATGCTGTTGTGTTTGGTCAGTGTGGGCACTGGAGGACTGGTTTCTGGAGTCAGCTCTGGCATAATGTGCATGTACTGGGCCTCCCCTTCTGTACCCACTGGTTCTTATGTAAAATGTGACACTTCTGTGCCTGACAAACTGCTGCTCTGACCCTGTACACGGGGTCCAGCCGACAGTGATATGGACTATTAACCCTGCACGAAGCACAAGTACAAGTATGACTGAGGTCTTGACTGTGTGAAATGTTCAAATTATGCTGCTCAATGTAAGAAATGTAACTTATATTTTCGTAGTCTGTCTCCTGTCCAACTCAGTCCAACAAACCTGCAGGTTCTAATTAAAGCACAGGGTTAAATTCCCTGGGTCCCTGAACCCTTTGCAGGGTGGTGTGACAATGTGATGGCACTGGGGTCCATAAAGTACAGTATCGCTCGCTTTGCCACACACGTTTTTTACTGTAGATGGTAAAAGGATGTTTCTGATTGGATGTGGCTGTTCAAGTCTGAGTCCATTATTGCCCAGTATGAAGACTAATGAGGGCCTGAGTCTGGGGAGGACTCTGGAGACCCGCTCTATGGAACTGTGACCTGAAACTCCTGGTACATCCACTTTGTTTGCTCACTTCTGTAAGCTGTACGTCTGTGAGGGTGTTTCAGACGTTTGTAGTGTAAAAAAAAAAAAAGTAATCAATATATTGTTGGGGAAAAACACAATATAAAAAAGAACATCAACCCAAGAAGTCACTCTTTCTGTCTTGTGTGATATGCCAATGAGAAGAGGGGAGTGTTTAGTGGAGATTTAAAGTGCTGCAGTGACTGTGCTGTGTGGATGTGCACGGGTCAGGTCATGAACAGGCCTCATACTAAACAGTGCACTTTTCCACAGCCGTGACACTTATAGAGCTTTGGGACTTTTTGACATCCTATTCTGAGGTAGTTCCTGTTTTAACAGAAGTACCCGTTTGGTGACCAGTCTGCACGCTGTTTCATTCTTTCAGACTCGCTTATTCCCCCTGCCCCCCGACTTAATTAAAGGTCCTGTATGACACATCATTGACTCTTGAGATTTAAGCTGTTATAATGTCGTTACCTCCTCAGAACCAGAACTGGAACTCCTGTATTTTGTTTCATTCACACGTTTGTCTCAGGTTTAACTCTGCTGTTGTTGTTGAAGGTGTTAATGCCCTGAACAACTCCTCATGATAAATGAATGGACGGTGGAATCTGCCATAAAAAGGAGCAGGATGTGAGTCAGTCAGTGTCCTTCAAACACTCTGGACACGTCTGAGGTGAAAACACTGGACTTATTATGTCTTTTTATTGACCGAAAACAGGACGGTCACTCAAACTGAGGTCTTCTGGACCTGCTTCAGTCTGAGTTCAGAAGGTGACTCCAAGCACGAATAGCTCAGTTGGTCGAGCATTTGTCCACTGATCTGAAGGTTGGCGGTTCAAATCCCGCTCTCGACACAGACATCATTGGTGAGCGGTCAGATCCACTGACCCACTGGGCTGGTGTGATTCCCACAGATGAATGCTGTCGTTGTGTCCTTGGGTAAGACACTTAACCCCCCTCACCCCCAGGTGCTCAGTGGGTCCTTGTTGTAAAGCACTTTGAGTGCCGTGAAAGGTCGAAGAGCGCGATAAAAATGTGACATTTTACACTTTGCGACAGGATTCTGACCTTTGGTGCCATTGATCCTCACAGGATGGGGAACTGTCCTTTCCACATGTTGTTCCACTCTGTCTCTGTGTGACAGTCACTGTGTCTTATGTGATCCTAGGGTTTCTCTTCAGATAAAGACCAAAGTGACTTCTGGATCTTAAACAGAACATTTGCTCTGAGGGACAATACACTCTTCAAATCAGAACTGAAGAATTCAGATGAAATCCCACAGAATTGTTCATGAGCAGGAGTCGGCTTTAAGATCCACTGGTCATTTTGCTCTTAATCTGAAACTAAATATTGAAGGAAGTTTTTCTTAAAGGACAAACTCATTTCAGACAGATGAACAGTATGTGATGGGAAAGGCTCCTCAAAATGCTTATTTTAGACCTTTTTTGCTTATACAAGAACAATGTTTAATGATCCCCATCCTGTGAGCGTCACTTGTACCAAATGTCATAATCCTGTCACAGTGTGAGTGTGTTTGGAGTCACCATCTGAACTCAGACTGAAGCAGGTCCATAACACATCAGTTTGAGTGACCGTCCTGTTCTTGGTCAATAAAAACCATAATAAGTCTAGTGTTTTCACCTCAGACATGTTCAGTGTGTTTTTATGGGAGATTCCATCATTTAACACGAGTAGCTTCCAACATTATTACCCAGTGTTCTTCAGACAGCAGAATTAAACCTGAGACAGGAGCACGTCAAATAAAATACACGTAAACGAGTGGACATTTCACTACGTGTTAGATATCGTATTAAGATTATGCTTAAACAAGTGATGTTACTGATGCTTTTAACTCACACCAGCCCAATCTTACACATTTATAACACATTGTCTAAAAAAGATATTGTATAAAAATGGTAAAAATATAAAAATCTGACACAAACAAGTTTAGTATTAATTAGTATCTGATTTGCGATACTTATGACAACCCTATTTGAAATATAACCCGATGAAACCATGATAAAAAACACTAAAGTGAATCTGAACACCTCAGAATTCGTGTTAGATTCAATGACTTCTACACAATGAAAAATGCAGAGATCATTTGAAAGACAATATGATAACAACATTTTAATTTTAATTTTGCATCGATCAGGCACACACAATCCACACACGATAATAAATAATGGAGCAGGATGAGCAGCAGGCGTTTATTGTGTCTTTAGTACAGAGACGAGGGTCACTCAGCTCTTCACATGGGCGTCACCTTTTCCTCGCTTTTGTCTTCGGCCATGTTGGAATAAGGGTGATCTGACAAAAGGAAAACATACAGTCAAATCACAGAATAAGAAAACTCTTTTAAACTCTATACACCTTCACTATAATCAGATCATTTCAGGCCTGGAATTGCAAATCTCGACTAAAAAAAAAAAAGGTAAGAGGAGCTTTGGAGATGCAGATCGACTAATAGAATCAGAATCAGAATCAGAATAATAATAATGTGAATAAAACAAAACGCAACTCCAGGTGTGTTTTTGAGGAGGAAACGACATAGGACCTTTAGAGCAGGGGTCCCCAATCACCGGTCCAGGGCCCAAAACTGGTCATTTAGTACTGGGCCCAGGGAAAACTATTTCACATCTTTATTTAAAAAAAAACAAAAAAAAAAAACACGAAAAACAAGTACACCTCCTGTCTGCCACCATGTTTATGTAGAAAATATAGGCTCGTGTAAATTCACCTCAATATACTGCAATTTACCTAAAATGTGAACGGGATTATTAAGAAAAGTGATTATTTTAAGAGTGTTGTCTTAAAAGGATCGAACAATAACTGAAATCTGGTGATATTGTGTCATCAAATAATATCGTGGAGCATCACAATATATCGAATCACAAGTGTCTTTGCTTAAATGAACAGTTCTGATGCAGAAAGAGCTAAAAGGGAACTACATAGACCATGATCCTTTGCTCCGTTTCAGTGCAGACGACATGAAGAAATAACTGTTCTAAGCACTTTTACATCTTCATTCTTTGGATTAAGTCTGTGAAGCGTTTTTAGAGGAAAAAGGAGCAGATTCACAGTTTTCTGAGTCTCCACAAAATGGTCCGGTGAGATGTTTATGGTGAAAATATCGTACTGAGAGATTTGGATTTCGTTCCATCCCTAATGACAATAAATGTACCAAATGACTGGTCAAAACATTTTAGAGTCAGTCTTGTAATTCTGTAGAATACTGTAATATCGTGAGCTTTCCCACGATACCGCAGTAAATATCGTACTGTACAAACTGTGGCAATATCGTATCGTGAGATTTGGATACACCCCTAATGTTTACTACCGGTGCTCATGAGGAAATGTTTGAGGAGCGCTGCTTTAGAGGACACGTTCTGCATTTGTCTCATTCTGAGGTCATGGACAGGCTTCATGCAGTGGAAAAAAACGATCTCTAGGTGAGTTAAAATGACTTAAATTAAAAACATTTTACTGGATTTAAACAGATTCAACTTGACAAATAAAATGATCTGCCAGTGGAATAAGTGTTTTTTTCTTAATTCAAACAACATTTGATTTTATTTCTTATTTTAAGTGCAAAAAGTTGTTGCTTTTCTTATTTTAAGTGTAGCAAGATGTATTTTCATATTTTAAAAATAAAAAGTCTTATTCCACTGGCCGATCATTTTACTTTGAAATTTATTCAAATCATGGTAAAACTTTCTAAATCCAAGTCATTTTAGCCTGACTAGATGTGTGTGAAAGCTCAGAACCTCCAGAATTCCCACCCTGAGCTGCAGAGGCTGCACTAGCACCGACCTGCTTAAACTCCAACTCCTGCACCGACTGGTGCAGGAGATGGAGTTTAAGTAGTGACTGAACTTCGCGCTGAACTTCGTCCCTCGATCGCTCTCTCCGTGAACAGCAGTATCCTAGCAACCCGAAGGCCTGGGACATGCATATTTGTTCTTGCTAACAAGTCATCGTCAACATTGAGTGAATGGGCGAAGCCCATTCACTCAATGCTGACAAAACCAGCGCGAAGCGCCTCCTCTCTCTAAAACACACTCCTGACCTCAGGCTGTATCCAAGCCCCCAGGCCGAAGGCATGGGCCATGTTTATAGCTGCTAAAATGAATGGAAATCAATGGGGGTCAATGGCGGACCCCGACGAGATGGTGAATGACCCCACGGTGACGTGGGGAATCTCAAGAGCTTTCAAAAAATGTATAATATGTGTTTCCTTTGTTAAAAGATATATTGTTTTTGCTAAAATTATTATTATTTATTATTTATTATTATTATTTATTTGGTTTGAGTGATTGTTTTTTATTAGTCTTTTTGTAAGTTTTGTTTTCTCTGCATAAAAATGGAAAACATGTGTACACGTCGTGAATGACAGATCTATATCTGTTTACACATGAATACGAAAAAAAAAATGAAACCAAAAAATACCAAAAGTGCAAACCAGGGTTCAAAGCAAAGAGTAAAGGCTATTATCATTTATATATTTTTGAGTTATTTTTTTTGTTTAATACATTCCACATGTGTCATTCATAGTTCTGACATTTTCCGTGAGAATCTACAGTAAATAATGATGAAAATAAAGAAACGTGTGTGAAAAGTGTGTCCAAACATTGGCAGTGTATGGAATGAATTAGCTCAGTGCAGAGTCTAATCGTACTTATAACCGATATAAAATACAGAGTTCTAGTGTGTTTTATTGGTTTCAGAGGATCCGTTTTCACGTTCTTACCTGTGGACTTGAGGCTGAGCAGTTTGTCCTGGTCTTTTTTCCTGAGGAAAGGACACAGAGGAGGCGTTCAGTGTTAGAAACAAGGCTGCGAACTATCAAGCGAGTGACTCAGGTTAGACAAAATGGACTCTTGTTGGGCTCTAGTTGTGTTTTGTTTCATTTCATTCACACATGTTTGAGGAATCCTTCCTTATTAGCAAGTTTTATGTTACAGTTTTCAGTCTTTCTCATCTGTGTTGTTGAAAATCAAACCTAAACAGGACCATGAACACACTGAAAATGTGTTTACTCTTCATGTAGCCTCACTAAACCCAAAGCTCACTTGATAGGACGCACTTAGTGGTAAACACACTTAACAGTACACAACTGACAGTGAGACAACAGTGTGTGACATGGTTGGTCAACAGGTGAGTAGTAAAAGATTGGATCATTTTCATAACATGGTTTATCCCAACACAAGGACAGGACGTGCACAGAAATCGCCCAAAAAGTAAGTGCCAAAACATTGTTATTATTATTATTATTATACAGTTTATCCCAACACAAGGACAGGACGTGCACAGAAATCGCCCAAAATATATGTGCCACAACATTATTATCATTATTATACAGTTTATCCCAACACAGGTACAGGATATGCCCAGAAATCAGCCAAAAAGTGAGTGCCACAACCTTATTATTATCATTATTACAGTATGGATCATCCCAACATGGGGACAGGATGTGCCCAGTAATCGCCCCAAAAAATATCACAACTTTGAGTTTTGTCTCACCCACTAGGACGCGTCTGCATCGTGTGTATTACATAAATTTGTGACCTGGAAGAAGAACCAGATGAAACGCAGCGCCACCTATAGGACAGCGGGCACAGAGGAGGGTGGGACACTTTTGTCCTGTGAGCTGTTGCTCTCCTCAAACTGCCCTGACACATCTGATGGCTCGACCTGCTGAGCTGCACTGAGACTTTTGTTTGAGGTTTTCTGTTCTGATTGTATTTCACTGTCTGTGTGCTCAAACTGCCCCTCAGCACAAATACAGGGATCTGGATTGACTGATTAAAAGGCCTGAGCAGCAACAAATAAACAGCTGAATGAACCAAAAATTGGTGATAGAATTATCTAGGATTAGCCATCTCCGACTGATAAATGTGTAGAACTCACGTTAGACTGCAGCATGTCCTTCCCATCTGTCCCTTCTTTTCTACACAACCAAATAAGAGGAGGACACAGCTCCACCCTGGAGCGGAGGAGACAGTGCAGCTGCTCATGTGTGTGTCCTGTCAGGAGACTTACTTGTTTTTGCATTTACAGATGCACACGACGGTTATGGTGACTATGATGGCGACCGCCAGCACAGACACCAACACGGCGATGAGGACGGTGTGATCTGCAACAACAGCACAAACTCTGTGTTCTTCTGTGGCCACTGCAGGGAGACTGTGTCTACTCGAGCTCAAAGGACTTCACCATATCTGAACTATTATGACTAATGTAATCCTCTACAGGTATTTACATGGAGGATTCAAAATGTTCAGTAATATGTTTTTGTTTTAAAGTGGGCGTGGACTTTTCAGAGCTTTTCACCGTGTTATAGTTGTTTCCCTTCACCATTTACTCACCTGAAGTTGGACTTGGAGAGATTCGTGCATGACTGAGTATCTTTAATCACTTCTGTTCAAGACGCCATATTGCCAGCTCACTTTTTCACCCCCATCATATATACACTATGTCACTACTCACCTCCTCCAATTTTATTTTCTTAATCGGTGGTAGATATAAACTACAAATTTCTCTGTTCCGGCCAAGATTTGAAAACTTCTGTCAGGTTCTTCATGTTGTTTTCAGATTTATGATCTACCTACTGGTTCTGAGACACTTCAGTCTAGTCCAGAGGGAGTTTATTTGAAGAGAACTTGTCAAACGATCTTGTGGCTCAAGCTTTTTTGCAACGTAGGATTCAGCAGCATCACATCTCACATCTCATTTTGGTACACATTTTTTTTTTACTACATCCTTCCCGTGATCTGTAACGATCCATCAGAGGAGCCGGCGGCTGCATTCATGAGGTAAATGAGAAGGGAAAACAACTACATGGTTAAAAGCTCTAAAAAGTAGCACGACATGACTGCTTTAAGTGCAATCTGAAAAAGTGAGGAAATAAATCTAAACTATTAAAAAAATTACTCAGCAAATTGCAAAAAAATATTACCAGAATTTAAAATGACGGCAGAATATTCTTGATTTACTACCGACTACTAACTGCTGCTGTCCATCTAACACAGGTGCAGTATATATAGTATTGTTAGTACCCGTGGTCTTCACGGTCTCACAGTTGACTCCGGTGAAGCCCTCTGGACACTTGCAGCTGTAGGATGAGCTGTCCACGTGGGTGCAGGTGCCTCCGTTCTCACAGGGGGAGCTCAGGCATGGGCTCGCTGGAAAAGACACAACCCACATTTAACGTCTACAGTTCCAAAACACCACACTGCAAATGTCTCTGTTCTGGCCGAGATTTTAAAACTTCTATCAGGTTATTCATCTTGTTTTCAAATTTTTATCTACTCACCTTATCTACTTGTCGAGTAAAATGACCTTGCTGCATGGACTGATCATTTCACTTCTTTTAAGTCACTTTCTGGTAGCTTTAATTGTTTATATCTTACATTTTAGCCAAGCTTTATTGCAGTCTACAAACAAATACTAGAACTAAGTGTACTAAAACATAGAGTGAAACGCGCTTAATTTGTGACTTTCAGGTTCCTGTTACATGTGATGTTTGGAGGACTTCCCCATGACAAAGCTGTGGGTCATAAGTTTGGGTAGTTCTTCCCGTAGAGTTATATATTAAAGCCTAATTTTGGTGCCTGGGTGTAAGGGAATCTAGTCAGTACATGATGAGGCAGTCCATGTGTGGTATCTGACCTCTGTAGCAGTCTCGTTTGAAGTCGAAAATGGTGCACACTTGATTCTCGGTGCAGGTCTTGGTCTGACACACGGCTCCGGTGGCGGTGCACTCACAGGACAGGGAGCAGTCCTCTGTCACAAACTTCTCTTTCAGCTGCAGACACGAGGACAAACTGTTAGGACACTCAAGACACTTTTACACATCTCCTGATTTAAGGCCTGGACCTGGAGAAAACAGGACTAAACTGACCCCAAACCAGGACTACCAGAGATTCACCCAGGAGCCTAATTCCATTCAAACTTGTAATATCATATTTGTTTTCTGTTATCTACAAACAGTAGATAACCATTTGGGGGGTTTTAGACTGATGCTGCTCCTTTGGGCTGCTTCCTCTTCTGCTACCCACCCGTCTGGAAGAAATCATTGTGCAAAGTTCTCATTCATATGGCTCAATTAATCCAATTTGTGCAAAATTAAAGCACATTTTTAAAGCACATTTCACATATGCTCTACTACCTTGAATACAGTGGAGTCATGTGGACTGTGAGTACATGAACCCCAGAGCACTACAGAGCACTCGGCCTGACCACACCGCAAACCACATGCAATTTTACACGGGCACGTTTCATATTTAAACTGTGCCACGGGCTTTCTTCCCCAGCTCTACATTACCAGCCCACACAGAGATTCTGCCTTATAATGTGCGGCTCGTCACCGTGTGTTTCCCCATGGGACCCGGCCCAGTGCTGCATCATGCAGAGGTCATGTCTCGCTCTGGACACTAGGAGGCTCATGTGTTGAATCCTCCTGACTGTGTGTCTCATTTCAGAACAAAGGGCAAATCCAAGGAGGTCCTGAGAGCACAGCTCACTGATGAGCTCCTTAGATATTTCCCTTTTGGATGACAGGGGGTGGAGGGGGTTACAGTCATTTCCAATAGTCAAATGATCATGGAATTTTAACTTTGTACTTGAATAACTGTTTTTTTTAATTAATTGTTTTGTATTCAATAAAGTAAGGCCATCCATCTCCTCCCGCTTAATCCAGCTGGGTCGCTGGGGCAGTTTACTGCCCAATACTCATAGCACCTGACCCCCTATGAACCCCTCTGCAGGTGGTGAGCCCACAGGAGGGTGGACAACATGGTCCTTGATGTTAGTTCAGGTGCTGCATGTTTTGAGTTGATGGGGGAAACCGGAGCACCCGGAGGAAACCCATCCAGATCCATCCAGATCGGATCGAACCCGCAACCTTCTTGCTGTGAGGCCTGAGTGTTGCCACTCAGCCACTCAGTAAGACAAAAATATATATGGACACACCATGTCTCCTGTGAAAGCTCAGAGCTTCCAGAATCCCCTCCCTGAGCTGCAGAGGCTGCACTAGCACTGACTCATGACTGGTGCTGGGTTTAGGGAGTGACCGTTCAGATCAGAAACAGACATTTTAGGTTTAAACACACAGAATTTCAGCTTTGGAACTGGCAACCCAAATGTGAGGCTCATTCTGCTTTCTGACTAAATCATCGTTTTGAGAACTAAAACACCAAATTATAAATGAAACAACTTTTTGTAATGAAGTAAGAATAAATGGGCAGTACAGTTATTGCCAGAGTGATATTTGATGTGATATTTGATTTGCCCCTTGTACCTGGGGATACAGTTAGTCCTTCTATATGGTTCAGCGTACGACACTTACAGGGTAATATCTGTTGAGGTAGTTGCACCCACACTCGGTGAAGGGCACACACAGCCCCTCGCTCATGGCAAACCCGGGCGCACATTGGCACCCCTCTGTGCACATGGCACTATCACACTCTCCTGGGGCTGCCAGGTCGGCACAGGATGCGGGGCACGCTGTCATACAGGATGAGTATGTGCTATTTCCTCCACAGTCCAGAGCTGTAAACAACACAGAGAGCAGGGTTATGTGGGAATAAACCAGGACTGATCCAGGACGAAACAAGGACTGAACCAGGACTAAACCAGGACTGAACCAGGACTAAACCAGGACGAAACCTAGTCTAAATCAGGGCTATAACAGCAAGTCTAAATCAGGGCTATAACAGGCCTAAACCAGGTCTAAGCAGGTCTAAACCAGGTCTAAAGCAGGTCTAAGCAGGTCTAAGCAGGTCTAAAGCAGGTCTAAGCAGGTCTAAGCAGGTCTAAGCAGGTCTAAGCAGGTCTAAGCAGGTCTAAGCAGGTCTAAAGCAGGTCTAAGCAGGTCTAAGCAGGTCTAAGCAGGTCTAAGCAGGTCTAAAGCAGGTCTAAGCAGGTCTAAGCAGGTCTAAGCAGGTCTAAGCAGGTCTAAAGCAGGTCTAAGCAGGTCTAAGCAGGTCTAAAGCAGGTCTAAGCAGGTCTAAGCAGGTCTAAGCAGGTCTAAAGCAGGTCTAAGCAGGTCTAAGCAGGTCTAAGCAGGTCTAAGCAGGTCTAAAGCAGGTCTAAGCAGGTCTAAGCAGGTCTAAGCAGGTCTAAGCAGGTCTAAAGCAGGTCTAAGCAGGTCTAAGCAGGTCTAAAGCAGGTCTAAGCGGGTCTAAGCAGGTCTAAGCAGGTCTAAACTATTCCATACTGACGTTGCTACATTAGGTTTGTCCTAATATTCTCCATGAGAGTTGAGTCCTTACCACATGTCAGGTCCTTCCTCCAGGGCCCCGGTTCGGCCCCTGCCTCCTGACAGACTACGGCGTAGGCTTCATAACTGGCACAGCGCAGGGCATCACTGCCCTCCTCCGCACACAGGTCGAACACACAGTCACTGCACACACAAACACACAAGCACATGAGCTGTGCACAAGAAACCGTGAGGATTTGAATTGTGATTACAGTTACTAGTATGATAGGAAATCATAATTTAGGAAAAGGACTTTAGGAAAAGAAAAGGCGCATCATCACAATGGCTTCAACATGAGTGGGGAGGAGGTAGAGAGTTCCTGCGTGTGCAGATCCGTGAGGACCTGACCTGGAGCATAAACACCTCCAGCATTATGAAGCTTCCAGCAGAGACACTCTGGTGCAATGGGCTCTCCCAGAAGCTGCTGACCAACTTCTATAGGTGTACCATGGAAAGTGTTCTGACATACTGCTGCACATCACGGAGCCTTCAGCTGATGAAAAAAGAGACCTGCAGCGAGTGGTGAGAACAGCTGAGAGGGTGGTGGGCTCCTCTCTCTCCAACCTGGACACCATCTACTCATGTCTCCACACAGGAGCCACCATCCTGCAGGGGCCCACACACCCTGAGAACGGCCTCTTCTGTACTCTCAGGAAGGCTTCAGATCCCCCCACACACACAGACAGGCTGTGCAACAGCTTCTACCCACAACTAGTGGACGTGCTCCAGGAGCACAGGCACAGATAAAAGGCCTGAAGGGGTCCAGTGCAATAATCTATTTATTTATTTAATGTTTCTATTGGTGTGGATGTGGGAATGTGTCTATATTTATTCATTTTTACTACTACAGTTTTAATCTATTAAAGTTTTGTTGTGTTTTGTACAATGACAATAACTAAATCTAAATCTAAGTCCCTTGTGTTAAAGCTCCACACTCGATTAAACAAATGACATAAAGACAATTTAAGCACTGCACAAAACATGACCACTCTGCTCTCTTACAGTTTCAAAGTGAAACAGGACTACGGCTGTCCAAATCTCAGCTCCACAGACATGATAGATAATATATTTGATTACTGTGATATTATCTTGTGATGTGTCTTATGTACAGTGATTGAGTTCAAATTATTTATCCAAATCAGCCCAACCTATTCGCAGGGTTTGTTGACTGTTGGTTGTTCTGGATTATAAGATAATGGTACTGGTGAAGCATCACCTGCTTCAAATCAAGTATGACAAACTTATCTGTCTCTATGGAGACAAGCAGCTGATGCCACCAGCAGCCTCCTCGGCCTGTCCACCTCCTCCTCTTCACCACTATATACCAGTGTACAGACTCCTCTGTCTCATGTTCATTCACACTCACACATAGAGGGTGGGGGAAGTGTCTTGCCCGATGACACAATGCCAAAAGTGAGAACTGAACCTTCAACCTTCATTTGTCATGTATTAACATCTCTACCATCCATTTACATCCAACAGATTTATGATCTGCTGACTCTCTTCTGAGACGCTTCATTCTGGTCTGAGGGAGTTTATTTGAAGAGAACTTGTCCAGTAAAAGGATCTCGCTGCCTGGACGGATCATTTCACTGCTTTGAACTCATTTTCTGACAGATTTAAGTGTTTATATCTTATATAATATCTTATATATTCTGGCCAGGCTTTTGTGCAGTGTGAGCCCTGGTGGTGTGCACTCACTCCTGGAAGGTCTTGGGGTCCAGTTGGCCATGGCAGGCGGCGAAGGGCCCCAGGGGGTCTGATATGGCTCCACAGTGGCTGGTGCTGCTGTAGAGCTCCAGCTGAGCCGTGGTGCAGTCCGAGGTCTCGAAGCCAGAGTCCGGGTCCGATTCTGTCGCACGCCTACGACACGAGAGGGAGAGGAGAGTGATGGTGTTTATGTGTGTGGGGGTAAGTCTGAGAAGAATATTTGGATGATGTAACCCTGTGTAATGGGAAGAGCCTGCAGTGTGTGTGGAGAGCAGAGACGAGTCCAAGTCGCTCGCCAAGGGACTTCGGAATAATTCCATTGTGCTGAATAACATTTTTATTTTGTTTATGCACATAAAGCAGATGTCACAGAGAAAAATGATGAGTACAGTGATCCCTCGCTATATCGCGCTTCACCTATCACGGCTTCGCGGAATTTTTTACAGTGCTTTTTTTTTACAGTGAATCTGTATCTTGTTGCTAAAGAAGAGGAGGAAGGACTAAAGAAGAGGAGGAAGGACTAAAGAAGAGGAGGAAGGACTAAAGAAGAGGAGGAAGGACTAAAGAAGAGGAGGAAGGACTAAAGAAGAGGAGGAAGGACTAAAGAAGAGGAGGAAGGACTAAAGAAGAGGAGGAAGGACTAAAGAAGAGGAGGAAGGACTAAAGAAGAGGAGGAAGGACTAAAGAAGAGGAGGAAGGACTAAAGAAGAGGAGGAAGGACTAAAGAAGAGGAGGAAGGACTAAAGAAGAGGAGGAAGGACTAAAGAAGAGGAGAAAGGACTAAAGAAGAGGAGAAAAGGACTAAAGAAGAGGAGGAAGGACTAAAGAAGAGGAGAAAAGGACTAAAGAAGAGGAGGAAGGACTAAAGAAGAGGAGGAAGGACTAAAGAAGAGGAGAAAAGGACTAAAGAAGAGGAGGAAGGACTAAAGAAGAGGAGGAAGGACTAAAGAAGAGGAGAAAAGGACTAAAGAAGAGGAGGAAGGACTAAAGAAGAGGAGGAAGGACTAAAGAAGAGGAGGAAGGACTAAAGAAGAGGAGGAAGGACTAAAGAAGAGGAGGAAGGACTAAAGAAGAGGAGGAAGGACTAAAGAAGAGGAGGAAGGACTAAAGAAGAGGAGGAAGGACTAAAGAAGAGGAGGAAGGACTAAAGAAGAGGAGGAAGGACTAAAGAAGAGGAGGAAGGACTAAAGAAGAGGAGGAAGGACTAAAGAAGAGGAGGAAGGACTAAAGAAGAGGAGAAAGGACTAAAGAAGAGGAGAAAAGGACTAAAGAAGAGGAGGAAGGACTAAAGAAGAGGAGAAAAGGACTAAAGAAGAGGAGGAAGGACTAAAGAAGAGGAGGAAGGACTAAAGAAGAGGAGAAAAGGACTAAAGAAGAGGAGGAAGGACTAAAGAAGAGGAGGAAGGACTAAAGAAGAGGAGGAAGGACTAAAGAAGAGGAGAAAAGGACTAAAGAAGAGGAGGAAGGACTAAAGAAGAGGAGGAAGGACTAAAGAAGAGGAGGAAGGACTAAAGAAGAGGAGGAAGGACTAAAGAAGAGGAGGAAGGACTAAAGAAGAGGAGGAAGGACTAAAGAAGAGGAGAAAAGGACTAAAGAAGAGGAGGAAGGACTAAAGAAGAGGAGGAAGGACTAAAGAAGAGGAGGAAGGACTAAAGAAGAGGAGGAAGGACTAAAGAAGAGGAGGAAGGACTAAAGAAGAGGAGGAAGGACTAAAGAAGAGGAGGAAGGACTAAAGAAGAGGAGGAAGGACTGGAGGGACTGTGAAATACGCCAGTGACAATGTTTCCTCCCTCGTATTCATTACTATATAAAAAATATAGTTTTACAACACCGTTCTTTAAACTATTATAGTTATTTGTAAGAAAACGTTAATATTTCTATTTCTTAAACACATTTTGGGCCTGAAAAGAGGTTTTATTTTTTGTTTCCTTCTGCAGTAAAGTATTGCATTGTAAAATAACAGTAAAAAATAAAGCTGATACTTCTCGGATTTCACCTATCGCGGGTTATTTTTGGAACGTGTCCCCCGCGATAAACCAGGGATCACTGTAGTCATATAATGTGACCATTTTTTATTCCACAACCCCCCCTCCCATTACCTCCAACAATAATAATACTAAAATAATAAGTAAATACAATCAATGAATAAATAAATAAATAGGGAAAAACTTTTTTTAATTAAAATAACTGAAACGAAAATAACTTCTATGTGTTTTAACATCACAGTAAATGTCTCCGTGTTGTTATGTGACTGTGAGGTGTGTCTGTAAGTGCTGAATGGGCTTTTAACATGTTCTCATTTTATTAATACGACTAAAGGGAATATTCACTGATGTTAATATCACTGTCATGTGTGATGGACGGCCAATGGGACTACGGACGGAAACGAGCCTGTGCGGCAAACCCCGGCACATTCATATGCTGCACTGACACATGTGGAGTAATGTGCACGGCCCCATACACATAAACACTGCCCGATTTAGCTTAAGTTCAGATTTCTCTCATACGGCCCCCGGAGATAAAACAAATACTCTCTCTGTCATTACTCAAGATTTCCGCTGCGTTTTTTATCCAGTGTATTGGCCTGATCTATTCACCAAATTCCCAAACATCACATCAGGACATCCTTAGTTTCTGTCGTTAAATTGTGTTTCTGTTAAGTTGTGTAGAATTTGTGTCTTTTATCTATTTTTATTTCATTTTCATTTGCATTTTATTAATTTTATAGTTTTAACAATGAATTCTAATGTTTTTTATTCACTGTTTTTATTTAGATTTCACTGTCTTTTACTGTCTTTGTCTATTTGCAGCACTTTGGTCGTGTTTATAAAATGTGCTATAGAAATACAGTGGGTTGGATCATGTTTTTCCAAAATAGACCTTTGTACCTTGGTGTTCCTGTCATACCTGTGCACATGGTGGACAGTAGGGGGCGCATCATAGCTCCTCAGCCCTCCCTGTCTGTCGCTCACTCTCCAGCTCTCTCCGAACACGTTGAGGCTGCCGGTGGTGGTGCCGTCCGGCTTCATGTACTCATTCCTGGTGATTCCGTCGTAGTTCCCACACAGGCCCCGCACGTGGTTCTTATAGGTACTCGGGAGGATGATTTCTGCACAGACACACCAAGAGTTACAAGTCAGAAAGAATAAATTGTGCTTCAGTGATAATATTCTAAAAAAAACATATAGTTTAGTATATTTAGTATGGTTGCAGACGGGGGCCAGAGAAAAGCACAAGTACAGAAACGATGCAAATTCACAAACTCAAACTCAAAGTTTAAACGAGGAACAAACAAAGAACGTGGAGCAAATGGAAAAAAAAAGAAAAAGTGCTGCAAGAAACAAAGAGAAATGTATCATCATCAAATGTGCCGCGAATAGAGAAACGACGAAAACCAAGGAAACACCTACAAACGAAAAGAGCATAGAGTCACCACAATGGAAGTGCTCCAAACCTGCAGGGGGCGCTCTCACTGTAACAGCTCAATGTCTGTTACGGTAACGTGGCTTTTATTTGATTCTGTTCATATACTGTACATCACGTGCTGTTTATTTGATCGGTTTTCACTCCAGACTTTACGGCGACACATTTGCGCCTCGATTAGTCGTAACCATCATTAGTTCCTGCTGTAGTTTATCGTCAGTCGGTCGTTTTCTGTGGCTCCTCCCTCTCCAGCTGGGGGTGTCTCTCCATTGAGCTGTTCCAATGAGAGCGCCCCCTGCAGGTATGGAGCACTTCTGTTGTGATGACTCTTTATGCAGCGTTTTTTCATTTTTCGGTGATTTCTCGGTTTTCGTCGTTTCTCTATTCGCGGCGCGTTTGATGATGATCCGTTTGTCTTTGTTTCTTGCGGCGTGTTTTTTTTTTTACCTTGTTTAAACTTGTCTTTAAGTTTGTGAATTTGTATTGTTTCTGTACTTGAAGTTTTCTCTGACTGAGATGCACTGGGCTGTTGCAGTGCGTTTGACCCCCGACAGCCACCGTACTTTAAAGATGAACTGTGTAACTTTTCTGGTGACGGGTCTGCTGGTGTTTGGACTGTTACAGACATAAGTTAGCACATACGCGGTTAGCTTTGTCCTGTCTTTAAACGTGCAGTGTAACTTTCCTGTTGGAGGGTCCTTCAAATGCTTTTCTCCATGGAGATGTTATTGCTTTGTCTGGAATGTTTCACAGTGTGGCATTAAACCTTTCTATCTTCATGAAGATCAAATCAGACCTAGTTACAGGTCAGATCCGTGGAGAGACGACCCCGCTCACAGTCAGAATGTTTGTTTTTGTTGTTCTTTTTTTTTTTTTGAGCTATAAAACCACCTGTAATTTAATAAATGTAATTGATTCTACAGTAATGCCACACTGTGGAACAATCCAGGCAGAGCAGTGACATCTCCATAGAAACAAGCCCCAACCAAAAAGTTACATAGTGCACATTTAAACTGAACGAAAAGTCTACTTATGGGACCATCGCTGACTTCGAAGTGCGGTGTGACTGACCTCCGCGGTGGTTTCCATCGAACCTGACGGTGAGGCCGAAGTCTGTGGTGAGCTGCACCTGTCTGGAGTTCATGGTGATGGTGACCCCGTCTACTGGGCTGAGGGGAGGGGCCACACGCTCTCCATTCACCTGGACAACCGCAACAAGATCAAGTGAGTATTACAGAAGACACAGACGCAGATAATACTCCCTACAACTGTACAACTCGCCCTTATGTAACAGATAATACTCCCTACAACTGTACAACTCGCCCTTATGTAACAGATAATACTCCCTACAACTGTACAACTCGCCCTTATGTAACAGATAATACTCCCTACAACTGTACAACTCGCCCTTATGTAACAGATAATACTCCCTACAACTGTTAAACTCGCCCTTATGTAACAGATAATACTCCCTACAACTGTACAACTCGCCCTCATGTAACAGATAATACTCCCTACAACTGTTAAACTCGCCCTTATGTAACAGATAATACTCCCTACAACTGTACAACTCGCCCTTATGTAACAGATAATACTCCCTACAACTGTACAACTCGCCCTTATGTAACAGATAATACTCCCTACAACTGTACAACTTGCCCTTATATGCAGTAATATATGATATATGATTAGCTTAGGTTCAGGAGCAGGACCACGCCTCAACCGCCCTCGCCTCCTCTCCAGCGAATCACAGCTCACGTCTACTACACCTCAGTTTACCAGAAGCCTATTTGTAGCAGCCTATCCCGGCAACCCAGTTTGTCCCGAATAACTTGACCCCACCCCCCCAACCCCGATCTGTTCACTTCCAGACATAAGACGCCTACGAGGGGGGTCCCGTCCTGCTGGGCCATGTGAAGATTGAGACTGAACCCCCCACCCTGAGCCTCAACCCAGCCGACCCGCCTCGTCTCCATATAATAAACGCTTTTCGCTTCGCACGTGTGTTGTTGATGTGGTCCTTGCTGGTGAAGTAACAGATAATACTCCCTACAACTGTACAACTCACCCTTATGGAACAGATAATAATCTCTACCGTGGAACATTCTGGACAAAGCAAAAACACGTAAATGAAGACAAGCAGGTGACGGACCCTCCACCAGGAAAGTTACACACACCTTTAACTCTTTTTTTAACAACCAGCCGAAAAAGAACCAATAGCAGCAGTACCATTTAACACACAAAAAACCACCTACCAGGACGACTTTCTTCTGCAGGAAGCGCACATTGACCCTGTAGACGTCGATGTAGACCTGGTCGAGGAAGGAGACCCTGCTGCCTCCTCTGCGGATGTTCTTGCCCCTGATGACCAGCTCCTCCATGCCCTGCGGAACGTTGTGGCCCTGGACCAGTATGTACGTGTAGGCGCCCTGGAAGTGGTGGGAGAAGCCGTCAAACGTGCGGTAGTGAGGGTCTCCGGAGATGCTGCACTTGTCGAACTCTGCAAAAACACGCAGGTGCAGGTTATAATACAGAACGAGAACAGTTTGGGGAAATTATCTAATACATTTTTCCAGCAAGCATTGCGATTGTGATTGGAATTGTGATTTATGCTTAAAGGTTCTATATTAAATTAAACTAACTTTTGTGAGCTTTAAGCCATGTTATAATATTGTTACCTCCTCGAAAACAGACCTGCAGTTGTTTTGTATCATTCACAAGTTTGAAGAATCCTACATTATTAGTCTGTCTATGTCTCCAAAGCTCAAAATGCTCCAAATCAAGTTAATGGCCGCTGAACCTTTAGTTCAGTAGACATCGGCAGTTCTAGGGTTGAAATGATCCAAATGATTCTAGTGAAAGTGTGTGGAGTTTCAAAACAAAGTGGAGCACTTCCTGTATGACCACATGACATCCTAAGGTGGTGTCGCCAGTGTTTTCAGTTAGAGAGAAGTTTGTGTGTTAAATGTGTCAGTGAAACAAAAAACTCCAGGTATGTTTTGTCTTCTGTTCAAACTTCAAATTACAATATTGTTTCGATTGCGAGTGATCTGTCAGCCCATGTCATGCCCAAAGACACAGAGGCAGCAGGAATCATCTGGTGGTATAAGAACTACTTCTACTGCTACCACTAATACTCATACTATTGGAACTGCTATTGCTACAGCCGCTATAGACACTTGGATTGAGCATTATACTGAAGAGACTGTCAGGAGAAGAGCGGGAGCCCACACCAGTCTACACCCTCAAAGGCACAATAACTGAAGACCATTTATACTTATCTCTGCAGAAAATGTGCCATCCTGGATATGGAGGTCCTAACAGCAGAATCAGTGACAGTAACAGTAGCAGTAGTAGTAGTAGTAGTAGTAATAGTAGTAGTAGCAGTAGTAGTAGTAGTAGTAGGAGAAGTAGCAGTAGCAGTAGTAGCAGTAGTAGTAGCAGTAGTA
The DNA here is from genome assembly GCA_034769755.1 of Odontamblyopus lacepedii. NCBI lineage: Eukaryota > Metazoa > Chordata > Actinopteri > Gobiiformes > Gobiidae > Odontamblyopus > Odontamblyopus lacepedii. Next base: position 1,228,116 of record CM068363.1, on the reverse strand, counting down.
GTAGCAGTAGTAGTAGCAGTAGTAGCAGTAGTAGTAGTAGTAGCAGTAGCAGTAGTAGTAGTAGTAGTAGTAGCAGTGGTAGCGGTGGCAGTGGTAGCAGTGGTATTAGCGGTAGTAGTGGTGGTAGCGGTGGTGGTAGTGGTAGTGGTAGTGATGATGGTAATTAGTGGTAGCGGTAATGGCGGTGGGTAGTGGTGGTGGTGGTAGTGGTAGTGGTAGCAGTGGTAGCGGTAGCGATGGTGGCAGTGGTAGCAGTGGTAGTGGCGGTGGTAGTGGTGGCAGTGGTAGTGGTAGCAGTGGTAGTGGTGGTGATGGTGGTAGCGGTAGTGGTGGTAGCAGTGGTAGTGATGATGGTATTGATGGTAGTGGTAGCGGTAGTGGCAGTGCGTGGCAGTGGTAGCAGTGGTAGCGGTGGCAGTGGTGGCAGTGGTAGTGGCGGTGGTGGTGGTAGCGGTAGTGGTGGTGGCGGTAGTAGTGGTGGTAGTGGTGGTAGTGATGGTAGTGGCAGTGGTAGCAGTAGCGGTGGTGGTGGTAGTGGTGGTAGCGGTGGTAGTGGTAGCGGTGGTAGCGGTAGCGGTGGTGGCGGTGGTGGCGGTGGTAGTGGCGGTGGTGGTGGTGGCGGATGGTAGTGGTAGCGGTGGTGGCAGTGGTAGTGGTGGTAGCGGTGGTGATGGCGGTGGTGGTGGTAGCAGTGGTGGTAGTGATGATGGTGGTAGCGGTAGTGGTAGCAGTGGTAGCGGTAGCAGTGGTGGCGGTGGCAGTGGTAGCGGTGGTAGTGGCAGTGGTGGTAGTAGCAGTGGTGGTGGTAGCGGTGGTGGTGGTGGTAGTGGTAGTGGTGATGGATGGTAGTGGATGGTGGTAGTGGTAGCGGTGGCGGTGGCAGTGGTAGCGGTAGCGGTGGTGGCGGTGGCGGTGGTAGCGGTGGTGGTAGCGGTGGTAGTGGTAGCAGTGGTGGTGGTAGCGATGGTGGTGGTGATGGTGGTAGTGATGGTAGTGATGGTGGTGGCAGTGGTAGCAGTGGCAGTGGCAGTGGCAGTGGTGGTGGTGATGATGGTGGTAGTGGTAGTGGTAGCAGTGGTAGCGGTAGTAGCAGTGGTGGCAGTGGCAGTGGTAGCAGTGGTAGCGGTAGCGGTAGTGGCGGTGGTAGTGGCGGTGGATGGTGGTAGCGGTGGTGGTAGCGGTGGTGATGAGTGGTAGTAGTGGCAGTGGTAGTAGCGGTGGTAGTGGTAGCAGTGGTAGTAGTAGTGGTGGTGGTAGCGATGATGGTAGTAGCGGTGATGGTGGTAGCGGTGGCAGTAGTAGCGGTATGGCGGTGGCAGTGGTAGCAGTGGTAGTAGCGGTGGTGGTAGTGGCAGTGGTAGTGGTAGTGGTAGTGGTAGTGATGGTAGTAGTAGCAGTAGTAGTAGTAGCAGTAGCAGTAGCAGTAGCAGTAGCAGTAGCAGCAGCAGCAGCAGCAGCAGTAGCAGTAGTAGCAGTAGCAGTAGCAGTAGTAGTAGTAGTAGTAGTAGTAGTAGTAGTAGTCATGGTCTGGTTTGGTGCAGTGTGGTGAGGGTCTTACTGGTGGGCTTGCAGTACAGGTCTCCGTACTTGTCCAGGTCACACAGAGTGTTGCTTCCACAGCTGTGGGGTTTACAGGTGACCGCACCCCCCACGAGGCACTGACATGATGCAGTGCACTTGTCTGTGAGCCATGAGTCTCCAACCTGCACAAGAACACAGGAATGTGGGTTTGGGTAAATCCATCAGGTCTGAGTCAATGCTCTGTGCCTCAGCAAATTATGTCAATTTAACACAAATCTTTTATGATGACACCATTTGATCAAGTAGAACCCAAAAGAGTCGTGTGCGACAAGTGTCCACAGTTACGCTGTGTTACTCTTACCTGCTCTTTATTCTCTTGTGTATTTAGTCACAGTCCGAACATGCAGCCCAAAAGAACGTAACACAAAGGCACAAAAGCAGATTGTTGCTGTTGCTGTGAGCGTGTGGTGCTCAGTGCAGTGGTGGTGCTCAGTGCAGCGGTGGTACTCACGTCGTGGTACTCCCCGTCGGAGTCAGTGCAGCCGCACTGGTCCAGGCGCACACACTTGTTGTCACTGAGCACGTATCCGGCGTTGCACTGGCAGCCCTCCAAACACGTGCTGGGGGGCAGGTGACACAGCAGAGGGAACAGGTCCGAGCAGGTGGGGGGGCAGGGGGCCGTGCACTCTGAGTAATGGCTGTTCACAGGACAGGGTTTGGCTGTGGGGGATTAGAAGCATTGTCATGTATTTGAGATTTGGAACACATCTGAAGCACATCGTGTAAAAAGCATGATTAAGATCCTCTGCATTAGACCCATTCTTCACTAATGGTACTTCGCCCACGGAACCATCGCCAGATCTTGAGCTAGTCTTGGTCCGGACTACAGGACTTTACCTCTACTGGAAGCTTTGTGTTCTATTGCTAAATGAGACAATGCTTTTTTCTAGCTTCTTAAATTATATAAGTTTACATACATTAGTAAATACAATTTAAGCACATACCTGAGCTTTGACAGTGTAACATTGATCCTTCATGAAAAACATATCGAGAGTTGCATTTGGAACAGTCATTCATTCAGCAGCAAAGCAGCTATAGTTTTTAGCCTAATTTAAACTATTTAACTTCAGATTACGGGGATAAACTCCCCATACCCGCTCCCCGTACCCACTCCCCATACCCGCTCCCCATACCCACTCCTCATACCCACTCTCCGTAATGTTTTAATCCACTGTGCACAGAGAAATCCTAAACAACATTATTCAGTCACTGAACTGAGATCTTTGGGAAATGAATGAAACACTGCAGACATCAGACGGGGCTGAGGAGAGTGAGAGAAACCAGAGACCTCCAGGTGCATCAGGGGCAAATGTGCAGACTGAGTGGAGGGTCTGTGACCCACTTTTCTGTGCATCCCTTCCCAAAATAACTTCCTGGGATTGGATGTTGACATAGAGCAGACTTACGGCAGAAGGTGCTGTTCCTCCAGCTGATGGTGACCCCGGCGCTGTGACAGGCCTGAGCGTACGCCTCCACATTATCACACAGCACACGCTGCATGCCGTCATACTCGCACATGTCGTAGACGCAGTTCCCGATGAAGGCCTCTGGGGGCACCAGAGCGTGACAGGGCTTAAAGAGGTCAGACAGAATGGGTCCAGAGCACTGGGCATCGTACTGTATCTCCTCCGTCGCAGTGCAGTTCGGGTGGATGTCCGGACGCGTGTCAGGCTGGCAGCTGGAAGAGAGGAAAGTGAGAGTTACCAGTGTGACTGGGGTTTATGAAAGAGCATAATGAGTAAATGTTTGAAGGCCACTGGACATGTGATTATAAAGTGATTTCCTGACTGACCCTGGGTCGCTGTCCCCATCAGACTTCCAGCTGTTGCCCAGCTCGATCACGTCTTTGGCAGGTTTCTTGTTGGGCATCAGGTTGTCATCAGAAGAGTTGTGATTGTAGTTCCCACACATGCCACAGAGCTGCGCCAAAATCACAAATGCACTGTTACTGATGTGCACACAGGCCAGTGCACATGACCACAGGGATTACAGGTAACACTATATGTGTTTATGGAAAGAATCGTATCATCAAACCAAAAGAGCAAGAATTTCTAAATGTGGAACAATGCATAATCACATTGATATTTCTGAAAAATACTATACTTTTTACATACAATTATATCTGTATCAGAAGTACACATTCATTACATCCAAACCCATTTCCATAGTTATGATTCACTGAAGAGAAAACCGTTCTCTTCTGTATTGTTTGGCCTGAATGGTGTGATCCGTCACAGGTGTGTCTTGTACACAAAAAGGTAAACTACTGTAAACTTGCAGTACCTTGTCGAAGTAGTCTCCGGGCACAGTGATCTCCAGGTGGTGCACTCCATCAAACTTGACCTGCAGCCCAAAGTCTGTGTCGAGCAGGCTGAAGGAGCCACTGGTGATCACCCGGGCCCCCGCGGAGGCGATGGTCAGAGGGGTCTTCACACGACGCCCGTTCAGCTGCAGCACAGAGGACAGTCAGGGGGAGCACTGTCCCAAACTCTACCGTTTCTTCTTTCAGTTACAACATATGTACAATACGTTTGAAAGAGCAGAAGTATGTCATGTTTTCTTGGTGTCCATGTTCTTTTTTGCATGTCTATAATAATAGTAATGATAATGTATAAACTCTTGTTGTATCTGTAGTTTAGACCTGTACACAAATGCATGGGATTCTTGTATTATCAGTTGTTAGTAATTCTGTGGACTCACCATGACCCTGCGGCTCTTCTGCAGCTCCACCACTGTGTCGTGAGGCAGGTAAACCTTTGCCGAGCGCACGTACGACGCGCCAGGCTGCCCGCGCTCCTCGTTTTTAGCCACGATTTTAAAGGGAGTGACCTGAGTCGCATTACACACCTGGAGAGACGGTGACAGTGTGATGTGTATGAAGTATAAAGAGCCTTACTGAAAAGACAAGACACAGTACCCACCTCCACCAGAGTGTAGGTGCACGTGCCCATGTAGGTGTGCATGACCCCATCAAAGGTGTAGTAGTGAGGGTCTCCAGCCACATGGCACACGCCTTTACCTGAGGGGACAGAGTTCACTGCTCAGCTTATGTTTGATAAAGACATTGCACTGCTGAGCTGGCAGTGTTGGCCCGGCACAGCAGTGTAATTTAACTGATTACACTGCTGCGCTGTGCCGGGCCAACACTGCCAGCTCAACAGTGCAGTTTCTCTTGCAATGTCCATGTTAGTGAATATGATGATGAGACAAATTTTAAAAGAAGTCTCTGAAAATGCATAAATGTTCAGTGTTTTGTGGGTAACTGACTGAAATGTGCACAGTTCAAATGGGCCTAAGTTTGGTAATTCCAGTAATATAAATGGAGAGTTACCTGAACCCTACTGACCACCAGAGCACAGTGCTTAAATAGAACCACTATTCATTTGACTTTTCTCAACTTTACAACTTGTCCATCTCCTTTTGATCTGTTTTTAGCTTTTTAGACTGTTGTGATGTGACGTTTTAGCCCAGTGAAATATAAGTGTGTACTGAACACAGACCCAGAGCTCAGTGTAGTGGAGCTCACCTGTGGAATGGCAGTCCAGCACCCCCTCCTGCACCCCGCACTCCTGGGCTGGGCTGCACTGCCACGGCTCACACGTCACATTGTTGTTACCGACGCATTTACAGCGCTCCGAGCAGTCCACCTTACTGAACCAGCTGTCTCCCACCTGCAGGGGGAGCAGTGTCTCTGTGTCGTGATTATGTTTCAGTAACGAGGTGATTAGAGGAGAAAATGCCACATACCGGTCTGTACTTGCCGTCGTCGTCTGTACAGCCACACTCAATGAGGGGCACACACTTGCTTCCACTGAGCACCAGGCCAGGGGCGCACACACAGCCCTCCACACAGGGCAGATGACAGGGGCCCCCGGGGCCCGCGGGGTCCTGACAGCTGGGCTGGGGACAGGCTGAGGTGCAGTGGCTGTACTCACTGCCAGGGGGGCACTTCAGAGCTGTGTGCAGAGACAAGAGCACAGAGAGATGGCACAGGCATCACTTTCAGTCTATTAGTGGATTTTTGTTCTCAGTTATTTCCTTCTGACACTGCAAACTGTTAATCTGTGTAAATATGTGTAGGCCGACCATCTTAAGACTAAAATTACTATATCGGCTTATTGTACAATAAATAATAGTTGGAATAATCACTTTTGATGGTCAGTATTTATATGCAGGTACTTCTTCATTATATTTGTGGGGAAATTTGTATTATTTTTCTGTCTTATGATATTTGAGCTAAAAATGCTGAATAACTATCTTCTATGACACATAGATACAAACTGTGTACAGAAGTGTTTCATATGTGTTATTTATTTATTGTAGCTCATTTGAATGTATCCGAGTACTGTATATAACACTTTCACTTTTTTACCGGGACGGGCTTCAGACTTAAGAGTGCGATGAAACCTTCAAGACCTGAGGGCATTTTGAGTTCATTTCTCCTCACCTGGATTTTTTTTCTTAATTTTGCTTTTAAAACTGCCCCTTTTACTCTATAATGAAGTGTTCTACCTCCTTTTTTCAGTACAGTCTGTTATTTCTGCTGCTGTAGTTGTGTCATGTGGTTGTAATAAAAGCTACAGGACCAGAAATAGAGATGAAAAAAAAAACAAAAAAACAATAACAAAATAAAATTCCCACTCTTTTATACAAAACCCACAGCAAACATGTAGAAACAACTTTTTGGACATAAAAAATGCTTAATTTAGGGCCTGAGCTACAAAAATGCAAAATATCAAGTCTGTGAGTAAATAAAAAATCTCCTTATTGCCCTAAAAACAAAAAAAGTGCAGTGGCTCCATGACTTTCCTGGTCCAGTCCTGGAAACAGCTCCTGTCAGGTCCAGGGCCAGAGCCACAGCACTTCTGCATTTCCAGGACGTTTATTACATTTGGATTTGTTCATTTGGACTGAAATAAACCTTTAAATAAAAATAGAAAGAGATGCACAATTACACACACCAAGATGTGTCATTTTCCATGTGTGTGAGAATTAACTTAGAGCGACTTTTTCCCTCGATATAAACACACACAGTCAGAGGAGTCGACCATCTTGACTCACTTCACTCTTTGGCAAAGTTTGGCTCGATCAAAATGGACGGAGCGCATGAGTTTGGGGAAAACAAAGTTCCTGTTGGACACTCGTTTTGCTCCCGTCATCACACAGCGTGAGTGTGACGTAGGATAAAGCCGCAGAAATGTACGGAAACCTCTATGTCTGCACTTTCAGAGGGGAAAAGGACGTTTCAATTTTTTATGGTTCGAAAGTTATGCGCAGTAATATAAAACATATTCCTTGTTATCGTGTACGATAACGTAGGTCTTGTGTCTTGGGTTAATGCTTTCATGTATTTCCCTTTGGATAAGCACAGACTGCTGTGGACACATGAGTGAGAGCAGTGGGCAGACTCACGGCAGAAGGTGCTGTTCCTCCAGGCGATGGGCACTCCGGCAGCAGCACACATGTCTGCGTAGCTCTCTATGGCCTGGCACAGCGCCACCGTCTGGCCCCCGGTGGCACACATGTCGTACACACAGTTTTCAAAGAACGGGGCGGGAGGAACCACAGAGTGACAAGGACTGAAAATGCCTAGGAAAAAACATCAAGTTTATTTACGGCAGTGTCCCCCCGTCTTACTTAGCCACGCCCCATCTCTGCTTTTCACTCCATTACCATCAGGGTCGGTGATCATGCCACAGCTGGTGGGCTTCGTGGCCTCCTCCTCCACCTTTGGATCGCAGTCTTCCTCTCCTCCTCCGTTGGTGCAGCTGAAAGAACAGAGCGGCTCGTGAAGAAGAGCACAGCGCCCCCTGGCTGTGACCGTGTGAGGAGCATTAGACTTACTCAGGCCGAGGGTCGGGCACCTGCCAGCTGTCTCCCAGCTCGTTGGTGTTGGCGGCAGGAGTGTTGTCTGGCTTTAGGTTGTCGTCTTTGGGGTCTCCATTGAAGTTACCTGTGAGGAGTCAACAGTAATAATATTTTACCTGCATTATCTTTCAAACGCACACACAAACACAGCAGGCATAAGACCGAAGTGATGGAGCTCCACACACACAAGCAGCCACAGTGACCAGAGGCTGACCTTCCTCTAAAACTACCACCAGCAGAAGTCCAGCTGCAGTACGTACCGCACAGGCCGCAGAGCAGGCCGTTGTAGGAGGTGGGCAGGGTGACGTCAGCGTGGTGGTTACCATCAAAGCGCACTCTTAAACCGAAGGAGGTCTCCACTACCACGAACTTTCCACTCAAATAAATTTGGACCCCAGCCACGGAGACGGGAGGGACTACAACACGCCCATTCACCTGTGAGGGAGCAGACACAGTACAGTGATACTCGATTAGTATTTTAAAGGGCACATGCCCAACTGACTTGATTGATTAGTTTTTAATCATTCATTTATAAGAAACATATTTGAAGTGTTTCATTAGACATGTCAGAGTTGGTTACTTTAACCTAACAAAAGGAATTCACAGCTGATTTAAATACATAGAAAACAAAAGTCACAAATGTAACTATGGTTCTCTGAATGCATGCGTGAATGCAGTGCCCTCTGGTGGTCAGTAGAGATGACATAAAACAGGTTGTATCGTTCCAGTTCTAAACAGCCATAGCATGAAGGATTCCTCCTTCCCTCTTTCCTCCAGTTAACCTCTCACCTGCACAGTACGGCCCTTGCCCTCACCTGCACAGTACGGCCCTTGCCCTCACCTGCACAGTACGGCCCTTGCCCTCACCTGCACAGTACGGCCCTTGCCCAGCACCACGGTGATGTTGTTGACGGTGATGCCCACAGCTCGGACGTAGGACACTTTGCGGTTGCTTCCCCTGTGTTCGTTCTGAGTGTACACGCTGAAGTATGGGAGCCCGGAGGTGACATTACACGGCTCGGTCAGGGTGTACGAGCATGCTCCCATGTAGTGGTGGGTCCTCTTGTCAAACGTGGTGTAGTGCGGGTCTCCAGATACTGAGCAGATGCCAGTTCCTTCACAAGAAATAGGTAAATACATGCATGATGATTAAATAACTGAATGAATGAAGGGTATATGAATAGACCTATACATGTGGAACATGCATATAGACTGTATATATAAATGGACATAGCTAACCCACTAGCTGTCACGTTACAAATCAGAAGTGAGCATGGGCGCACCACCGTCTCCCCTTTCTCTGTAACTGCTGCTGTGGTCTTGTCATTTTGGTCTTCAAATGTTTTGTTTGCATTGACCTGCTCTACATGATCCTGCTCTTTTTATTTTGCTATTTTGTCCGTAAATCTGTTGTTATTCCTGATATGGAACTCTGCTCCACATTTGCTCCTATAACTGCCGGCCTCAGTGAGCTACATTTGACTGGAGCGACGTCACTCTTAGTTCCCTTCTTCATATAGTCCACGGCACGAGTGAACAAGAAACAGATGAGATGTTTTGTTCTATTCTGTATAAAGAGAAAGTCTGTGGAACTCAATGGGGGAAGATTCACAACAAAACAAATGATGTAAAGAAATGCATTTTTAAAAAGTGATACAAAAATGAAATTAACAATTAAAACTAAATATTCTGTCTTATAGTGTTATCACGATACAAAAACAAAAAGAAAAAAAATCCTTATATTTTCATTCTCATTGTGCTTTATTTTGTACAATCATAAACGATCGACTTTTGTGCCTTTGTTAACTTTATTATTCGTCTGTACGACCAGAAACGGAAAAAATGTATTAAAAAATCCTGACATTCTTCATTCTCATTTTGCTCATTTTGATATAATCATAAACTATAAACTTCTGAGCCTTCGTTATCATTATTATTAGTTTGTACCACCATAACACACACATACCAAACATACAATACAAAAACAGAGAAAGAAATTGGGTTAAAATTTGTAAAGTTTTGTCATCGATGTACAGCATATGTGTCAAACATGCGGCCCGGGGGCCAGATCCGGCCCTCCAAGACCCTTAATCTGGCCCTCATCTGATTTTTCTATTAAAATACTTAAAATTTTCAGATTTTTCTGTTAATTTTCTGCACCGTTTAGCATAGCAGCGTCTCCGGCGTTTCTGTACGTTGCGACTCCCACCAGAGCAGCACAAATGAAGACTTTCCTCTTTCCAAACGCTCTTAAAGGACGATCGTTTTGACTGTCGACCGTGACCCTCATCAGCAAAATGTCCAAAAATGAGAAAAGCAGATGCTGAGTTCAGGATTTCCCAAGAAAAATAGTCTAATTCTTATTTGTTGACAGAGGTGAATGGGAAATCTGTGCTCAGTGTGTTTGGAACAAGTGGCGTTGCTCGAGGAATATAATCTTAAACACCACTACGAGACACGGAGAAAAATACAATAACTTGAAGAGAGAACTGAGTTTTCTGATCCGGCCCTTTTGGGATCAAAGTAGGCTGCATACGGCCCCCGGACCAAAATGAGTTTGACACCCCTGATGTACAGCAACCACATCATTTTCTAATTTCTGAAACCATGTCATGAACAGGGATGGGTTGATATAAGTTTCTTCTTCTACTATTATGATAAATCAGTAGAATATCTTCTTCTTCGGCCTTTTACGGACTGTATTTGTACTGATGTGAGAAACGGTGAGTGTGAGCACGTGTCTGTGGGAGTGGACTGTACCCAGAGGTCTGCACTCGTACTCCCCGTCGTGCAGCTTGCAGCTCTCGGTGGTGGGCTTACAGCTGGTGTTCTGACACTGGATCAGGCCTCCGCTCAGGCACCGGCAGCTCTGCTCACAGCCCGGCAGCAGCCACTCGTGTCCGGCCTGAGGGGACACGGACGCCGGGGTGAGGACAACCACAGGGACATCGGAAAAACACGGAACTACGGCCAAAAGTCGGATATTTCCACCATAACTAGACCCTACAGACGAGTGATGGGCGGATCGGTACAGACCTATTGATATTTTAAAGGTTCTATATTACACAAAATGGACTCTTGTGATTTTTAAGCCAAGATGAAACATATATTACGGTATTTTTTGACCAGTTTAAATCTGCGCTGTGTAACTATTCTGGTAGAGGGGCCACCGGTTTGACTGATTTGTTGTTTTTTTTCTCCTGAAATGTTCTACAGTGTGGCATTTAACCGAACTATCTCCATGGAGACAATCTGGCCACATCACCAGGCCAAGTTCCAGGTCAGATCTGTGGAGAAGTGGACCCACTCACAACAGTAATCCGTGTTTTCGCACTAGTTTTGAGAGGTAAAACACCTGTAAGTGAATAAATACAAGATATAGCTGTTTAATGCCATACTGTGGAACATCCCAAAGCAATAGCATCACCGTGGAGACGAGCAGATCAATGCTTTTCTAATACCAGTCATCAGTATTGGTTGTAAATTGTGACACTTACCATAGCATCACTTACACAGTATTAATTAAATTTTTTTATTTAAAGTATATTTTAATATTCTACACTGTAAAACCGAACAATTAAGCAGTACTAAAAATATTTGAGGTAAATGGTTAACTCACTTTTTTTTTTTAAAGTTTATAGTTCTATTAAAAAATAAAAAAAAATCACACAAAATCTTCTTCTTCTTAAAAATATCTCATGAAAAGGTAATTATATTTTTTAACTAATTATTACATGAAATAATTTGTAATTATTAATTAAAAATAATAATTGCATTTAATCAAATATTTTAAGGAATGTGATTTTTTTTTTAATTAATTGATACTAAAGATTTTATGTGATACTTACATGTTTTTTAACTTACAGTAATAAAAAAATAGGACCATAAACCTAAAAACCATATGAGTAATAAAAAAATAAATAAATAAATAAAAAATAAAATAAATAATAATAATAATAATAATAATAATAATAATAATAATACTAATAATAATAATAATAATAATAAATTAAAACATAGTCCTTACAATTTGGTCAGATTTGAGGTATATTTATGTTCATTTCTAACTGTATATTTTTATTTTTAGCATTGCAACACTGAAATTTCCCTATTGTGCAATGAATAAAGCCTGTGACACGTAACCTGTCCTCAAGCCTGTTCTGTTCAGAGTTTATCATCATTACTGAACCTGGAATATGCCGTGTGCTTTTTCATATTCACATGTTCACACATATGAACACTTCACATCACACATGTTCTCACGGGTGTCTGGTACTCACAGGGTGGTAGTCTCCGCTGGGGTCCACACAGCCGCAGTCCTTTGCCGAAACACACTGGTCGTTGCTGAGGACAAAGCCGGGGTTGCACTCGCACCCCTCCACGCACACGTTCTCACAGCCGGGGGGTCCCACCACGCCCAGGCAGGTCTCCGGGCACGAGCTCACGCACAGAGAGTACGAGCTGTTGGGAGGGCAGGGCAGCGCTGGAGCACAGGGCACGGAGAGGTCAGTTTGGACTGCGTTCATTTCTCATAATGCTCTGCTCCATCTGACCTCCTCTGCTCCATCTGACCTACTCCTGTGCTCCAACAAACCTTCTCCTCTGCTCCAACTGACCTCCTCTGCTCCATCAAACCTTCTCCTCTGCTCCAACAAACCTTCTGCTCTGCTCCATCTGACCTCCTCTGCTCCATCTGACCTTCTCTGCTCCTCTGACCCTCTTCCTCTGCTCCATCTGACCCTCTCTTCTGCTCCATCTGAAGTTCTCCTCTGCTCCATCTGACCTTCTCCTCTGCTCCTCTGACCCTCTCCTCTGCTCCTCTGACCTTCTCCTCTGCTCCTCTGACCTTCTCCTCTGCTCCTCTGACCCTCTCCTCTGCTCCTCTGACCTTCTCCTCTGACCCTCTGACCTTCTCCTCTGCTCCTCTGACCCTCTCCTCTGCTCCAACAAACCTTCTGCTCTGCTCCAACTGACCTCCTCTGCTCCAACTGACCTTCTCCTCTGCTCCTCTGACCCTCTCCTCTGCTCCTCTGCTCCTCTGACCCTCTCCTCTGCTCCTCTGACCTTCTCCTCTGCTCCTCTGGCCCTCTCCTCTGCTCCTCTGACCCTCTCCTCTGCTCCTCTGACCCTCTCCTCTGCTCCTCTGACCCTCCTCTCTGATTTATCTCAGGATTGTTTGTGCTTACGGCAGAAGTCTGGCGTCCTCCACTGGTGGACCTTGGCCCCGGCGCTGAGGCAGGCGTCGGTGTAGGCCTGGAGCTGGTCACAGAGGACGTGCTGTTGACCATTGAACTGGCACATGTCGTACACGCAGCTCTGGAAGAACGGGGTCGGGTCCACCACACCTATGCACTCCCTGGAACAGACACACCCACACACGAAGGTCATTTACTGTCAAGATCAGGGGCGGGCAGTCACTTCCAGAACAGCTCAAATGGGCCAGTCGACCAAATGCCCGAGTCTGGTCAAGATGAAGCTTCTGTCACAGCAACAAGAGTCACGGAAACCTAAAAGGGCAGAAGTTTAGGCCATTTTGTCTGTCTGGACAAACAGACCTGGAGCTGTGTTTCGTTTCATTCACACACGTTTAAGACACAAACCTGCAGATCTAGACGGACTTCCACTGTGCTCCACACACCTTCACTAGAACCATTTGAATAATTCAGATCTGGAACTGTCCATCTCCACTAAACAAAAGGTAAAAGGAGCTGTTTGTCGTGAGTTTGTAAGTTTGTAATTATAATAAGCTCTCACAGGAGGAAGTAGTGAAACCTGTATATATACGACTGATATTTGGAATCACTTTGGGTTTTGTTAATTCCAGCCGTGAAATCTGAGTGAAGAATCTGGCATCCAAGTTAACACCTGACTTTTTAAACACTACTTTTTAAAAACAAAACAAATAAAGCTAACTGTTATATGACTGGCTGTAACTATGGAAACCGCTTGTTTATCAGTGTGACGGGACGTGTTTGTGGACGTCCTTTGTCCCGACGCAGCAGATAAATGGGTGGAGGAGTTCCCCTGTGACTCATGACACTCACGAGGAACACAATAAAGTGTGACATAACCCCTGCACGTCCTCGAGCACAGACAGCAAACACACAGGCTTATCTAAATGACTTCTCTTAACAGTTCCAGCGTTAAAGCGTTCCGCCCTCGAGGACGTTTCTGTTGCGGTTAAACGTCTCACATGAGGTTATGTTCTGACCTGTTCTGATGCAGTTTCCTCATCACAAACAGACCTGGAGTTGTGTTTTGTTCCATTCACACATGTTTAACACACAAACCTGCAGATTTAGGGAGGCTGGGTTCTTACAGGAGGTGCTCCACTGTGTTTTTAAATCCACACTAGAATCATCTGGATCATTTCAGCCCTAGAATTGCTGCTCTCTACTGAACTAAAGCTAAAAGAGCTGTAACAAAGTGGAATGGAGCACTGTGAGCTTTGGAGATGATTCATAAAAAAGGGTTACTCCAGGGTGACCTTATTTTCAAAATAAAAAAAAAACTGGAACATCGCTGGTTTGTGGTGGTTGGTAATAAAATTGTGAAACAAGTGCGTAATTAAGGAAAATCTGCAGTAATGTGAGTCAGTATAGTCACGTTTTCTTTGCGTTTTGGTCGTTTTTAAGCAGCTTTTCTGTATCTCACCAACACAAATGACAATGTTTGCCTCTCTTTACCTTTGGCAGGTGTCAGAGAGGTCAGAAATAGGGACACTGGGACATTTCTTGTATAAATCTGGGAAAAATCAGTGGTTTTGGATAAATCTGCAGGGACAGGGGACACAGGGCTCAAAACTGTTACTCAAACATGTGTGAATGAAGAAAAACACAACTCCAGCTTTAAGACATTATAACATGTCTTAAAGCTCACAAGAGTCCATTTTGGGTCATATAGGACCTTTAAAATCTCTTAAAAGTCGTATGTATTATGTTTTCTATCTCTTCCTCTATCACACATGTGTCAAACATGCGGCCCGGGGGCCAGATCCGGCCCTCCAAGACCTTTAATCTGGCCCTCGGCTGATTTTTCTATTAAAATACTTAAAATTTTCAGATTTTTCTGTTAATTTTCTGCACCGTTTAGCATAGCAGCGTCTCCGGCGTTTCTGTGCGTTGCGACTCCCACCAGAGCAGCACAAATGAAGACTTTCCTCTTTCCAAACGCTCTTAAAGGACCATCGTTTTGACTGTCGACCGTGACCCTCATCAGCAAAATGTCAAAAAATGAGAAAAGCAGATGCTGAGTTCAGGATTTCCCAAGAAAAATAGTCTCATTCTTATTTGTTGACAGAGGTGAATGGGAAATCTGTGCTCAGTGTGTTTGGAACAAGTGGCGTTGCTCGAGGAATATAATCTTAAACACCACTACGAGACACGGAGAAAAATACAATAACTTGAAGAGAGAACTGAGTTTTCTGATCCGGCCCTTTTGGGATCAAAGTAGGCTGCATACGGCCCCCGGACCAAAATGAGTTTGACACCCCTGATCTATCACAACGAGTGAACGGGGAGAAAAATGCAGCAGGTTTGTGATCATGTGACCTCATTACGTGACCCTCCTTTAAGCACTTGTGCTACTCGAGCTCTCGTGTCTCACCTGAAGGGTCCGGCGGGGTCCTTGAGCTTTCCGCACTTTTCCGGTTTGACCACTTCGGCTTCCAGACTGGGGTCACAGTCTGGATCCGGCCCAGTCCCGGGAGCACAGCTGGAAACACAACGCAGCATCAGCATCAGTCACAACGTCCACCATTTTATCATCTTTGCTCTGTTTTTACTGGACACTGTAAAAAAGCCTGTCCAAAATGTAAGATATAAACACTTAAATCTATCAGAAAATGACGTAAAAGTAGTGAAATGATCTGTCCGTGCAGCGAGGTCATTTTACTTGTCAAGTTATCTTAAAATAAACGACCTCTAGACTAGAATGAAGCAGCCTCTGGTCTAGTAAGTGGATCATAAATCTGAAAACAAGATGAAGAACCTGACATAAGTTTCTTGAATCTAACTGTGATACTGTATTTATATTACTATACGTCTATTTTTTTTACTTTACTTGTACATATACATATTTTTTATACATATTTATACATATTTTTTGTAATTATGCCTCATTTGACACCAGCCTCTTGCTATTTTTGCTCCTTATTTAGAATTTATTATCACCATTTATATGTTTTCTCTGTGTTATTGTAATAGATTGTGATTTGTGTGTCCAAATAAATTCCCCTGTGGATCAATAAAGTCCAAGTGTAACATTTTAGAACAAATAGGACAAATACAGCTCAACACACAGTAGTGATCAGCAGCCACGGGACGGCTCACATTTAAAAGATAAAACATGTATCGTACGTATTTATGACTGAACTTCCTGAATGTTCAGTTTTCAAAATGGTGGAGAAAAAGGGCCCATGTGACGCTTATTTTCTGATTTATGTCATGTCATGTTGTCTCATCAGAAACAGAGCAGCAGCTGTGTGGTGTTTCATTCACACGTTTAATGCTCCTGCACATGGAGCTGAGTCAGAAAACACTGTGTTCCACTTTGTGATGTCACATGGTAATACATACATACGTCTTCACTAGAATCATTTGGATGATTTCAGACCTGGAATTTCCCGTAGATACTAAACAAAAGGTATTCGGTAACGGTAACTACAACTTCATGACATCACAAGGTGGAACAGAGCATTTTGCACGTTGGACATGTAGACCAGGGGTCACTCCAACATGGGAATGAAACAAAACACAACTCCAGACACGTTTTTGAGGAGGTAACAGCATTAGAACAGGCATAAAGCTCACAAGAGTCAATTTCACCTAATATACTGTAGCACATGAGTCAAACATGCGGCCCGGGGGCCAGATCCGGCCCTCCAAGACCTTTAATCTGGCCCTCGGCTGATTTTTCTATTAAAATACTTTAAATTTTCAGATTTTTCTGTTAATTTTCTGCACCGTTTAGCATAGCAGCGTCTCCGGCGTTTCTGTACGTTGCGACTCCCACCAGAGCAGCACAAATGAAGACTTTCCTCTTTCCAAACGCTCTTAAAGGACGATCGTTTTGACTGTCGACCGTGACCCTCATCAGCAAAATGTCAAAAAATGAGAAAAGCAGATGCTGAGTTCAGGATTTCCCAAGAAAAATAGTCTAATTCTTATTTGTTGACAGAGGTGAATGGGAAATCTGTGCTCAGTGCGTTTGGAACAAGTGGCGTTGCTCGAGGAATATAATCTTAAACACCACTACGAGACACGGAGAAAAATACAATAACTTGAAGAGAGAACTGAGTTTTCTGATCCGGCCCTTTTGGGATCACAGTAGGCTGCATACGGCCCCCGGACCAAAATGAGTCTGACACCCCTGTTCTGTAGGAACTTTAAACCTTTTTCTATCTTCATGGAGACCAAACCAGACCAAGGTGCAGGTCATATCTGTGGAGAGGCGACTCCGCTCAGTCAGAACACCTGTTTGTCAATTTATTTCTACGCTATAAAATCATCTGTAATTGAATAAATGTAAAGTAGAGCTGTTGAATGTCAAACTTTGGAACATTCCAGACAAAACAATGACAGTTCCACAGAAACGAGCAGGTGACGGACGCCCGACCAAAAAGTGACACAGTGCACCTTTAAATAATATCACGATTTTGCACAAACCGTCCCTTCCGTCGTTTAGGCGGACGGTAAAGGCACTGAGCATGAGGAGAACCTACACGTCGTCCTCGTCCTCGTCGGTCTGCCAGCTGTTGCCGAAGTCGTTGGCGTTGGGGGCCGGAGAGCCGTCCGGTTTGGCGAAGTCGTTGTTGGGGTTTCCGTCGTAGTCGCCACACAGACCGCACAACTGGTCCTGGAACGAGCTGAACACAGAGAGTCGTGCACTTTTAGGAGCCAAATATGTTCTAATTCTAGTCTTTGTTCAAACTTTGAATTCAATAATTTCAATTTTGATGAAAAATCGGATCAAATCTTACGTTATATCCCACAGAATCTTATTTGGATCATTATTGTGGAATGTTATATTTAAGAAAAACCGTAGAAATAATAATGTCTTCATGATAATGTGTAATGCACTGAATCTCTGTCGTGGACGTGTTTACCCACTGACTTAACCTGCTGGTTGTTGGTTCAATGCCCATTATCCTTGTACTGTTATTGTGTCCGTGGGCAAGACACTTTAGCAACCTCCTTGTCTATAAATCTGTTGCCGTAATTTCTTATAAATTGGTGATAAAATAAACATAAAAATAACAGAATAAAAAAACAAAAACAAGATTTATAAGATTTTGATTTGTTTCCCAAAGGTTCATACAGAGACTATGGGGCAAAATCAATCCAGATTTGATTTAGATTTGATTCAGATTTGATTTGACTTGATTTTGATTAGATTTGATTTTTTATAACATTTTAATTAGATTTTGATTTAATTTTAATTACATTATTTGATTAGATTTTGCACTGTATACTCTACTGTTCAAAACCACTGTTATACATATATTAGAAATATAATTACATCTATACGTTTATGACAATACTACTATCATAAAGTATCATTCATTTGTACTACTCATTTACACTTGTTTTTAGATTATGGGGGCAAAAAAATAAAAAAAACTATGTTGAGGCTCCACTATTAAAGAGGAACAATGGTGTTTTTGACCCACCTGGGCACGGTGATCTGGGCGTAGTGGTTGCCATCCCAGCGCACCACCAGACCGAAGCGTGTCTGCAGAGTGACGTACTGTCCGGCCAGGCTGATGGTCACCTGAGGGGGCAGGGAGTGAGGGAGGGCCACACGACGGCCGTTCACCTGGACAACAGAACACAAACAGGGCGGGTCATATCTGCACCAACAGAACTGCTTTGGCAATGGAATGTTAAAAAAGTTCATCCTCCATCCATCCATCTTCTCCTGCTTAATCCGGCTGGGTCAGCTTGCTGCCCAATCCTCATAGCACCTGACCCCCCCCTATGAACCCCTCTGCAGGTGGTGAGCCCACAGGAGGGTGGACAACATGGTCCTTGATGTTAGTTCATAGGGGTGCGGGCATGTTTTTGGGTTGATGGGGGAAACCGGAGCACCCGGAGGAAACCCATCCAGACACGGGGAGAACATGCAAACTCCACACAGAAAGGCCCGGGCGACCTGGGGATCGAACCCGCAACCTTCTTGCTGTGAGGCCTGAGTGTTGCCACTCAGCCACCGTGCCGCCTCAAAGTTCATCCTGTTTCCATTAAAGACAGTCCCAAACTCTTTTCCTCTAAACTCTACAGATTTGTGCCTAATCTTCACCAGACACAGGCGACACATTCACTGTCTTGTATTTGCTCTAAGCAAAGCTCGAGCTGACAGTAGAAATGCATTGGTCCTGTGCATCGTACTTTCTCAAATGAGCTTCATCATCTTCACTGACCTTTAATAGAAATCGGACTAAGGCAACAACCAATAAAAAGTGTCATTAAGAAAACTAGTTGTAGATGTTTTGAGCTAATTAGTGACACTGAATTTGGGGTTTTCTTTCTCTCTAAGCCATATTCATGAAAATGTCAAGAAATAAAGGCCTGGAAGCTTCTATATAAGTCTATATAATACACAGGTTTGACTTTCTGAAAAAAGTGACTAAACATATTGAGCTTTTTCATGATACAGGCTTCTGAAGCCAAACTCAGTCGACATTTGTAGTTTTTGCTGTGTTGCCTTCACTGACCAGCGTTCGGCGGCTCTTCATCAGAGTGATGGTGACACCGTCCACTGTCACGTAGAGTTTTCTGAGGTAGGACAGTCCTGGAATGCCTCTCTCCTCGTTCTTCCCCTCCACCGAGAACCAGTGACCTGCACCAGACCAGAGTCAAGTCATTAGAACCCGTGTTCATTTTATTATCTAACATATTTCATCATTGTTTTTAATAATGGCATATTTTTACTGACAAAATGTTCATTTATTGAAATGATGACTAAAAGCAGATATTTGTTCACTGAAAGTACATTTTTGTTGAATAATTAAAGTAAACATAAATAATTGAATAAATAGCTCCAAGTGCCATTTTTCAAACCCAAACTAGATCATAAACAAACTGTCAAAGAAAATGTCTGGACATGTTCCACCAAACAGTCACATAATATTTGTTATCAATTATGTAATTAATGAGTTAAAGAAAAAACAGGTTGTGTAAATTTATAATTAAATCAACTAAATTGACATGACTTTCTGACTTATATGGGAGAAGGGCAAAACAACAGAGAGAAAACAGTCCCTCTCACCAGTGCTGTTCTTGCAGGTTCTGGCCAGAGTGTAGGTGCACGTGCCCATGAAGCTGAAGAACTTCTTATCAAACGTGTTGTAATGAGGGTCTCCAGAGATGATGCAGTCCTCAGAGCCTACAGGACAACAGGAGTTTGACCAATATTTTACTGAACAAATGTTTCTAAATATTCTGATCTCATAGTATATTCTTATGATATTAAAACATGAAGCCTGTAGTGGAATGACTGGTGTAATGACTCCCTGTCACAATGGACAATGGGGAGTATAGTTTCTTGCCCACAGACACTTTACCAACACTATATTTGTTTGAGTGGCATTTGAACTGCCCGTCTATTTCTGTCTAGATGAACAATCACTCAAACAGATGTAGTACATGGACTTGTCCACTAAGCGGCACTGTGCTCTTACAGACACAGTGCAACACAGATGTAATTAGGCCCAAGCGGCAGAGGCTGGTGAAGGGTCTGTTAGTATCACATAGTGATGCTCACAGGGGGCGGGAACTAAAATGACGCGACGTGACTCGCCCGTAGTGACCAGGGACCCTCAGCATGACGTAGCTGCACCAGAGGTTTCTGAAAATGTAGAGTTTGTCGGCCAAAAAAAAGTGGAACATTGTTCTCGTATCACAGAAGTCAATCATGATCCATCCGGCTGGGTCACGGGGGCATCTTGCTGCCCAATCCTCATTGCACCTGACCCCCTATGAACCCCTCTGCAGGTGGTGAACCCACAGGAGGGTGGACAACATGGTCCTTGATGTTAGTTCAGGTGCTGCATGTTTTTAGGTTGATGGAGGAAACCGGAGCACCCGGAGGAAACCCATCCAGACATGGGGAGAACATGCAAACTCCACACAGAAAGGCCCGGGCGACCCGGGGATCGAACCCGCAACCTTCTTGCTGTGAGGCCTGAGTGTTGCCACTCAGACGCCTTGATCATGATGAGATGAGTAAAAAATATTATTATGGCCACACTCCCTGACACACCAGGGGGCGGCCATCTTGGATTAAAGTTTGCGAAGCTGAAACGCACTCCTCCGCGGGCGTCACCCAAACGCCCTCAGATTTGGTCCACATTATCTCCTGCACGGGAACATCAACAGTTATCCACATCCCAAATCCGTCTGACGTCTCTGAGCAGTGAAGCAACAAATAATGAACACAAGTTTTGGATATTTACAAATTGCTCCTATTTGCTCAAACAAACTCTGATTTCAATGAAATTTAACACAGTTCTTAAACTCTTTGCCCTAAAGCTACTGAATGTGAAAAAAATGAATATGGTGCATTACTGCCCCCTACAGATTGAAATAAAACGTGACCCCGCAAACACATTGAAAAATGTTCAAAAACTCACCAAACTTTGCCAAAAGTTCAGAAATGATGAGGCATTCGAGAAAATATAGGTTTCATGTGTGGGGATCAAAAAATGGCGATAATACGCCACCTCGAATATTAGGCTCCGCCCACTCCTAAGGGAGCTGTACCAGCTCAACTTTGTCGTAGAGCCACGAAATTCGGGACACACATTCGTCACATGAAGACAAACAAAAAATATTATTATGGCCACGCCCCCTGACAAAGCAGAAGGCGGCCATCTTGGATTGAAATCTTCAAAATGCAGAGTTTGCATTTTGGCTCATGTTGTGTTTGAACACACTCCTCTGAAGATGCTTCACCCACAGGACTGAAAATCACTGTACAACATCTAGAGAAGTGCGGCTTCAAACGGAGGATGTGTTGGCCTAGGAAATTTGAATCACTAATGCATGATCTTGGCCTGAATATAACACACTGTAAAGCATATGAAAAGTGTGGTTACGGTTATTAGGGTTAGTGTGGGGCGCGGCGTTTGCACGGCACGATGTCCTGGGCACGTCGTTTTGTAGGGCACACCGTTTGAGGGGCATGGTGTTTGCGGGGTGCGGAATAGGCGCACGCGAGGGCCGATCATCGCCTTTGGGATCATTTTAGGCCTTTTTATTACAACAGATCCTTTTGTTCAGACCAAAGTTTAGTGAAAAAAATGAGCAGAAGGACAAAAACCTCACTGAACTTTTAGACCGCATATGTTTCTGGGGTATTGCTGGTGGACTTTAAAACAAACAAGCAATAATACATGGTTTTCTTGAGTAGATATAAATGTATAAGGCCTAAAAATGTTGCATGCCACTTGCGGACAATCACTACTGCTCCAGTATTTAAGAGCTCAGAACAACAGTCCATCTCCAAACAAACTACTCCTCCAGCACTGTAATATTGTAAATGTTTTGATATCACAATGTGACCAATAATGTTACATCTTCAAATGCATCATTTAAAAGCATGTCAAATGTGATATTTGGTGTAAACTGACCGGTGGGGTAGCAGCCCAGGTCTCCATCCTGCACTTTGCACTCTGTAGCGGGTGGACATTCACTGGGAGCACAGGAGACAAACGGAGGGTTGCATGTGCACTTGAGCAGACAGTTCTCCACATAGAACTCGTCTCCAGGCTGCAACACATCACAGTGTTATTACAACACAAGTTACTCATGTTGAAATATTCTGCTATTTTCTGATCTATAGTTGTATTTTATTTCATTCACAAGTGTTTGACACAAACACCCTGCATATTTAAGTTCTTCTTAGCTCTTCTCTCAGACTGAAAAAATGTTCCACCTTGTGATGTCATGTGGTAATACAGGAAGTGCTCCACTGCGATTTCAAACTCCACACACCTTCAGTAGAATCACTTGGATAATTTCAGATCTGGAATTGCCAGTCTCTACTGAACTAAAAATATAAGGTAGAGATTAACTTGAAAACTACCACTTCATGACATCACAAGGTGAAACAGAGCATTCTGTGTTCTGGAGCTGTAGACATGATTACTCCAACATGTGTGAATGAAGTAAAACACAGCTCCACAACATTATGACAGGCCTTAAAACTCACAAGTCAATTCTGCGTAATATAGGACCTTTAACTTGTATTTTTAAAGTTAGATGATTAACTAAAAATTCATAACTAAGTGTGAACCATCTGAACACGGCAATTTGAATTGATCAAAGGCTTCTGAAAACATGCTGTTTAAATTAATTTGGTATTTTTTCTTCATTTCTTTTCATTGTGTCACTTTAGTAATTGCTGAACATTCCACCATAGAGATACATGTAAACCCACATAGCGTGACGTCTCTGCAAAGTATCTATAGACCTTTTTCACAACGGCCGGAAGTGGCGCCACTTAGGGTAAACCTCACTTTTGGTTAATGGTTTTCTGTGGCAAAATATCTGTGGAAATGTCTGGCGTATTTTCCACCAGCTTCATAAATCTGCCCCATCACTAAATTTTCAACCAACAAGGTCCACAAAGGATAAACATTCTTCCATGAAGAATTTATCCACAACTATCGAGGGAAGAAAGACGAAAGCTTAAAGGAGAACCAGGAGAACATCGTTTCATGCTGTCGATATTAGCATAGACAGATATATTTGTGCAGTTCGAATGCTAGATTACATGTCTAACATTAAAACTGCACAAATCTCTCTGT
The DNA here is from genome assembly GCA_034769755.1 of Odontamblyopus lacepedii. Classification (NCBI taxonomy): domain Eukaryota; kingdom Metazoa; phylum Chordata; class Actinopteri; order Gobiiformes; family Gobiidae; genus Odontamblyopus; species Odontamblyopus lacepedii. The sequence continues at coordinate 1,204,859 of CM068363.1, read as the reverse complement.
TTAAGCTAATATCTACATCATGAAATTGATTTTTAATTTTAATTCTAAAATTGAACTGAGTGAACAAGTTACTTATGTTTTCTTCATGACCATAATGTTAGTGTTGCTCAGTAGTTCACTGATGCTAGTCGCTGTTTCCTTTAAGCTTTTGTCTTTCTTCCCTTGATCGTTGTGGATAAATTCTTCATGAAGAATGTTTCTTCTTTGTGGACCTTGTTGGTTGAAGATTTAGTGATGGGGCAAATTTATGAAGCTGGTGGAAAATACGCCAGACATTTCCACAGATATTTTGCCACAGAAAACCACTAACCGGAAGTAACGTTTACCCTACATCGTGGCCCTTCCGTTTTTTGTGAATAAGGTCTATACCAGCCATCCTCCTTCTGCACAGAGCGGTGAGGTCAGCAGGGGGCAGTGTATGGCCGCCTCACCTCGTAGTACTGGCCGTTGTACTGGCAGCCGCAGGAAGTCTTCTTCACGCACTTGCCCGCGCTCAGGACGTACCCGGGGTCACACACGCAGCCTTCAGTGCACGGCCCGCTGCAGCCCACAGAGGGCAGACCAGAGCACGTCTCCTGGCAGGGGTTGGCGCACGGGACGTAGTGGCTGTTCGGTGGGCACTTGAAGGCTGACGGGACAGAAAAAGAAAATGTTATTAAACTAAGTCATCAAAGACACACTTACAATCTTATAGAAGTGAAAGACCAACATGCTAGCAAACCAGTGAACTAGCTAACCAACATGCTAATTCACTGGCTCACCAACAAACTACCCAACTAGCTAACAAACTACCCAGCTAGTCTAACTCTAGCTAATTAACTTAACTACATTTTTATGTAATTTATTCAGCGTTTTTTCACATGAGGCACAATATATAGGCTATACCTTTTTTTTCTTCTTTAGGCTAACTAATAAAAAAGAATCAAATAATCAAAAAACAACTTGAACTTTGTAACTCACCAAATGACTCACCAACTTCAACTAATACATTTAGCAGGAACTTAACTAACAACACACCCCTAACCAATCCTCAATAAACCACTCGACAAACAAATGGAGAGTTTTGTTGATGATAAAAGTGCTCCTCACGGCAGAAGGTGTCGTTCCTCCAGGCTCCGATCTCCACGCCGCGGTCCTGGCACTCGTTGGCATAGGCCTCGATAGCCTCGCACAGGACAGGCTTGGCTCCGTCCAGCTCACACAGGTCGAACACACAGTCCTCAAAGTAGTTCTAGAGGAAAAAGAATAGAAAGTTGAGGTGTACTTGATTTAATGGACTCTATGGAGAATTAAAGCTGCATTGTGTAACTTCTCCGGCGGTGGGCATGTCAAATCATTTTCTCCATGGATATCTGATATGTATTGTCTGGAATGTTTCACAGTGTGGTATTAAACCTTTCTATTTACATGGAGACCAAACCAGACCCAGTTACAGGTCAGATCAGTGGAGAGGCTCACAGTCAGAATGCCTGTTTTTCTATGTATTTTTAAGATATAAAACCACCTGTAATTTAATAATATAATTGAACTATAAATAATAATTAAGATTAATAACAGTAAAAGATATAGATTTATGGAGCATTGTTTGTGTTTTGAGTTCGCTGTTGGAACTCATAGGCTGTAATAAAGTAGATACTGTATATGTCTAGGGTGACCAGATTTTCTAAATCAAAAACTGGGACACCCCTGGTTTGTGGTGGTTGAAAATGATAAAATTGTGAAACAAGTACGTAATTAAGGAAAATTATTCTGCCCTCGGCCCATTCATGACTAACATAAGTCAGTATAGTCACATTGTCTTTGTGTTTTGGTCATATTTAAGCAGTCTTTTCTGTATTTTACTTAAACAAATGTCAGTTTATACCTCTCTTTAGTGTTGGCAGGGATGAGATTGGTCAAAAATAGGGACATCTGGGACATTTCTTGTATAAAAATGGGACAAATCATTGGTTTTGGATAAATCTGCTGGAACAGGGGACACAGGGCTCAAAACTGGGACTGTCCTAACCCTAACCCTACTTTTAGAAGTAAAACCAATCTTGCATTTGAAGGATTTCTGTCTGAGCAGCAGCAGTGAGTTGTATGTAACCTGCCTGGTTAAAAGGTTAAAAATATAAATATATATGTTGAGATTCTGTTTTAGTTCACGTTTCATATATAAATGGTTTTATTTTGAAAACCGGAAGTTTATTTTGACGGGAGACAGGAAGTGGTATGCAGATACACAGATAGCTAAACCCTTGCTCAGTGATGCACAGAGCTTGGCCTTTTCTCTCCCATCTCAGTTGAAAAGCAAAGAAAAAGGTATGAAAAACAAAATGTAATGTTTGAAAATTACAATTGTTGAAGTTTATGTTCTAATATGGTCAAAACTCCTGTTTAGAAGTGACCGAACCATTGAAGAAGTACTTTTATTTTGTTGAACCACTCCTGAGTTTATCTTCTTGGTAAGCTAGCACTCACATGTTCTCATTGACTGTATGTATTATGATGCCCCCTTAAGGGCAATGCTAGCAAATTATTTTTGTGTATATTGTACATTTTAAGTTAATTTTGTAAAGGAACATGTTGTTAAAATCATTTATTTGATTATTTAAGAAGGAAATTCATGGTGACACGCTCTGTCATTGAAGGTGCAGTATGTATGGTTTATACTGTAAAAGAGTCACACACGCTAAATGTGACTGTGAAAGAAAAAAAACCATTTTAAGATAAAAATTGTCATTAGTTACTTATCTAAAATGATTAAAAACCACCAGAGCTGTGATTTTTGTAATTAAAAACAATGTAATTCATTTCTTTTTTATTTACAATCTAAAATCCTATGTTAAAAGGGGATTGCAAAGAGACAGACATACAAGAATATGGTATAATGCATTTCACTGTACAAGTGAATGTGTTTTTCATGAGTGAATTCATTGGTAAAATGTGATTATATCCTTACAATTCATTGTAGTTATTATTGGTTAAAATTATATATTTTGACAATATGACCCATTTATTTGGGAAATAACTGTAGCTACCTATTATTAACTATCTTTAGTTATTTTTCCAATTGATAAGATAAGTTTATGTTGTACAACACCTCTATTGGGATCTTTATGTGAATCTATGTGAATTGCGACTGCATTTGAGAATTGGACTGTAAAACCTGTTTTGCAAATACAGGTCAGGTTTTTTGCCTACGTGGAAAAGTGATGTCCCAGCCTTGGGTTCAACGAGGTTGAGGAGATGACCCATTGATGGCGAGCCTTCCCAGTCGAACTGTGAGCCCCTACCACTCCATACGACGGATCCTGTGGTAGGATTGTGTCAGTCCCATTGACCGACACCAGCAAGAGCCTACTGTGGATACATCCCATGACTTGACTATTCCCCTGACTATTTGACTTGAACATTGATTGAAGTTGCAAGGCAACACTTTCGGAAAAACCATCTTTAAAGGAACATTTTATTTTTAGTTTATTCTGGGCCCATAGGTTGTAATTGTGATTGTAATTGTGGTGTTCACTCCTTTCATATTTCAAACTAAAAGTTTACCTTTAACTAAATTACTGGTGTTTATTGATTATTGCTATGTTCTCAGCTCCTACGAACCTAGAGGTTGAGACGTGTACATACCTTGAAGTGGGTTACACGGTAAAACGTGGCGAGCCAGCCAGGAGCTTTGAGTAGCAATAACAGTAACCCTTAAAGTGTCTTTGAAGGTAAATTGGTACAATTTTGCCAAAATGAATGTGATTGAAAAGGAAAATGTTAAGGTTCCCAATGCTGTCATTGTAACAGGTTTGACCAATACCACTATAGACGAAGAGATTATTGAGTTTTTGAAGCAATTTGGATCTATTAACAGATGTATCAAGGTTTCAGAACAAACCTCGGAGCTTTTCGGTAAAGTCATTATAGAGTATGCATCTGGTTTTGCGTTGGAGACACTTGAGAAAGATTTACCTCTTGATAGAACAAGTGATTCAGATGCTGCTGTTGTCTTCCACATTGAGGCCTTAGCTAGTGTATACTCTTGTGAAAAAGGTACCGATCTCACCAAGTCATTTCTGTCAGACCTGCAAGATATTGCTAAATTCAGTGGCAAACCTTTTGAACACCTGTTACGTGACGAGCTAACTAGAATTACTGGTCTAGTTAATGAATCTTTTCAGAGTGCAGAACCAGAATATCAAAGAGCAGTAGTAGCACCTGCTGAAACAGCACAAGGTCCTGTTTCCCCTGATGCCACTCCAACAGATTCGGAGATTTGTGGGCAGGACCAAACTGTGGAACTGCCGAACCTTACTGGAAGGACCTCTGAAGCTGCCATGATCACTGTAAGAGCATCAGCCCCATCATTTCAGCCTTCTCCCGAACAACTCAACCCCCCTGAAGTGCAGCGTGTAGTGGTCGAACACATAGTCAAAAGTTCAGACCTTTCCTCTCAGATACATACCCCAGCCAAACTCAGACCCTTTTCTGGACGAGTTCCTTGTCCAAACTTTGAGGTTGATTATGACACTTGGAGAAGCAATATTGAGTGCCACTTAGCTGATACCACTGTTTCCGGTGCTCAGGCTGTAAGGCGCATTGTTGATAGCTTACTGCCCCCTGCATCGACAGTAGTCAAATCGCTAGGTCCCCACGCAAATCCAAAAGTGTTCCTAGACCTGCTTGATTCAGCTTATGCTACAGTGGAAGATGGAGATGAGCTATTTGCTCAGTTTCTCAGTGTCAATCAAAACTCGGGTGAAAAACCTTCTAACTATCTTCAAAGATTACAGACACTGTTGAACCGGATTGTGAAATTGAGAACCATTTCTCCCCAGGATTCGGACAAGCAGCTCCTCAAGCAGTTCTGTAGAGGCTGCTGGAACAATGCCCTGATAAATGCACTTCAGCTTGAACAAAGAAAAGATAACCCACCCACTTTCCCAGAATTCTTACTCCTTCTAAGAACAGAGGAAGACAAACAAACTGCAAAAGCAAACCGAATGAAACAACATTTGGGGTTTCACAAACCAAAAGTGCAAGCTGCAGTACACATGCATGAGGCATATCTTTCAGATCCCTGTGATATGCAGCCGTCCTTCCCAGACCCCCCATTGATCATGCAACAGATCCAAAAACAAATTGTCGACCTCCAAGCCCAAATTGCTGCCCTCTCAACTCCCAAACGAGAACTGTCTGTTCCCCAAAAACCTGCCAAGAAAAAGGAAAAAGAGAAACAAAAAGAGAAATCAATCATCAAAAAGACACCAACCTCAAAACCTACCTCCGAAGCCACACCCGCAGTAGCAAAACCAAAACCAAAACCATGGTACTGTTTCTGCTGTTGTGGCGAGGATGGGCATATTGCCACTAGCTGTAATGATCCTCCTAATCCCACATTAGTATCTGCAAAAAGAAATCTGTTAAAGGAAAAACAACAAGCTTGGGAAAAAGAAAATCTGACCCCTGAAAAGCAGTTAAACTGAGCAACGTTTCTATTGAGGGACAAATAGAAACAAATGAATCCAAGCGTCCCACAAGTGAACCAGAAACAAAACTAAAAGTTAAAATCAAAGAACACAGGGTAACACAAAATAGAATGTTACCAAAAGGGCTAGTTGGAAGTAAAAGCACTGCTAATGTTAAAGTTAATGGGCTCGAGTGTAACGCATTACTTGATACGGGTTCGCAAGTAACAACCATGTCCCAGTCCTTTTATACCAGATGCCTATCAGATCAGGCCATTCACCCTATTGCTGATTTATTAGAGATTGAAGGGGCCAATGGCCAGTCAGTGCCATACATAGGTTATGTTAAAGTTACACTACAGTTCCCAAAAGAGTTCATAGTCAGTCAGCCTGAAATTGAGACACTTGCCCTAGTAGTGCCAGACGTTCGTTCCAATAGTCTCACTCCACTGTTAATCGGAACTAATACACTAGATCCTCTTTATGATCAGTTCTGTGCTGACGATGCCCTTCGAACCAGTCCATACTGTGGCTATCACCAAGTCTTGAAAACCCTACAGATTAGGCACAAGCAGAGTTCAGATGGCCACTTGGGTCTTGTAAATCTCAGGAATTATGAACCAAGTGTAATCCCTGCTGGTCAGAAAATAGTACTAGAGGGATATGCAAATATTGATAGGGTAACAAATGAAAATTGTGTCCTACTTGAGCAACCTACAACGTCGTCTTTACCTGGGGGAATATTGGTCGACTGTTGTCTCATTAATCTTCCAAAAGACACCCCCTACAAAGTACCTGTAGTTTTGAGGAATGAAACTGATCGTGACATCTTCCTACCTGTTAGATGTGTCATTGGCAGACTCAGTGCTGTTAAAGAGATCGTACAACTCAAAACCCGGCTAGTTGTAGTAGTCAACAACAGTCAGCTAGCCAGACAAACAAGCAGCCTAGTTCTAGCTTGATATTCGACTTGGGAAGTCACTTCCTGAGAAGTGGAAAGCCAATATGACAGAAAAAGTTAAACAGTTTCTCTGACATCTTTTTCACATCATGATCTTGACTATGGGCATGCAACAAAAGTCAAACACTCAATAAAACTTAAGGATGAGATGCCTTTCAAACAACGCCTAGCCCAATTCACCCACAGGATTATGATGCAGTGAGGCGTCATTTGCAAACTCTCCTTGAAGCAGGAATCATTAGAGAATCCCAATCTCCTTTGCATCACCTATAGTTGTGGTAAAAAAGAAAATGGGGATGTCCGACTATGCGTGGACTATCGACGCTTGAACATGCAAACCATTAAGGACGATACGCATTACCAAATCTTGAGGAATCCTTTTCTGCCCTGAGCGGGTCTCAGTGGTTTTCTGTAATGGATTTAAAAAGTGGGTACTACCAAATAGAAATGACAGAGAGTGACAAGGAAAAGATACAGCGTTTGTGTGCCCTCTAGGCTTTTGGGAGTGGAATCAGATGCCACAGGGGATCACTAACGCGCCAAGCACTTTCCAGCGCTTAATGGAAAGATGTATGGGTGACATCAACTTATGCGTGAAGTGCTTGTGTTCCTAGATGATATAATTGTCTTTTCTAAGTCACTAGAAGAACATGAAACTCGCTCTGACTAATGTCCTAAATCGCTTATGAAAATGGGTTAAAGTTATCACCTGAAAAGTGCCGTTTTTTCAAACGCCTGTTCGCTATTTAGGACATATTGTCTCTCGAGACGGTGTTGAAACAGATCCGCAAAAGACCGAAGCACTTAAGACCTGGCCAAGACCGCAGACCTTAAAAGACCTTAGGTCATTTCTGAGTTCTCGGGGTACTATCGTAGGTTCGTGGAGGGGTACTCTAAGATTAGGGTAAAACCCTTAACCAACCTAACAGCTGGTTACCCTCCCCGTCTGAAAAAGGGGTTAAAGTCACAAACTTACCTGGGCACCACAACCCTAAAGAACCATTTGAGAGAGGTGGACGCAAGCATGCCAAGCCGCTTTTGAGGAGATCATTGAAAAGTTAACGCCTGCACCGGTTCTAGGCTTTTGCGAACCCTCGATTGCCTTATGTTGTTCATACTGATGCGAGCACAACAGGCCTCGGTGCGGCGTTGTACCAAGAGCAAGACGGTCAATCGCTGCGGTGATTGCTTATGCAAGCCGCGGTCTCTCTCAGTGCTAAGCTTCGTTATCCAGCTCACAAGTTGGAATTTTTAGCTCTAAAGTGGGCTATTACTGAAAAATTTCACGACATTTACTTATACGGCAATGCTTTCACAGTGATTACTGATAATAACCCCTTATGCGGTACGCCCTAACCAAAGCCAAACTAGATGCAACTAGTTATCGCTGGTTAGCAGCCTTGTCTACATTCACTTTTGACATCAAAATATCGTGCAGGCAAGCAAAACCAAGATGCCGATGGGCTATCAAGGAGGCCTCATGGTGAGCTTACAAGTGACAGTGCATCTCAAGAAGAGAGTCAAAGAATCCATGAGTTCACCTCACACCATCTTGCACCTGTGAATGTTGTCCAATACACCTGTGCACTCCATACTGTTTCCCAAAATTATTCCTAAATGCCCACAGGTAACAGTGAGTCACTTGCCGTTAATCCAGATGCAATCCCATCAGCATTTGTAGATGAGGAGGAAACACTTAGTGGTCTTCAACAGTCCCTAAGTACAGTGAGGCAGAGATTGCTGCACTGCAGAGAGCAGACCCATTCATCAGTGTAATCATTAAGTTATATGAGACAGGAGAACCAGCTCCCAATGTTGTTAACTGCCCAGAACTCCAGCTCATGCTCAAAGAAATGAGTCGCTTTGAAATGAAAGACAATCGGTTGTTCCGAAAAAGACAATATGACAACAAAACAATGTACCAACTTGTCTTGCCACAAACTCTGAGAAATCCAGTACTCCATAGCTTACATGATGAAATGGGCCATTTAGGAGTCGAAAGAACAGTTGAATTAACCAGATCTCGCTTCTATTGGCCAAAGATGGCTCGAGATGTTGAATCCAAAATCAAACAGTGTCCAAGGTGTGTCAAAAGAAAAAGCCAACCTGACAAGGCAGCACCTTTAGTCAACATACAGGCCAGTTGCCCAATGGAGCTTGTCTGTATGGACTTCTTGTCCATTGAACCTGACAGTCACAATGTCAAGGATGTCCTGGTCATAACAGACCACTTTACTAAATATGCGACAGCTATCCCAACTCGAGACCAAAAAGCTCTAACCGTAGCCAAATGCTTATGGGAGCAGTTCTTTCTCCATTATGGGTTTCCTGAACGCCTTCACAGCTTACTAAGGCCGTGACTTTGAGTCACAAGTCATCAAAGAGTTGTGTGCCTTGGTTGGTACGAAGAAAATAAGAACAAGTCCTTACCACCCCCGGGGTAACCCCGTTGAGCGTTATAACCGGACATTGCTTAGTATGTTAGGCACGCTCAAAGACAAAGAAAAAACAAAGTGGCGCGAATATGTCCGACCTCTCACTCATGCATATAATTGCACGAGGAATGATGTCACCGGGTTCTCACCCTATGAATTAATGTTCGGGCGCCAACCAAGATTGCCCATAGACATAGCGTTCGGTCTACCAGTTAAGAAAGATACCGGCATGTCTCATTCACAGTATGTACGTAACCTTAAATCTTACCTGAAAGAGAGCTATCAGTTAGCATCAGCTAATGCAAAGAAAGTAGCTGACAAAAACAAACGCAGATTTGACATGAGAGTAAGAGAGTCAACGCTTGACATAGGTGACAGAGTTCTTGTGCATCTCCGGCTTCGCAAACACAAATTAGCTGATCGCTGGGAATCTACCATTTATGTTGTCAAGAGAGCGGAGATATGCCTGTATACACAGTTGGTCCTGAGGGTCAAGAAGGACCTCGCACTCTTCACCGCGACTTATTGCTCCCTTGCGTGATTTTTACCTGAGGAGGATGAGGACATGGTGAATCGAAACCAGTCGCAAAGCCCAAAACAAGGCAAACTTCTGTTCCCTCAGAGGAAAATTCTTATTCAGATAGTGACGATGACTATAGTCCATGTTTCTACTCCTACCAGAATTGAAACAACCACAAGGGTTGTTCAGCCAAAAAGTTTGACAGCCACAGCAGATGAGAAATCTGGAAACTTACCCAAGGACCGAATTCTGGACCAACCTATGGAAACAAATGAGGAAAACTCACCTGACAATGGGAATTTATCGGACGAGACACAAAAAAGAAACCTGAATGGAAACCTACCGGATATACCACTTACAGAACTGGAGCCTGAAAACACTCCAGAGTCTGAAAATACTGAAATGGGAAATGACAAAACAGGCAATTTTTCTCCAACTGAGACATCAGAGAGAGTTGAACAGTTTATAGAAATTGAACAGAGACAATCCACTGAATCAGACAATACTGAACCAGATGATAGTTCTCCTGAACTTCCTGATTCCTTGAATGAACCGACTGCTGCTGATGTAGTACGTAGATCTGAAAGATTGAGAAAGCCCCCTGTTAAGTTTACCTACCCACAACTTGGCAGACCCTTGATCTCATTCGCACAAACCATCTTAGATGGGTTCAACAAAGCTTTAGTTGAAACTTTTGAGGGTGCCCCTAACCTTTGAGAGAACATGAAGGGACTCATGTTAATTTAGAGGGGGAGGGTGTAACCTGCCTGGTTAAAAGGTTAAAAATATAAATATATATGTTGAGATTCTGTTTTAGTTCACGTTTCATATATAAATGGTTTTATTTTGAAAACCGGAAGTTTATTTTGACGGGAGACAGGAAGTGGTATGCAGATACACAGATAGCTAAACCCTTGCTCAGTGATGCACAGAGCTTGGCCTTTTCTCTCCCATCTCAGTTGAAAAGCAAAGAAAAAGGTATGAAAAACAAAATGTAATGTTTGAAAATTACAATTGTTGAAGTTTATGTTCTAATATGGTCAAAACTCCTGTTTAGAAGTGACCGAACCATTGAAGAAGTACTTTTATTTTGTTGAACCACTCCTGAGTTTATCTTCTTGGTAAGCTAGCACTCACATGTTCTCATTGACTGTATGTATTATGATGCCCCCTTAAGGGCAATGCTAGCAAATTATTTTTGTGTATATTGTACATTTTAAGTTAATTTTGTAAAGGAACATATTGTTAAAATCATTTATTTGATTATTTAAGAAGGAAATTCATGGTGACACGCTCTGTCATTGAAGGTGCAGTATGTATGGTTTATACTGTAAAAGAGTCACACACGCTAAATGTGACTGTGAAAGAAAAAAAACCATTTTAAGATAAAAATTGTCATTAGTTACTTATCTAAAATGATTAAAACCACCAGAGCTGTGATTTTTGTAATTAAAAACAATGTAATTCATTTCTTTTATTTACAATCTAAAATCCTATGTTAAAAGGGATTGCAAAGAGACAGACATACAAGAATATGGTATACGCATTTCACTGTACAAGTGAATGTGTTTTTCATGAGTGAATTCATTGGTAAAATGTGATTATATCCTTACAATTCATTGTAGTTATTATTGGTTAAAATTATATATTTTGACAATATGACCCATTTATTTGGGAAATAACTGTAGCTACCTATTATTAACTATCTTTAGTTATTTTTCCAATTGATAAGATAAGTTTATGTTGTACAACACCTCTATTGGGATCTTTATGTGAATCTATGTGAATTGCGACTGCATTTGAGAATTGGACTGTAAAACCTGTTTTGCAAATACAGGTCAGGTTTTTTGCCTACGTGGAAAAGTGATGTCCCAGCCTTGGGTTCAACGAGGTTGAGGAGATGACCCATTGATGGCGAGCCTTCCCAGTCGAACTGTGAGCCCCTACCACTCCATACGACGGATCCTGTGGTAGGATTGTGTCAGTCCCATTGACCGACACCAGCAAGAGCCTACTGTGGATACATCCCATGACTTGACTATTCCCCTGACTATTTGACTTGAACATTGATTGAAGTTGCAAGGCAACACTTTCGGAAAAACCATCTTTAAAGGAACATTTTATTTTTAGTTTATTCTGGGCCCATAGGTTGTAATTGTGATTGTAATTGTGGTGTTCACTCCTTTCATATTTCAAACTAAAAGTTTACCTTTAACTAAATTACTGGTGTTTATTGATTATTGCTATGTTCTCAGCTCCTACGAACCTAGAGGTTGAGACGTGTACATACCTTGAAGTGGGTTACATGTACTTCCTGATAGAAAGCTTAGCAGCAGTGGACTGATATATGAGAAAATAGTCCCTCAACATGCGACGATTGATGCGATGCAACTTTAGTTTTATTTCAAACATTATTCCATCAACACAGACGTTCACATGGACAGTCTGGAGTTCTAATAGTTTTCCTCGGGTCTGTGGAGTGAGTAAGTGAATAAGTTTTTAGTGGCAGGACGACTGTGGCCATTGACCTGCACTAGCCTAGCACCAGCACCTCTCCAAATACAAGGACTGGATAGAATTTTTTTAAAAAGTGTCTCCACATGTCTCCAACACTCTGGCTCACCAGGAAAAGAGGCCCTATGGCCAAAATTCCAAACTGTCCCTTTAAGTACAGTCTAAAGTAATAAGTCTTAAGTAACTAAAATTAACTATTAAGGCAATATTTCTGTATTGGTTTGTCCAAGATAACAGTAACTGTAAGAAACAGGCTATTTAGCTTTGCCTATGCAGCAGCTAAAGGCTAACGGCTACCATCAAATACAACAGCTCCAGCTCCTCCATAGAAAATGCACTAGAGGGTAAGATGTTTGCTGAGGTTATTTCTAATTCTAGATGCTTGTGTGTGAAATCTTACATTAGGATTGACTTTGCCGTGGCATTTAGCAAAAGGACCGTTTTTGTCGAGCAGAATTCCACAGAATCCAGAAGACTCGTACAAATCCTTCTCGTCATCGGTACATCCTTCGGTGATGTTCGGTTTGGCATTACAGCTGTGAACAAAGATGAGAAGATTGAAAATTGGTTATGAATTTAGATTTGCATTGGGCTGCTTTAGGGCTAAGGATATGGCGATCTCATCCCTGTGGCAATCTACTGTTTTGGTCAATTTGTGATTCAGTACTTCTCTATTTAACACAACTGTCGGCTCAAACACACCCCTAACCGCAAGGCTCAAAGAGAAACCTGGATTTAACCAATCAAAGGCCAGCACTGTTGGGAAGTAACTGAATACCGAGCTACCTATGTACCTCGACTATGTATTCAGAATGCTCATGTTAAATAACCAGTATAGTTACCTTTTCATTTGGTGGTATTTAGAATAGAGTAGGCATGTAACGATATCCAAGTCTCACGATACAATCACGGTATGAACCTCACAGTACGATATTTATTGCGATTATAGTGAGGAAGCTCACAATATGGTGGAGAGGCTCATGATATTACGATATTCTACATAATAACAAGACTAGTCATGCTTTGTCATTTGGTACATTTATTGTCTTTAGGGATCTAACGATATCCAAATATCTCTGCACGATATTTTCACCGTATACATCTCACCCTACGATATTTATTGCAATATTTTTGACTGTGAATCTGCTCCTTTTTCCTCTAAAAATCCCTTCATAAGACTTAATCCACAGAATGAAGATGTAAAAGTGCTTAGAACAGTTATTCCTTCATGTCGTCTGCACTGAAATGGAGCAAAGGATCATGGTCTATGTAGTTCCCTCTGTTTTTTTAGCTATTTCTGCATCAGAACTGTTCATTTAAGCAAAGAGACTTGGGATTCGATATATTGTGATGCTCCACGATATTATTGTGAGACCTTTGATGATACGATATCACCATATTTCGGTTATTGTTACATTCCTAGAATACAGTATCCATCCATTTTCTTCCACTTATCCGGAGCCGGGTCACGGGGGACGCAGTCTAAGCAGGGACTCCCAGAAAACAGTAACTTTTCTAAAATATGAGAAATACTTGGCGGCACTTGATATCATCATTTAGACAACAAACTGCACAGAATTAGTGAGGAGAAAACAGAAAACAACACTCTCATAGTGTGTGCATGTGTGGAGGAGTTTTTCCTTCTCCAATTAGTGATAGAAAATGCACAACAAATGGCAAAACGAATTTAAAGCTTTTTTTTTAATACATTGTGTTTTTACACTATAATTTAAATGGAACTCTGCGTGAAAGTACACCAAGTATTCAGAATGCAGTACTCATTTTGCACCATATATCAGAATATGCTACAGAAATACAAACTAGAAAATATGTTCTTTAATGCAGGTATTAAGTATTCTGTAACTAAATATATTTTTAAGGTAAGTATGAACTTTCAGAAGAAGCTCTTACAAAAGCCACACAATAGAAAACTACAAGGAACACAAATTGCGATCACATCTGAAGGGTTATTTATGTGGTTTCAAGAAAATGGTGATTTTGTGTTTTAAGTGTGTTGTACTCACAGTGGGTCGGTGTTCCAGCTGTGCCCAAAGTCGTTGGCGTTGTTGGTCAGAGAGCCGTTCGGTTTCCTGAAGTCGTCCGAAGCGTCACCGTCATAGTCCGCACACAGTCCACACAGTTTACCCTTGAAGCTGCACATGACGGGGAGAATTTCAAGTGTTACTTTGCTGCAGTTTTTGTGTGTGATTTTTTTGCTTTAAATCAAATAAATAATAGTGCTAGTGTCCTTGTTTGAATTTGTGAAGACTGCTCATTACATCCTCACTGATCAGATTATATGAGTGGCAATGAAACAGTGTCATGTGTAACTCGTCCGGGACTGGTTCCATGTAGAGAAGGTTTCGACGGTGGTCATCTGAACACTGCTTTTTCCATCAAGATGTTTCGATCAAGACATTCTGGATCCCGTCCAGAAGAAAAGGGTTTTAGAATGAAATGGCTCCTGGTCCAGACCCCCCTTCAGAACACAGCCCAGACCACCGTCCAAACCTTCTTTATTGGCATTTGGCAGGCTATCAGCAATGTCGTTCATCTTGAGTCACAATTTCCCTCGTGATGCGCTCCAAATACACTGATAATACCGAGAACACGTTGCTCCAAAATCATAATTCTTTAGAACATTGTGGTAATTCTTTTCCATGCTTGTAGAGAATTTTGTCCTTCAGCTGGACTTGTCAGTAACCAATAATATCTTTTATCAGAAACGTTAGTTCTCACTTTAAATGCTGTGCCAATCTCATTACCTTTAGGACTGACTAACCATTTCTTTTTAGTAGCAGCCAATCAAACGTGCACAAGAGGACAAGCCCGTTGGTTGTGCTTCTTTGTATAAAACAGTGACCCTGAGGACAGAGAGGCTACTTGGACTTACTCTTTGGTGACCTTGATGTCCATGTAGTGGTTGCCATCATATCTCACAGTGACGCCGAAGTCCAGCACCACGGTGTAGTACTTCCCCGTTTTAAGCACGGACACACCAGGCGCTGGATTCACAGGCAGATTCACGTTGGTCCCGTTGATCTGGTGAGACAAGCACACATGCAGTCAACTTTTACCAAACAATAACCAAACTTTTAGAAGACTTATAGTGGGGAAAAGTATCTTGTAAAATCAGTCCTTTGTAGTAGAAATATAAGTGAACAATAAGTCTACACTGCATTATGAAACAGGTTTTATTAATCGCAGCACAGGAACTCTGCAAGATTTTAAAACTTATATCAGGTTATTCATCTTGTTTTCAGATAGTTGTGAGAAGCTTCATTCTAGTCCAGAGGTAGTTTATTTTAAGATAACTTGTCAAGTAAAATGATCTTGCTGCATGGACAGATCATTTCACTACTTTCTAAGTCATTTTCTAATTGCCAGTGTTGTTTCTAATCTCATTTATTTATGAGTTAACTATATTTTTGGAAAAACGCTAAAAAACATTTTCTTTCAACAACTTTGAATTTCTCTTCTGTCAGTAGTCGATGCTCACTTGTTGCTTCTGGCGGCTCGAACCGCTGGAGTCGACAATCGAGTCTTTTGGGCTTTCACATGTGCAGTGGGAAATCGACAAAGGTAAGGCTAAGGCTGCTTATAATGTTGTTTTATAATATTTCCACACCACTAATGAGCCAGCCAGAGTGTTTTGTTTGTTACACTCATGGCTCTTGTTGGTTAAAGTGGTGTTAAGCTTCTTCAGTGTGAAGCAAAGTGGCGTTTTACATGGAAGTTAAGAACTTGCCCCCATCACTGCACTAGTTTGACAGACTCACTGCCACAGTGAGATCTCCGCTGAGGAAACACTGATCTGTGCCGTTTTTTGGCTTCTGACAGAATTCGACCTCCTCTAACAATGGACTTTAGCTTCAAACGTGCCAGAGTTCCCCTTTAAGCTCCATCAAACTCACTTGATCCTTTCTGCTGTCATCCTTACAAACCTTTATAATTTGTAATAAACTATATATATATATTTTTTTTCAATCTTGAAGCCAGTGCCCTGCATCGGTAAGCAGGAAACAGTTCATGCTAATATGTGCATTGCAAAATAGCTTGGACAAAATTTAAAATATAAACACCATCTGTCCATGCAACAAAATCATTTTACTTAACAAGTTCTCCTAAAATAAACGACCTCTGGTGAGTGTTCATGGACTGGAAATAGGTTTATAGATGCTAAGTATGAGATAAACAGATTTTAAAACAGTTTATGATCAGTGTTCATGGCCTGATACTAAGTTCTCAGATGCTAAATTCTAGATGAAATGCTTTAAATTATACAAAATTTGAGATACTTAAAATACTTAAAACAAGTTCATGATTAGTATGACTGGACTAACTATCATGTAAGACTGATTTCAAATACTTCTATTGCAAATTTAGCATCTTTGAATTGATTATCAGGTCATTCATACTAATCATCTACATGTTTTGAGTATGCTTATCTAGAATTGAGCAGAATTTAAAGCATTTTAGCTAAAATTTGGCATCTGAGAACTTATTATCAGGCCATGAACACTAATCATAAACTGGTTTTTTGTATGTTTATCTAAAACTTAGAATCCATAAACTTATTTCCAGCCCACGAGCACTTACCAGAGACTGCTTCATTCTAATTTAGAGCTTGTTTATTTTAAGATAACATGTGAAGTAAAATGATCTTGCTGCATGGAACTGATCATTTCACTACTTTTAAGTCATTTTCTGATAGATTTAAGTGTATGTCTTAAATGTTGGCCAGAGTAGAACTTGCAATTGCTGGAAATACAGTAGTTTATTACAAGATCGAGTCAAAGATTGATGATGAATTATTATTGTATGTTTATATCTGCTTTTTGAACATTAGTCTGCGTTCTGTCTCCTCCAGTCATTGTGCTGCTGTGTTAAGCTAAAGTGATCTGGGAGCTGAAGAGAGCCGGGCCATTCTGGAGGCTAGTACCCTCCATGGTCCACTTCAGAATCCTCAAATGGGTGGATACAATTTACTTTTCGGATGAAACCAGTGGAAACATGGATATAGACTTCATTGATGCACGTTGACAGACTCTTTTACCTGTACAGTGCCGCCTTTTAGGATTGAGATCTTCATCCCGTGTACGGAGGTGTGGACAGCTTTGACGTAGGAGATGGAGGGATTGTTCCAGCGGTTTTCATTGTCGGTGATGACCTCATAGAATGGACCAGATGAATTGCAGGGGGCAGACATCAGGTAACTGCAGTTACCCATGAAGTTGTACTTGCGTTTGTCGAAGGTGGTGTAGTGTGGGTCTCCGGAAGCTACGCAGGTGGAAGTATCTAGGAAAATGACAAATGTCGTGCACAGTTATGCTAATATGACATCCTAGGTTATATAGTGTCATTTACATTAACATTAAAGACAAATTTATAGTGACTGCGGGAGAACCGTAGGGCCAGTGGAGGTTGAAAGAACAATTACGGCATAAGTCTTAATAAGTAGGAAAAAATATCTTGTTGTCAGATTGTTCCAAACTTTGGCATTAGCATTTTATACTGTATAACCTTTCATCTACATTTTGTTATTATATACATAAAATAAAATCACTTTCTTTCTGATTTTGAAATAGAAATTAAACTATAAGCCTATCATCCATCCATTCATTTTCTTTTGCTTATCCAGGGCCGGATCACGGGGGCAGTAGTCTAAGTAGGGACTCCCAGACTTCCACACCCCAGGCACTTCCTCCAGCTCCTCCAGGGAGACCCCGAGCCGTTCCCAGGCTGGCCGAGGGACATAGTCCCTCCATGGTGTCCTGTGTCTTCCTTCCGGTGATAGATGCCTGGAACACCTCCCGAGGGAGGCGCCCAGGAGGCATCAGAACAGATGCCCTCCCCTCAGCTGCTCCTCTTGACATGGAGAAGCAGCAGCTCTACTCTGCCTGAGCTCCTCACCCTCACCATCTCTAAGGGAGCGCCCAGCCCCTCTTCCCCCCTCACACCACTGTAAAAATGTATCCTTTAATGTACCTTTAGGATAGCATCCTGCCACACCATTGACCTCCCGACACTCTTCTGTTGTTGCGCAGGAGTTGTCCACACATTCCAGTGTGTAGTTCCCAGCACAGCGGCAGAGCGTAGTGCAGCCATCGCCAAACACAATTTCACCAGGCTACGGTTGAAATGGACACCACAAACAGATATACAGACATAAGTATTGATGAAAAATGTGTCATCTAGGACTAGCCTCAAATCCTCAAAAGTGGAAGTATCAACACCACAGGTAACAGTAGTGGTTCACAGTCTGCAGTATAATTGCAATTTAAGGCCACAGAACTTAACTCTTAAAACTCTTAAAGGGGCTCTATGTAACCCCTTTGGTGGAGTTATTGTTTTGTCTGGAACATTCCATAGTATGACATCTTATTCATCTTGCATATATTCAAGTGCAGGTGTTTTTATTCGGAATAAATAAAGTATCTATTGCTTAACAAAGCCTTGAAAACTATTACATCTACAAAGCTTTTGCACTAATACTAAATTACTAGATGGCCCTGAACATCTCTTAGTTCCATAGATTATTGAATCATGAGTGTACTTGCAGTAGGCTATGAGAATTAAGAAGCAAAACTTCTTCATATTAAGAGTTTAGAGTGTCGGCAGCATAGAGTAACGACTACCTCGTAGTAGTTGTTCTCATCGTCCAGGCATCCACACTTTTCCAGAGGCACACAGCGTCGTCCCTTAAACACGTATCCAGGTTTACAGAAGCAGGCACTGATGCAGGAGCCAGTGCAGTTTGTGGAGGGCTCCTGACAGGTGGGGATACAAGCTGGACCACAGTCGATGTACTCGGCATCAGGTGGGCATTTGACTGTGGGCCAGAAGAAGAATGGAAAAACGTCACCAATCTAATCTACAACAATATTGACCAGTGTGGTTGATAGGGAATACTCACTTGGGGGTGTGGTAGGTTTTGGCGTGGTTGGTCTTGGTGTGGAAGGTCCAGGAGTAGGGGGTTTTGGTGTGCTTGGAGTGGGTGGTTTAGGTGTGGTTGGACCAGGGGTTGGTGGTTTTGGAGTAGAAGGACCTGGTGTAGGCGGTTTTGGTGTGCTTGGAGTGGGTGGTTTAGGTGTGGTTGGACCAGGGGTTGGTGGTTTTGGAGTAGAAGGACCTGGTGTAGGCGGTTTTGGTGTGCTTGGAGTGGGTGGTTTAGGTGTGGTTGGACCAGGGGTTGGTGGTTTTGGAGTAGAAGGACCTGGTGTAGGTGGTTTTGGTGTGCTTGGAGTCGGTGGTTTAGGTGTGGTTGGACCAGGGGTTGGTGGTTTTGGAGTAGAAGGACCTGGTGTAGGTGGCTTTGGCGTGCTTGGAGTCGGGGGTTTAGGTGTGGTTGGACCAGGGGTTGGTGGTTTTGGAGTAGAAGGACCTGGTGTAGGTGGCTTTGGCGTGCTTGGAGTGGGTGGTTTAGGTGTGGTTGGACCAGGGGTTGGTGGTTTTGGAGTAGAAGGACCTGGTGTAGGTGGTTTTGGTGTGCTTGGAGTGGGTGGTTTAGGTGTGGTTGGACCAGGAATTGGTGGTTTTGGAGTAGAAGGACCTGGTGTAGGTGGTTTTGGCGTGCTTGGAGTGGGTGGTTTAGGTGTGGTTGGACCGGGGGTTGGTGGTTTTGGAGTAGAAGGACCTGGTGTAGGTGGTTTTGGCGTGCTTGGAGTTGGGGGTTTAGGTGTGGTTGGACCAGGAGTTGGTGGTTTTGGAGTAGAAGGACCTGGTGTAGGTGGTTTTGGTGTGCTTGGAGTGGGTGGTTTAGGTGTGGTTGGACCAGGAGTTGGTGGTTTTGGAGTAGAAGGACCTGGTGTAGGTGGTTTTGGTGTGCTTGGAGTGGGTGGTTTAGGTGTGGTTGGACCGGGGGTTGGTGGTGCTGTGAAGTAGAAATCATAATTTGTGTCAGACAGTTTACATCATTCAGAAAATGATAAACTAAGTGACATTTTTTGACAATTTCTTACGTTTGCAGCTCAAGACACATACGGCGTCAATGGCAATATCGGTCCGAGGAGTTTCTCCAAATGTGCCCACAATCACAAACTGAAATGTGATTAGGAGTCAGTATAAGTAGGAAACCACAGAGATACATCATCTGTTTTTTTGTCTTCTTTTTTTTACCTTTATAGGTGCAAAACCTAGATATTGGGCACCTGCTGGTTTCCACCCCTGACCCTGGTTTCCTCTCAAAGTGAAGAGAACAGGCCCAAGATCTCCATCTGAAACCATCCATTATAAAGTTACACCATACATTACATCTATATCACATTTTATAGTCATAGTTGGGCTAGTCTTCTACCTGTGGACATGGCATGGACACTAATCTGCATTTGGGTGCTGGTGCCGTACAGATAGTAGTAGAAGGAGAGCTCCAGGCAGCCAGTGGTGGGGGTCAGGACTGGGCTTTCTAACTGGCTTTGAGCTCCAGGTATGGCCATGGAAGAATCCATCAGCATATAGAAGCCAACTGGAGATGAGAAAGGTCAGATGTCAGCCTACCATGTAAATATTTTACACACATATACAAATGCATAAAAAAGCAAGATACCAGGGCAACTTTTTAAAATATTGGCTTGTCAGTTTTCTCTCTTTACATTCATGTTTTCAACTGCAAACTGTGTAATTTTAAGGTAGAAATGTCCTACGTTCTATTCCCAAGTGACTGCCAAAGTCTGAAAGCACTGAGTGATTCCCCGCGAAGCCATTTGCAACTTTTTAAGGCCCGAGCCCCTACAGGGCGTAGGGCCTCAGGGCGTGGGGCCTATTGCTTTCATTGTCAACTGTCTTACGAAGTTGAGCGTTTATGCTCAACTTCTTCTCTTGATCGCCCCCTGCGTGAACAGCAGTATCCTAGCAACCCATGCTGAAGGCATGGGACATCCATATTTGTTCTTGCTAACAAGCCACCGTCAACATCATCAAACGATAGCTGAATTTTTTTGATAACTCTCACGGTTTACGTGCGGCGAAGCCGCAAAATATGTTCAGATTTTTTGCAATTTTCTAATGACAAAATTTCCTCCCGTTCGGCCATACAAAGTCCGATCGGGCTCAAATTTGAATCACTTGTAAAACCTTTGTGCCAAAGCCGATTAATTGTGACACAAGCAAAAATTGTGTGATAGCGCCCCCTACAGAACACAACAAAATTTTGCATTGACAGCCAAATTTTAGTTTTTCTAAAATGTACCAAATCTGGCCCAAAATTACTTTAGGTCATTTCTATCAAAAAACCCAATGTAAACCATATGTTATTTTTAACCATGTTGCCATGGTGATGCGCGAAAGCTCCAATGTTATCCTAATGGGAAAGATCAGATAAATTCCCATTCTTGAAAAATATTTTAGTTTCACAGAATATTCTCAAATTTGGCATAGTTACTCTTCGTGTCATCCCGATCAAAAAAGTCAACGACAACCATATGGTATATTTCACAGGGTTGCCATGGCGATGCACCAAATCCTCCAATGTTATCCTAATGGGAAAATTTCTACAATTTCTTACAATTTAAAGTTATATAAAGGCTTAATAGTTTAATTGAAGAACGTGAAATTTGGCACAGTGATTCTTCAGGTCAGCCCGAACAAAAAAGTCCAGGGGGCCAAGGTTGTATTTTGCACGGTGTTGCCATGGCGATGTCCCAAAGTACATCAGCATCTCCAGTGTGTGCAGACTTTATGTGTTAAGTGACAAGTTCAGCCCAAAGCCACAATCACACAGAGACAAGAGGCTCATCAGCGCCACTTGGGGGAGCGTCGGGTCGGCCGAGTGCAAAGAGCGGCCCGCGAGGGCCGTTTGATGCCCCTTGTGGCTGTAATTTTATTTACTCTCTGAGACTTAACCCACCTAAAAAGGACAATTTCAATTTAATCAAAGACTAAATGTGATATCCAAAACAAAGACCTAGACCCTGACATTGCATAAAAAAGGCAAAAAGATTTTTACCTGACTCAGTCAAATGTTCAAATTAAAATTCTGCAAATGTGATACTTTGGCCCTAGTTGTTCCTAATATTTTTTACCAGGCACCTGAAATTTCTTGCCTTAAAAGTACAGGAAGTAGCCAAAGTCTTACATCCGGGTTTAGAGTAGTCATCATCAGGTCCAGTGCCTGGAGTCTCAGTTGAGCCAGGCCAAGGTTCAAATCCAAATATATCAGGATGTGATGTTGTTATGTCCCATCCACAAAGATCACCAGAAGCGTCAAAATCACAGCCAGAAAGACACGCTGCATAGAAGAACACATGTTAGAACAGAGTGCTGGGGCAATAAGGGAGGATTATCTTATCTCGTGTTATCTGTGTGCAATAAATCAACGATAGAACGCTGACTCACAAGGACATGCTCCTTCTGAGATCACGATGTTGTCTAATGCAGAGTCACAGGAATCAGAAAAACCTCTCTCAGCCTCAAAAACCACCTGGAAGAGAGATCAATACTGCAATCAATCAACTCTCATTTGGCCTTTAATTAAACAAGAAAGTCCCACTTATATTCTTGTTTCTGTTGGTCTGAAGGCTTTACTGGACAGGACAGTGACTCCGGACCATAGACCGTATAGTCTGGAGTGACCCCTGCCTTAGACTGTATAAAATAGATGGATTATGTGTCTGTCAACCCAGTGGATGCGCGTGCAAACTGACTGCAGGAAGAGCTGGAGCATCATAGATCCATGTGGTCCATCCGTCTGCCACTGTCTGCTGAACATAACCAGCTTTTTTTCTTAAAGGGAGGCAAACCCACAATGTCGCTCTGGTGTCAACCACTATACACTTTATGAACACAATAGAGTCATGCTTTTATTAGTATGGCATCCCAACGAACACGCAGAGAACTCCACACAGAATCTCCATGGAGACAGAAACAGTTGAAGAAAAAACAAAAGAGTGACTGTTTCCTGCAGGTGTTCCAGTCAGTGAGAACAGGGAGAGAAAGAGAATCCAAACTTTCGACACTATGAAATCCAGGCACTCCGAAAAAGTAAAAGTCGCACGAGGAAAAGTAGAGTTAAAAGGCCTGTGTTTAAATGGCCACAGACAACGTGTTTCGACCGTGACCCGTCTTCATCAGGGCTTAGGTAAAAAATTTGAAGCATGACTGTGGCCTTTAAAATACACACCAAGCAATGGTCAGGACAGGTGTTAATTAGAGGTAGACAAGGCACCTGCAGGACATGCAACATGGCACAGGCACAAAAAGAAAAGAAAAAAAAGAACACCACTGTCAATGTTAACAATACAAATAATGAAAACGTACATATAACATTTACAAAAAACAAGACAAAGCAAAGTCCTCATTCAGACCAGGATGTTCACGCGCTCTTAATTTATGAATCCAGAAAGCTTCTCTTTGGTTCAGTTTTTAAAGTCTGGGTCCTGGGTCTTTACTCTGATCGCATATTTGTGCTCGGCTGAACAATCTCTCATGCGGCCAATATAGAAAAAACCCTTCTGGACAAGGTCAAGAAAAACTATGTATAACATGAGTATTAGTCCCTCACTATAACACTGTTCACCTGTCACAGATTTATTTATTTATTTTCTTTTACAGCGTCTGAACGTGTATTGTGTGTAGGTGGCACGTCTGTTATAAGAATCTTCTCGCCAACAACTCCCCATAACTGTGTTCTTCACTCAGATCTTGGAGCCTGTCTGAGAAAAGTGTATGAAGTGTGTGGTGAGGGGTTGTACAGCCTTAAAACATATAGAATAATTGTAAAAAATAAAGCTGATACTTTGTGGATTTTGCCTATTGCGGGTTATTTTTAGAACATAATCCCTACGATAAACGAGGGAGCACTGTACTGCAATGAGGTTGTGGGCCTTCTGCAGAAAAGTTACACACACTGTGACCCCGAATAAGTGACCAGAACTCAAAATATATTTGCAGCAGTAGAAATAACAGGACTTGTTATTACTTAATTCTACTAAGTTGTACCTCATCTTTGTTTTTAAGTTACACTCACTTATACCCACAATAGTTCACTTTAATCAAAAGATATTTGTTAAAATGACTCAAAAAGAAGCACGTGTTACAGCAACCTGACATAATTAAGTTAGTAGGACTATTTCTAAAACTGTACACAACTTAATCTATCTAATTACTTTGAACATTTGGGATAATATTGGAAATGTATCAAAAGTCTATGGGAAATATGACTGGTAAATTCACAGAAGTCATAAAAATGATTAGTACTTTCACTGGATTCTTCCCGTATGAATAAAGAACATATTTACACTTACCGTGGCACTGCCACTGCCGGGTGCGGCCACAGTGATCGCCCCCTTGAGCCAGGAGGGACTCTGGTAGCCCGTCTTCTGCCACACCTGTGTCTCACTGCTGCCCTCTCTCACCAAAACTCTCAGAGCATTCGTGCTGTCACTGCCATACATGTAGTACCGGAACTGGATACAGAACTGGGAAGTCGCTGGTGACAGGGCGGGGCTCAGGAGTCGTGCTTTTCCTTTGTTTGGCACATTGTCACATTCATGGTAGATGTAGTACCCATCTATAAACAAAAAGATTGGTTTTCATTGACTTTTAGTGCAATTTCCATTTTGGAAATGCTGGGCAAATAAAAGCAGAATATGGTGTTTTTATAGCAGTATCTAATAAAGCAACATTCACACCGCAGCGTCCAAAAACGCCCTGGACGCCTCTGTTTGGAGCCTTTGCATTTGAATTCAGATCCCCTTGACGCACGACTTGTAGGCCGAACAAAAACGGGAGAAAAATACTTGACGCTTGTCCAGGACGCCAACTGTGGTCTGTGAGTGCCGTGTTTTCCAGGCTAGAGAGTGACTTTAGTGTATTTATTTTATAAAACACTGTCATTTTTGGCAACTTTAGTGCAAAGTACTGTAGGTAAATCTGCAGATTTCTAAATGTAAGTTTGTCCCGCCTCCAGTGGCCTCTGAACTTTCCAGTAGTTGGTGACATCACGAAACACTGTCACATTCATGGTGGATGTGGGACCCCACTATAAGCAACGAGATTGAGCACTTTTCTCCTCATTTTCAAAACTAGATAAGTAATGAAAGAGGCAACGTCAGGCAAATTAAAGTGGAAAATTAATTTGTTTGACAAGACAACCTTTGGTGGGTATTTAGTATTCAATTTGCAAGTTAATACAGCACAGTGGGCGGAGACAAAATTTTCTGACCTCAAATACAGGACAGTACAGGATTACTCAAATGTGACTTTCCCCTGGGGGACCCGGGTTTGAATCCCCCCCAAGGCATTAGGAGCAAACCAGTGTGGGTCTGGTTTGTGTGGGTCTGGTGGTAGGGTGTAAGATGCTGCAGGGCATAGTGCACAGAAACATCTGTGCAGAGTACGGGCTGGAAACCCCAGGATCAAGGTGGGAAACACCTGCAAAGGTTGTGGAGAATGAGCCAAGATCCTGTGGGACTTCCAAATACAGACTGACAGAATGGTGATGAACCAACCAGACATCGTGGTTCTGGATAAGTGAGAGAACAAAGCCGTGGTGGTGGACATTGCAATACCGAGTGATGGTAATGTCAGGAAAAAGGAACACGAGAAACTAGAGAAATACCAGGGGCTCAAAGAAGAGCTGGAGAGGCCTGAAGGTGAAAGCATCGGTGGTGCCTGTGGTGATCGGAGCACTCGGGGCCGTGACCCCCAAACTGGATGAGTGGCTGCAGCAGATCCCAGGAAGGACAACAGACATCTCAGTCCAGAAAAGTGCAGTACTGGAACAGCAAAGATACTGCGCAGAACTCTCAAGCTCCCAGGCCTCTGGTAGAACCCGAGCTGATGAGGGTGAGAGACCAACCACCGTGGAAGGTGAGAAATGCGTTTATATATATATAATATGACTCATTTAAAGGTCCTATATTATATTCAGATTGACTCTTGTGAACTTTAAGGCATGTTCGAATGCTGTTACCTCCTCAAAAACATACATGGAGTTGTTGTTTTTTTCATTCATTCACACAGGTTTGAGTAACCTGGATTCCAAATCTCCAAATGCTCTCTTCCACCTTGTGATGTCATGAAGTGGTAGTTTTCAAGTTAACAGTTACTTTTACCTCTGTCTGTTTTGATGATGAAAATAAATTATAACGTAAATGAGAAACTAACAATATGGGCCCCTTAAAAATCTACATTCTTTCTGGAGGTTGGCCTGTCCATGTGCTGAAGAGTAGATGTTCTCAGGTTATGTGTGTTATGTTTGCAGGTGAACCTCTGGTCTCCAAACCCTCTTGTGTGATACTGGGACTCACTTCCGTCTGGGTAGTCCCCGCTGGGCCCTGTCCCGGGGGTGGGGGTCGCTCCTTTGTGTCGAATCCAGTTCCTGTCATTGGTGAACTGACAGAAGGGGGTGCTGTCCTGGTTAAAGTCACAGGAGGTCATCTCTGCTCCTAAAAAGAGGACCAAAAACTCAGGTTAGGGCCTCTTATATTAGCTTATCTGAAAAGGTTAAAATTTGGTTTAATTCTTGCACAACTGGCATCGATTTGAATACATGTGGGCGTGTCATTTTACAACATGCATAAACCAATTAAAAATAAAATGGAAAAAACAATGATTAACAAATGAATATAACATAGTGTTTGATAAGGGAGAGGGAGGAGTAAACTTAAGTTTATGAGGTAACCACTTTATGGAGTAACCGTGAAGCACAACTCAGACAATAACAATTACATGACCAATTTTCTTTTCAAATCAATCTTTTTTAAACACATTCAAGAGAATTTGAGTGACAAATGGAATATATTTTCCCGTATTGTTACCTTACCTTACGTAAGGTAAGGTTTATTTATATAAAGCGCTTTACACAGACACATGTCCCCAAAGTGCTTTACACAGCAATTTACAGAGCATTCTTCATTCACTCCAGACCCGGTGGTGGTAAACTACTGTTGTAGCCACAGTTGCCCTGGGGCAGACTGACGGAGGCGCGGCTGCCAAGCCAAGCGGCCCCTCCGACCACCACCATCACTCACACACCACTTTCATACTAGAGAATGTGGGTGAAGTGCCTTGCCTAAGGACACAACGGTTTTGTGATTTTCTGATTTTCCCAGTGTCTCCCGTCCAAGTACTAACCAGGCCCGGCCTCACTGATCTTCTGAGATCTGAGATCTTTGACGAGCCGGTACAGCTCCAAGTATCTGCTGATACTCAATATCGACTGTAATTTGTTCAGAGGCTGAAAACTGTATTTAATTCCTATCAGTAAAAACAAAA
The DNA here is from genome assembly GCA_034769755.1 of Odontamblyopus lacepedii. NCBI lineage: Eukaryota > Metazoa > Chordata > Actinopteri > Gobiiformes > Gobiidae > Odontamblyopus > Odontamblyopus lacepedii. The sequence goes on along the minus strand of CM068363.1, from coordinate 1,177,769 downwards.
TTGATCTATATGTGTTTTGTATCTTTGTATGAATAAAAGTTCAAACATTATGAGACTTTCTAGGCCAACTACACCCCTAAATAGTGTAATTACATCCGTTTCTATGCCCAGCAAATATTTCAGTATCGGAGCTGCTCCAGTATGGATACGAGCTATGGTACACTTTTAAAAATGGGAAATTCATTCTCTGCATTTGGTCCGTTATCCAGTGCCACTGGAACAACCTTAGCTATGGTGCATGGTTTAGGTTGATGGGGAAAACTGCAGTGCCAGGAGGAAACCCCCCCAGACACAGGAAGAACATGCAAACTCACGCAGAAAGGCCAAGGAGTCAAACCCACGACCCTCTTACTGTGAAGTATGAATGTTGGCTCCTCTGTGCCACAGCCAGTCAACACTGATTCTTAAAGTCAATTCAAATAAACTTTAGCTTTGGCTGAAAAATGATTTTCTCATTTCGCTCTCATTTCATGTCTCTCTCTCTTTTTAATTTTATGATGATTATTTATGTTTGGATTTGTTTGTATTGTGCTTTAATGTACTGCTGATTCTGTGAAGCACGTGAGCCCAGTGAGCAGCGGCTGATATGAGGTGGACAGGACACTGTGATCATATACATCATGCAAATAACGGGTGTTTACAGAAAATCCATGTATGCTGAATGTCATTGAGTTAATAATTGCAGACTGACAGCTCTTATGTTTATGGCGTATAGGGCTACAGCTCGAGCCTCTAAAGTCCACTCAGATCAGCACAAAAACCCACACAAACATAACGGCTTCTGTTCAGCAGGAAACACAAACAGGGCCTACCTTCCTCTGCAAGGGTCTTCTGGAGGCTGGAAGAGAAAAGCACACAAGAGTTAGCCAGGGATATGTGCTTCTGAACAATACAAAATAAGTAAATGAAATAAAAATATCCAAAATGAAATAAAATATGAAAAAACATGAGAATTTATATATAATGAAATAAAATATAAATGAATACTTTATTATTATTATTATTATTATTATTGACAAAAAATGAGGAGATAAGAGACTTATTGATACACTTTGGTATCAGTGTTAAAAAAAAAAGATTTTGCTATATTGAGTCGTTACAAATTATAAATGTAAGTTACACAAAGATGCTAAAATGCTAATTTCTCTGATCTGGCGAAAATTTTTAAAATATAATTGATCTTGTTTTCAGATTTATTATCTCCATAATAGATATTCAGATTTATTAAAATAAAAATATACTTTATTAACAATATCTCTCAATAGATAAAACTACAATATACAGATAAATGTAAAAACAAAAAAACAACAACAAAAACAAACAAAAAAAAAAAAACCTCTAAAACCCTGTCCAGGGGTTAAAATATTTACTTCAGATTTATTATCTCCATACTAGTTCTTCATTCTAGTCCAGAGGGAGTTTATTTTAAGAGAACTTGTTGGGTATGATTTTTGGCAGTGTGCAAAAAAACATAAATAAATCTAAATCAAATGATATATTTTGACAAACCATAAATAAAATCCTTTGCAGAGGTGCACAGACTCACCCATGGCCTTGTGTTCCACAGGCACTTAGAAGAAACGAGACACTTAAAATGTGCAGTAATCCATCCATCACGGCCGGCGCTGGTCGTGCTCGCATGAAGGGACCAAGGTTCAGCCCCGGGGCCCTTATAAAGGCGAGGCGTGGGTGGGGCGGAGGGGGCGGATGCAAAGCTGTACATTGCTTTGTTTGTATTTTCCATAGAGACGCCACATTTTGACTTTGACCTGGTCCGTGCGCTGTTCGGTGTCACCGTTTTATGACGAATTTCTGCACATTTTTTCTTTTTCTGTTCTAAATGCAACGTTTTGTAATTTACCCGCGGTGAACAGTAGTCACGCTTTATTTTTTTATAACTTAACAAAACATAATTGGGTAATATACTGATAACTGATCCGGTTTATAACCACATTCTCTCATGATTGTGATATAATACACGGGTAAATCAATCCTCAAACAAATCGAAATGTGAAATATTATGAACACAATTGCAAGAATGTTGACTTTAAGCTTTCAGGTCAGCACTGTTGCACTTCTGTGGAGGGTGTGGAGGCCTTTTGTTTGTTTTCATGGAGATGCTATTGCTTTTTTTAATGGAATTTTCCACAGCATGGCTTTACCTGTCTCCATGGAGAAGAGCCAGTGATACTACCAAGACCAGTTACAAGTTAGATCCCTGGAGAGGCAAGTGCGTTCAGAGTGTCATAGTAAGACAGCAGATATACTCCTGTTTGGAATAATTCATGCATATTTTTGGGGGGAGATTATGTTTGTAATAGTATGTAATCGTAAAATCGTTGCCGTTATTTTTCTGTTCATTACTGTTGGAACATAATGAAAAAAATACAATAAAATAATAATTTATGAAATATCCAAATAAACGTATCAGATTTTTTATTTTTTTCAGTTTAATACCATACTGTGGAGCATTCCAGGCAAAGTAATAACATCTCCACTAGAAAGGTCTTTAAATTAACATATTATCTCATCTTTTATTCTTACATATATTTGCTTTGGATAACATTATTTTTTTAATCATAAAATATCTCTTAAAGCCCCAGTATGTAACTTTTTTGCAAAAATATAGGCTAAAAATAAAAGCTTTTGCATCCTTACTCTCGCTAGTAAGAATGTATATTTCCGTGTGTGTTTTTGTAAGTACATTTTTCACTTCCTATTTTCACTGTTGCTTTAAAGAGCCCGTATGACACTGTTTCCTCATCACAAACAGACCCTTTAGTTGGGTTTTGTTTCATTCACACATCCTTAAGTTCTTCTCTCAAACTGAACACTTGTGATGTCATTATGTGGCCATGCAGGAAGTGCTCCACACACCTTCACTAGAGTCATTTGAATGATTTCAGCCCTGGAACTGCTGATCTCTTCTGAACTAAATGTAAAAGGAGCTGTTCATTTGAAAACTACAGCTTCATGACATCACGAGGTGGAACAGAGCATTTTGAGCTTAGATATAAACAGAATAATAATAAAAAAGTTACCCAAACATGTGTGAATGAAAGAAAACACAACTCCAGGTCTGTTTTAGAGGAGGGAGCAGCGTTCTAACATGACCTAACGCGCACAAGAGTCCAGTTTGTGTAATCTAGGACCTCACACAAACTAGTGAACAAAACCAGTATTTGCTCAACTTGTACTTCCCAACAGTATTTCTCCGACAGTAATACACGACCGGTGAATGTATAACTGATGATATGAGCTGGGTGTGTCTGGGTGGGCCCAGGCAACGGTGATTTTTGACCCCACTCAACTCCCAGGTCGGGCGTCGACGCACAATCCACGCCAATATCACAATAAAACTGGTACTTTGATCGAGCCCACGCCTCCTGACAAGGTTTAATGCGAGAAAAGCCCTGTGCTCGTAACTGTAGTTGGGGCAATCACGGCTGTTAAAGATTCGGTGATAAAAACAAGTCTGATGGTTATTGCAAATTTCATAAGGCGTGCCCGAGAATCTGCGGTGCTGAAGCGTGTCAATACAAAGCTAGAGTGGAGGTTGTCATGGACACACGCAGTGACAGATCAGGGTTTAAAGTGCCTACAGAGCAAAAACTGGACGGTTTACATTTCAGAGTAAAATATTTCAGTTTTTTTTAACACAAAAAAGTGTTATTTTAACTATTTGAAAGTTAAATGGGGGTTTGAATTGGGGTTATTTGCCAAAGTTGATGTGGTTAAAGTGAATTCAACTTCCATTAGTGTTAATTTGGCACTTGGAATCAGTTTTGTACATAATTTCATCTTGAATGAACTAAAATAAAGTGTAAAAATAAAACACCTCTGTGTTGTTTAACTAAATCAGGATAACCCTACAAAGTGTTATCCGTTTATTCTCCAAACGTTAATATAATTCTTGATTTTGGGGTTAAACACAAACTTTAGTCCAGTGTTAATTAATTAACATTTCCAAAAATGTTAAATTAACTAAAATAAAGAGTAAAAATAAAACTCAAATTCAACTAAATCAACTAAAGTGTCTCCTCCAGTACGCCACGCCCCCTCCCGTACGCCCCCTCCCGTACGCCGCGTCTCCTCCCGTACGCTACGCCCCCTCCCATACGTCCCCTCCCGTACGCCGCGTCTCCTCCCGTACGCCCCCTCCCGTACGCCGCGTCCCCTCCCATACGTCCCCTCCCGTACGCGGCGTCTCCTCCCGTACCCCGCGTCTCCTCCCGTACGCCGCGTCCCCTCCCGTACCCCGCGTCTCCTCCCGTACGCCACGCCCCCTCCCATACGCCCCGTCCCCTACGCCGCGTCCCCTCCCATACGTCCCCTCCCGTACGCCGCGTCCCCTCCCGTGCCCGCGTCTCCTCCCGTCGCCCGCCCCCTCCCATACGCCCCCTCCCGTGCGCCGCGTCCCCTCCCATACGTCTCCTCCCGTACGCCCCCTCCCGTACACCGCGTCCCCTCCCATACGTCCCCTCCCGTACGCCGCGTCCCCTCCCGTACCCCGCGTCTCCTCCCGTACGCCCGCCCCTCCATCGCCCCTCCCGTGCGCGCGTCCTCCCATCGTCCCCTCCCGTACGTTGCGTCTCCTCCCGTACGCCACGCCCCCTCCCCTACGCCCCCTCCCGTACGCCGCGTCCCCTCCCCTACGTCCCCTCCCGTACGCCGCGTCCCCTCCCATACGTCCCCTCCCGTACGCCGCGTCTCCTCCCGTAAGCCGAGTACCCTCCCGTACGCCGCGTCCCCTCCCGTACGCCCCCTCCCGTACGCCCCCTCCCGTACGCCGCGTCCCCTCCCATACGTCCCCTCCCGTACGCCGCGTCTCCTCCCGTACGCCCCCTCCCGTACGCCGCGTCCCCTCCCATACGTCCCCTCCCGTACACCGCGTCCCCTCCCGTACCCCGCGTCTCCTCCCGTACGCCGCGTCTCCTCCCGTACGCCCCCTCCCGTACGCCGCGTCCCCTCCCATACGTCCCCTCCTGTATGCTGCGTCCCCTCCCGTACGCCGCGTCTCCTCCCGTACGCCGCGTCCCCTCCCGTACACCGTGTCCCCTCCCGTACGCCCCCTCCCGTACGCCGCGTCCCCTCCCGTACGCCACGCCCCCTCCCATACGTCCCCTCCCGTACGCCGCGTCTCCTCCCGTCGCCCCTCCCGTGCGCGCGTCCCCTCCATAGTCCCCTCCCGTGCACGCGTCCCCTCCGATCCCGCGTCTCCTCCCGTACGCCGCGTCTCCTCCCGTACGCCCCCTCCCGTACGCCGCGTCCCCTCCCATACGTCCCCTCCTGTATGCTGCGTCCCCTCCCGTACGCCGCGTCTCCTCCCGTCGCGCGTCCCCTCCCGTGCCGTGTCCCCTCCCGTCGCCCCTCCCGTCGCGCGTCCCTCCCGTCGCCCGCCCCTCCCATACGTCCCCTCCCGTACGCCGCGTCCCCTCCCGTACGCCCCCTCCTGTACGCGGCGTCCCCTCCCATACGTCCCCTCCCGTACACCGCGTCCCCTCCCGTACCCCGTCTCCTCCGTGCGCGCGTCTCCTCCCGTCGCCCCCTCCCGTACGCCGCGTCCCCTCCCCAGCGTCCTCCCGTGCGCGCGTCCTCCATCGTCCGCTCCCGTACACCGCGTCCCCTCCCGTAACCTGCGTCTCCTCCCGTACGCCGCGTCTCCTCCCGTACGCCCCCTCCCGTACGCCGCGTCCCCTCCTGTACGCCGAGTCCCCTCCTGTACGCCGCGTCCCCTCCGTCGCGCGCCTCCTCCCGTGCGCCCGGCGTCCTCCCGTACGCCCCCTCCCGTGCGCCGCGTCCTCCGTCGCCGAGTCCTCCCGTGCGCTGCGTCCCCTCCGTACACGCGTCCCCTCCGTGCACGCGTCCTCCCGTCGCCCCTCCCGTCGCCCCCTCCCGTCGCGCGTCCCCTCCCGTCGCCACGCCCCTCCCCTCCCATCGTCCTCCCGTACGCCGCGTCTCCTCCCGTGCGCGCGTCCCTCCATCGTCCCCTCCGTGCACGCGTCCCCTCCCGTGCCCGCGTCTCCTCCCGTGCGCGCGTCTCCTCCGTCGCCCCCTCCCGTGCGCGCGTCCCCTCCCATCGTCCCCTCCTGTATGCTCGTCCCCTCCGCATCGTCCCCTCCCGTACGCCCCCTCCCGTACGCCGCGTCCCCTCCCGTACGCCGAGTCCCCTCCCGTACGCCGCGTCCCCTCCCGTACGCCGCGTCTCCTCCCGTACGCCGCGTCCCCTCCCGTACGCCCCCTCCCGTACACCGCGTCCCCTCCCGTACGCCCCCTCCCGTACGCCCCCTCCCGTACGCCGCGTCCCCTCCCGTACGCCACGCCCCCTCCCATACGTCCCCTCCCGTACGCCGCGTCTCCTCCCGTACGCCGCGTCCCCTCCCATACGTCCCCTCCCGTACACGCGTCCGTCCGTACCCAGCGTCTCCTCCCGTGCGCGCGTCTCCTCCTGTCGCCCCTCCCGTCGCCCGCGTCCTCCCATCGTCCCCTCCTGTATGCTGCGTCCCCACCCATACGTCCCCTCCCGTCGCGCGCGTCTCCTCCCGTGCGCCGCGTCCTCCCCGTCACGCCCCTCCCGTGCGCGCGTCCCCTCCCGTACGCCACGCCCCACCCCATCGTCCCTCCCGGACGCGCGTCTCCTCCGTCGCCCCTCCCGTGCGCTCGTCCTCCCATCGTCCCCTCCGTACACGCGTCCCCTCCGTGCCCAGCGTCTCGTCCCGTGCGCGCGTCTCCTCCCGTACGCCCCCTCCTGTCGCGCGCGTCCTCCCATCGTCCCCTCCGTGCGCGCGTCCCCTCCCCTTCGCCCCCTCCCGTACGCTGCGTCCCCTCCCGTATGCCGCGTCCCCTCCCATACGTCCCCTCCCGTACGCCGCGTCCCCTCCCATACGTCCCCTCCCGTACGCTGCCTCCCCTCCTGTACCCCGCTTCTCCTCCCGAACGCCGCGTCCCCTCCCATACGTCCCCTCCCATACGTCCCCTCCCGTACGCCGCGTCCCCTCCCATACGTCCCCTCCCGTACGCGCGTCCTCCCATCGTCCTCCCGTGCGCGCGTCTCCTCCCGTACGCCCCCTCCCGTACGCCGCGTCCCCTACCCATCGTCCCCTCCCGTCGCGCGTCCCCTTCCATCGTCCCCTCCCACGTCTGCGGCGTCTCCTCCGTGCCCGCGTCTCCTCCCGTACGCCGCGTCCCCTCCCGTACCCCGCGTCTCCTCCCGTACGCCACGCCCCCTCCCATACGCCCCGTCCCCTACGCCGCGTCCCCTCCCATACGTCCCCTCCCGTACGCCGCGTCCCCTCCCGTACCCCGCGTCTCCTCCCGTACGCCACGCCCCCTCCCATACGCCCCCTCCCGTGCGCCGCGTCCCCTCCCATACGTCTCCTCCCGTACGCCCCCTCCCGTACACCGCGTCCCCTCCCATACGTCCCCTCCCGTGCGCGCGTCCTCCCGTACCCAGCGTCTCCTCGTCGCCACGCCCCCTCCATCGCCCCCTCCCGTCGCGCGTCCTCCCATACGTCCCCTCCCGTACGTTGCGTCTCCTCCCGTACGCCGCGTCCCCTTCCATACGTCCCCTCCCGTACGCGGCGTCTCCTCCCGTACCCCGCGTCTCCTCCCGTACGCCGCGTCCCCTCCCGTACCCCGCGTCTCCTCCCGTACGCCACGCCCCCTCCCATACGCCCCGTCCCCTCGCGCGTCCTCCCATCGTCCCCTCCCGTCGCGCGTCCCTCCCGTACCCCGCGTCTCCTCCCGTACGCCACGCCCCCTCCCATACGCCCCCTCCCGTGCGCCGCGTCCCCGCCCAAACGTCACCTCCGTCGCCCCTCCCGTACACCGCGTCCCCTCCCATACGACCCCTCCCGTGCGCGCGTCCCTCCCGTGCCCGCGTCTCCTCCCGTACGCCACGCCCCCTCCCACCCGCCCCCGCCCGTACGCCGCGTCCCCTCCCATACGTCCCCTCCCGTACGTTGCGTCTCCTCCCGTACGCCACGCCCCCTCCCATACGTCCCCTCCCGTACGCCACGCCCCTCCCATACGTCCGCTCCCGTACGCCGCGTCCCCTCCCATACGTCCCCTCCCGTACGCCGCGTCTCCTCCCGTACGCCGCGTCTCCTCCCGTAAACCGCGTCCCCTCCCGTCGCCCCCTCCCGTCGCCCCCTCCCTTACGCGCGTCCTCCCATCGTCCCCTCCCGTCGCCCGGCGTCTCCTCCCTTAGGCCCCGTCCCGTACGCCGCGTCCCCTCCCATACGTCCCCTCCGTACACTCGTCCCCTCCGTTCCCAGCGTCTCCTCCCGTGCGCGCGTCTCCTCCCGTCGCCCCCTCCCGTCGCGCGTCCTCCCCATACGTCCCCTCCTGTATGCTGCGTCCCCTCCCGTACGCCGCGTCTCCTCCCGTACGCCGCGTCCCCTCCCGTACACCGCGTCCCCTCCCGTACGCCCCCTCCCGTACGCCCCCTCCCGTACGCCGCGTCCCCTCCCGTCGCCCGCCCCTCCCATCGTCCCCTCCCGTGCGCGCGTCTCCTCCCGTCGCCCCTTCCGTCGGCGTCCCCTCCCATCGTCCCCTCCGTACGCGTCCCCTCCGTGCCCGCGTCTCCTCCCGTGCGCCCGCGTCTCCTCCGTCGCGCCCCTCCCGTACGCCGCGTCCCCTCCCAAACGTCCCCTCCCGTACGCCGCGTCCCCTCCCATACGTCCGCTCCCGTACACCGCGTCCCCTCCCGTAACCAGCGTCTCCTCCCGTACGCCGCGTCTCCTCCCGTACGCCCCCTCCCGGACGCCGCGTCCTCCCGCATCGTCCTCCCGTGCGCGCGTCCTCCCATCGCCCCCTCCCGTGCGCGCGTCCCCTCCGTGCACGCGCCCCTCCGTGCACGCGTCCTCCCGTCGCCCCTCCCGTCGCCCCTCCCGTGCGCGCGTCCTCCCGTGCCCGCCCCCTCCCATCGTCCCCTCCCGTGCGCGCGTCTCCTCCCGTGCCGCGCGTCCCTCCCCATCGTCCCCTCCGTACACGCGTCCCCTCCGTGCCCAGCGTCTCCTCCCGTCGCGCGCGTCTCCTCGTCGCCCCCTCCCGTACGCCGCGTCCCCTCCCATACGTCCCCTCCTGTATGCTGCGTCCCCTCCCATACGTCCCCTCCCGTACGCCGCGTCTCCTCCCGTCGCGCGCGTCCCTCCGTACCGCGTCCTCCCGTCGCCCCTCCCGTCGCCCGCGTCCTCCCGTGCGCCACGCCCCCTCCCATCGTCCCCTCCCGGGCGCCCGGCGTCTCCTCCCGTGCGCCCCCTCCCGTGCGCGCGTCCTCCACTCGTCCCCTCCGTACACGCGTCCCTCCGTGCCCAGCGTTTCCTCCGTGCGCCCGGCGTCTCCTCCCGTACGCCCCCTCCCGTACGCCGCGTCCCCTCCCATACGCCCCCTCCCGTACGCCGCGTCCCCTCCCGTATGCCGCGTCCCCTCCCATACGTCCCCTCCCGTACGCCGCGTCCCCTCCCATACGTCCCCTCCCGTACGCTGCCTCCCCTCCTGTACCCCGCGTCTCCTCCCGAACGCCGCGTCCCCTCCCATACGTCCCCTCCCGTACGCCGCGTCCCCTCCCATTCGTCCCCTCCCGTGCGCGCGTCCTCCACTCGTCCCCTCCCGTACGCCGCGTCACCTCCCGTACGCCGCGTCCCCTCCCGTACCCCGCGTCTCCTCCCGTACGCTGCGTCCCCTCCCATAGTCCCCTCCCGTACGCCACGCCCCCTCCCATACGTCCCCTCCCGTACGCCACGCCCCCTCCCATACGTCCCCTCCCGTACGCCGCGTCCCCTCCCATACGTCCCCTCCCGTACGCCGCGTCTCCTCCCGTACACCGCGTCCTCCCATCGTCCCCTCCCGTCGCCGCATCCCCTCCGTGCCCAGCGTCTCCTCCCGTCGCCACGCCCCTCCCGTGCGCGCGTCCCTCCCATCGTCCCCTCCCGTGCGGCGTCTCCTCCGTACCCAGCGTCTCCTCCGTGCGCGCGTCCCCTCCCGTACCCCGCGTCTCCTCCCGTACGCCACGCCCCCTCCCATACGCCCCGTCTCCTCGCGCGTCCCTCCCATCGTCCCCTCCCACGTCGCGCGTCCTCCCGTACCCCGCGTCTCCTCCCGTACGCCACGCCCCCTCCCATACGCCCCCTCCCGTGCGCCGCGTCCCCTCCCATACGTCTCCTCCCGTACGCCCCCTCCCGTACACCGCGTCCCCTCCCATACGTCCCCTCCCGTACGCCGCGTCCCCTCCCGTACCCCGCGTCTCCTCCCGTACGCCACGCCCCCTCCCATACGCCCCCTCCCGTACGCCGCGTCCCCTCCCATACGTCCCCTCCCGTACCTTGCGTCTCCTCCCGTACGCCACGCCCCCTCCCATACGTCCCCTCCCGTACGCCACGCCCCCTCCCATACGTCCCCTCCCGTACGCCGCGTCACCTCCCGTACGCCGCGTCCCCTCCCGTACCCCGCGTCTCCTCCCGTACGCTGCGTCCCCTCCCATAGTCCCCTCCCGTACGCCACGCCCCCTCCCATCGTCCCCTCCCGTGCGCCCGCCCCTCCCATCGTCCCCTCCCGTCGCGCGTCCCCTCCCATCGTCCCCTCACGTCGCCCGCGTCTCCTCCGTACACACGCGTCCCCTCCCATCGTCCTCCCGTCCGTCGCGCGTCCTCCGTACCCGCGTCTCCTCCCGTCCACGCCCCCTCCCGTACGCCGCGTCCCCTCCCATCGTCCCCTCCCGTCACGCGCGTCCCCTCGTCACGCGCGTCCCCTCCGTACCCAGCGTCTCCTCCCGTCGCCCGCCCCTCCCATCGCCCCGTCCCCCGCGCGTCCTCCCATCGTCCCCTCCCGTGCGCGCGTCCCCTCTTGTACCAGCGTCTCCTCCGTGCGCCACGCCCCTCTCACGCCCCTCCCGTGCGCGCGTCCTCCCATCGTCTCCTCCCGTCGCCCCCTCCGTGCACCGCGTCCCCTCCCATCGTCCCCTCCCGTGCGCGCGTCCCCTCCGTACCCAGCGTCTCCTCCCGTCGCCCGCCCCTCCCATCGCCCCTCCCGTGCGCGCGTCCTCCCCATCGTCCCCTCCCGTGCGTTGCGTCTCCTCCCGTACGCCACGCCCCCTCCCATACGTCCCCTCCCGTACGCCACGCCCCCTCCCATACATCCCCTCCCGTACGCCGCGTCCCCTCCCATACGTCCCCTCCCGTACGCCACCTCTCCTCCCGTACGCCCCCTCCCGTACGCCGCGTCCCCTCCCGTACGGCGCGTCCCCTCCCGTACACTGCGTCTCCTCCCGTACGCCGCGTCCCTCCCGTGCGCGCGTCCTCCCATCGCCCCTCCCGTGCGTCGGCGTTCCCTCCATCGCCCCCTCCCGTGCGCGCGTCCCCTCCCGTCGTCGCGTCCCCTCCCGTCACGCGCACCTCCTCCGGCGTCGCCCCCTCCGTCGCGCGTCCCCTCCCGTATGCGCGTCTCCTCCCGTGCGCGCGTCTCCTCCCACGTCACGCCCGCGTCCCCTCCCACGTCGCCCCCTCCCGTGCGCGCGTCCTCTCTTATGCGCGCGTCCTCCCGTCACGCCCCTCCCGTGCGCGCGTACCCTCCGTATGCGGCGTCTCCTCCCGTCACGCGCGTCCCCTCCCGTGCGCGCGTCTCCTCCCGTGCGCCCGCGTCCCCTCCCGTCGCCCGAGTCCCCTCCCGTCGCCCGGGTCCCCTCCCATTCACGCGTCCCCTCCCGTGCGCGCGTCTCTTCCGTCACGCCCCCTCCGTTAAGCGCGTCCCTCCGTCGCGCGTCTCTTCCCGTCGCCCCTCCCGTGCGCGCGTCTCTTCCAGTGCGCCGAGTCCCTCCCGTGCGCGCGTCCCCTCCGTCGCCGCGCCTCCTCCCGTCGCCCGCGTCCCCTCCCGTCGCCCCCTCCCGTGCGCGCGTCCCCTCCTGTCGCCCGACTCCTCCCGTACGCTGCGTCCCCTCCCGTACGCCGCGTCTCCTCCCGTCGCGCGTCCCTCCGTGCCCAGCGTCTCCTCCCGTCGCCGAGTCCCTCCGTCGCGCGTCCCCCTCCCGTGCGCCGAGTCCCCTCCGTGCGCGCGTCCCTCCCGTCGCCCCCTCCCGTGCGCGCGTCCCTCCGTCGCCGCGTCCCCTCCCCGTCACGGCGCATCCCCTCCCTCATCGCCCCCTCCGTGCGCGCGTCCCCTCCCATACGCCCCCTCCCACGTCGCTGCCTCCTCCGTAAGCCACATCTCCTCCCGTACGCCGCGTCCCCTCCCGTACGCCCCCTCCCGTACGCCGCGTCCCCTCCGTCGCCCGCCCCTCCCATCGTCCCCTCCCGGGCGCGCGTCTCCTCCCGTCGCCCCCTCCCGTGCGCGCGTCCCCTCCCATCGTCCTCCCGTACACGCGTCCCCTCCCGTACGCCGCGTTTCCTCCCGTACGCCGCGTCTCCTCCCGTCGCCCCCCTCCGTGCCGCGGCGTCCTCCCTCACGTCCTCCCGTGCGCCGCGTCCTCCATCGCCCCTCCCGTGCGCTCGTCCCCTCCCGTATACGCGTCCTCCCATCGTCCCCTCCGTGCGCGCGTCCCCTCCCCATCACGTCCCCTCCCGTCGCTGCCTCCCCTCCTGTACCAGCGTCTCCTCGAGCGCCCGGCGTCCCCTCCATCGTCCCCTCCCGTACGCCGCGTCCCCTCCCATACGTCCCCTCCCGTACGCCGCGTCCCCTCCCATACGTCCCCTCCCGTACGCCGCGTCACCTCCCGTACGCCGCGTCCCCTCCCGTACCCCGCGTCTCCTCCCGTACGCTGCGTCCCCTCCCATAGTCCCCTCCGTGCGCCCGCCCCTCCCAGCCGTCCCCTCCCGTACGCCACGCCCCCTCCCATACGTCCCCTCCCGTACGCCGCGTCCCCTCCCATACGTCCCCTCCCGTACGCCGCGTCTCCTCCCGTACACCGCGTCCCCTCCCATACGTCCCCTCCCGTACGCCGCGTCCCCTCCCGTACCCCGCGTCTCCTCCCGTACGCCACGCCCCCTCCCGTACGCCGCGTCCCCTCCCATACGTCCCCTCCCGTACGCCGCGTCCCCTCCCGTACGCCGCGTCTCCTCCCGTACGCCGCGTCCCCTCCCGTACCCCGCGTCTCCTCCCGTACGCCACGCCCCCTCCCATACGCCTTGTCTCCTACGCCGCGTCCCCTCCCATCGTCCCCTCCGTGCGCGCGTCCCTCCGTGCCCAGCGTCTCCTCCCGTGCGCCCACGCCCCTCCATCGCCCCCTCCACGTCGCGCGTCCCCTCCCATCGTCTCCTCCGTCACGCCCCTCCGTACACGCGTCCCCTCCCATCGTCCCCTCCCGTGCGCGCGTCCTCCCGTGCCAGCGTCTCCTCCCGTACGCCACTCCCCCTCCCAAACGCCCCCTCCCGTACGCCGCGTCCCCTCCCCTACGTCCCCTCCCGTACCTTGCGTCTCCTCCCGTACGCCACGCCCCCTCCCATACGTCCCCTCCCGTACGCCACGCCCCTCCCATCGTCCTCCCGTCGCGCGTCACCTCCTGTACGCCGCGTCCCCTCCCGGACCCCGCGTCTCCTCCCGTACGCTGCGTCCCCTCCCATAGTCCCCTCCCGTACGCCCCCCCCCTCCCATTCGTCCCCTCCCGTACGCCACGCCCCCTCCCATACGTCCCCTCCCGTACGCGCGTCCTCATCATCGTCCCCTCCCGTGCGCGCGTCTCCTCCGTACGCGTCCCCTCCCATCGTCCCCTCCGTCGCGCGTCCCCTCCGTACCCGCGTCTCCTCCCGTACGCCACGCCCCCTCCCGTACGCCGCGTCCCCTCGCATCGTCCCCTCCGTGCGCGCGTCCCCTCCCGTGCGCGCGTCCCCTCCGTACCCAGCGTCACCTCCCGTACGCCACGCCCCTCCACTCGCCCCGTCCCACGCGCGTCCTCCCATCGTCCTCCCGTGCGCGCGTCTCCTCCTGTACGCCACGTCTCCTCCCGTACGCTACGCCCCTCCCTCGCCCCTCCGTGCGCGCGTCCCCTCCCATCGTCTCCTCCGTCGCCCCTCCCGTACACGCGTCCCCTCATCGTCCCCTCCCGTGCGCGCGTCCCTCCGTGCCCCGCGTCTCCTCCCGTCACGCCCGCCCCCTCCCCTCGCCCCTCCCGTGCGCGCGTCCCTCCCGTGCGCTGCGTCCCCTCCCGTACGCCGCATCTCCTCCCGTACGCCCCCTCCCGTACGCCGCGTCCACTCCCGTATGCCGCATCTCCTCCGTGCGCGCGTGCCCTCCCGTCGCCCCTCCACGTCACGCCGCGTCCCCTCCCGTACGCCGCGTCTCCTCCCGTACGCCGCGTCTCCTCCCGTCACGCGCGTCTCCTCCGTGCGCCCGCGTCTCCTCCCGTACGCCGCGTCTCCTCCCGTGCGCCAGCGTCCTCCCGTGCGCCCGGCGTCCTCCGTGCGCCCCCTCCCGTCGCGCGTCCCCTCCCGTCGCGCGTCCCCTCCCGTCACGCCGCATCCTCCGTCGCCCCCTCCGTCACGCGCGTCCTCCGTGGCCGCATCTCCTCCCGTACGCCGCGTACCCGCCCATACGCCCCCTCCCGTACGCTACCCCCCCTCCCGTAAGCAACTTCTCCTCCCGTACGCCGCGTCTCCTCCCATACGCCGCGTCCCCTCCCGTACACCGAGTCCCCTCCCGTGCGCGCGTCCCCTCCCGTCGCGCGTCCCCTCCACGTCGCCCGCGTCCCCTCCTCACGCCCCCTCCCGTCGCGCGTCCCCTCCGTCGTCACGCGCGTCCCCTCCCGTCGCCGCATCTCCTCCCGTCGCCCCTCCGTCGCGCCCGCGTCCCCTCCGTATGCGCATCTCCTCCCGTGCGCGCGTCTCCTCCCGTGCGCGCGTCTCCTCCGTCGCGCGCTTCCCGCTCCCGTACGCCCCCTCCCGTACGCCGCGTCTCCTCCCGTACGCCGCGTCTCCTCCCGTACGCCGCGTCTCCTCCCGTACGCCGCGTCCCCTCCCGTACGCCGCCTCCCCTCCCCGTGCGCGCGTCTCCTCCCGTCACGCGCGTCCTCCCATCGCCGAGTCCCCTCATGTCGCCGAGTCTCCTCCCGTCGCGCGTCCCCTCCCGTACGCCCCCTCCCGTCGCGCGTCCACTCCGTGCGCGCGTCTCCTCCGTGCGCGTCTCCTCCCTCGCGCGTCCTCCCGTGCGCCCGCGTCCCCTCCGTACGCGCGCGTCCTCCCGTACGCCGCGTCCCCTCCCGTACGCCGCATCTCCTCCCGTACGCCCCCTCCCGTACGCCGCGTCCCCTCCCGTATGCCGCCTCGCCTCCCGTACGCCGCGTACCCTACCCGACGCCCCCTCCCGTGCGCCGCGTCCCCTCCGTCGCGCGTCCCCTCCCGTCACGCCGCGTCCTCCTCCGTCGCGCGTCCCCTCCACGTCGCCCGCATCTCCTCCGTCGCCCCTCCCGTCACGCGCGTCCCCTCCGTATGCGCATCTCCTCCCGTACGCCGCGTCTCCTCCCGTACGCCCCCTCCCGTACGCCGCGTCCCCTCCCATACGTCCCCTCCCGTACGCCGCGTCCCCTCCCATACGCCCCCTCCCGTACGCTGCGTCCCCTCCCGTATGCCGCGTCCCCTCCCATACGTCCCCTCCCGTGCGCGCGTCCTCCATCGTCCCCTCCCGTCGCTGCCTCCCCTCCTGTACCAGCGTCTCCTCGAGCGCCCGGCGTCCCCTCCCCATCGTCCTCCCGTGCGCGCGTCCCCTCCCATACGTCCCCTCCCGTACGCCGCGTCCCCTCCCATCGTCCTCCCGTGCGCGCGTCACCTCCCGTGCGCGCGTCCCCTCCCATTGCCCGCGTCTCCTCCCGTGCGCTCGTCCCCTCCATAGTCCCCTCCCGTGCGCCACGCCCCTCCCATCGTCCCCTCCCGTCATACGCCCCATCCCATCCGTCCCCTCCCGTGCGCGCGTCCCCTCCATCGTCCCCTCCCGTGCGCGCGTCTCCTCCGTGCACGCGTCCTCCCCATCGTCCCCTCCGTGCGCCGCATCCCCTCCGTGCCAGCGTCTCCTCCCGTCGCCCGCCCCCTCCACGTCGCGCGCGTCCCCTCCCATACGTCCCCTCCCGTGCGGCGTCTCCTCCCGTGCTACGCGTCTCCTCCTGTCACGCGGCGTCCCTCCGTACCCGCGTCTCCTCCCGTCGCCACGCCCCCTCCCATCGCCTTGTCTCCTCGCCCGCGTCCTCCCATCGTCCCCTCGTCGCGCGCGTCCCCTCCGTACCCCAGCGTCTCCTCCCGTCGCCCGCCCCCTCCCCTCGCCCCTCCGTGCGCGCGTCCCCTCCATCGTCTCCTCCCGTCGCCCCTCCCGTACACGCGTCCTCCCATACGTCCCCTCCCGTACGCGGCGTCCCCTCCCGTACCCCGCGTCTCCTCCCGTACGCCTCGCCCCCTCCCATACGCCCCCTCCCGTACGCCGCGTCCCCTCCCATACGTCCCCTCCCGTACCTTGCGTCTCCTCCCGTACGCCACGCCCCTCCCATCGTCCTCCTCGTCGCCACGCCCCCTCCTCGTCCCCTCCCGTGCGCCCGCGTCACCTCCCGTGCGCGCGTCCCTCCCGTACCCAGCGTCTCCTCCCGTCGCTCGTCCCCTCCCCATAGTCCCCTCCCCGTCACGCCCGCCCCTCCCATCGTCCCCTCCCGTGCAGCCCGCCCCTCCCATCGTCCCCTCCCGTGCGCGCGTCCTCCCATCGTCCCCTCCCGTGCGCGCGTCTCCTCCCGTACACGCGTCCTCCCATCACGTCCCCTCCGTCGCCGCGTCCCCTCCGTGCCCGCGTCTCCTCCCGTCGCCACGCCCCCTCCCGTCACGCGCGTCCTCCATCGTCCTCCTCGTCGCGCGTCCCCTCCCGTACGCCGCGTCCCCTCCGTACCCAGCGTCCTCCCCGTCGCCACGCCCCCTCCCATACGTCCCCTCCCGTACGCCTCGCCCCCTCCCATACGTCCCCTCCCGTACGCCGCGTCCCCTCGTGTACCCCGCGTCTCCTCCCGTACGCCACGCCCCCTCCCATACGCCCCCTCCCCGGCGCCGCGTCCTCCCATCGTCTCCTCCGTCGCCCCCTCCCGTACGGCGTCCCCTCCCATCGTCCCCTCCCGTCGCGCGTCCCCTCCGTGCCCAGCGTCTCCTCCCGTCGCGCCACCCCTCCCATCGCCCCCTCCCGTGCGCGCGTCCTCCCGTCGCGCGTCCCCTCCCGTCACGCGCATCTCCTCCCGTCGCCCCCTCCCGTCGCGCGCGTCCTCCGTATGCCGCATCTCCTCCGTGCGCGGCGTACCCTCCCGTCGCCCCCCTCCCGTCGCGCGTCCCTCCGTGCGCGCGTCTCCTCCCGTACGCCGCGTCTCCTCCACGTCGCGCGTCTCCTCCCGTCGCCCGGCGTCTCCTCCCGTCACGCGCGTCTCCTCCACGTGCGCCCGCGTCCCCTCCGCTACGACGCGTCCCCTCCCGTACGCCCCCTCCCGTACGCCGCGTCCCCTCCCGTACGCCGCGTCCCCTCCCGTACGCCGCGTCCCCTCCCGTACGCCCCCTCCCGTACGCCGCGTCCCCTCCCGTAAGCCGCATCTCCTCCCGTACGCCGCGTCCCCTCCCATACGCCCCCTCCCGTACGCTGCCTCCCCTCCCGTAAGCCACATCTCCTCCCGTACGCCGCGTCTCCTCCCATACGCCGCGTCCCCTCCCGTACACCGAGTCCCCTCCCGTACGCCGCGTCCCCTCCCGTCGCGCGTCCCTCCGTCACGCGCGTCCTCCATCGCCCCCTCCCGTCGCGCGTCCTCCACGTCGCGCGTCCCCTCCCGTCGCCGCATCTCTCCCGTCGCCCCTCTCCGTCACGCGCGTCCTCCGGTACGCCGCGTCTCCTCCCGTACGCCGCGTCTCCTCCCGTACGCCGCGTCTCCTCCCGTACGCCGCTTCCCCTCCCGTACGCCCCCTCCCGTACGCCGCGTCTCCTCCCGTACGCCGCGTCTCCTCCCGTACGCCGCGTCTCCTCCCGTACGCCGAGTCCCCTCCCGTACGCCGAGTCCCCTCCCGTACGCCGCGTCTCCTCCCGTACGCCGCGTCCCCTCCCATACGCCGAGTCCCCTCATGTACGCCGAGTCTCCTCCCGTACGCCGCGTCCCCTCCCGTACGCCCCCTCCCGTACGCCGCGTCCCCTCCCGTACGCCGCGTCTCCTCCCGTACGCCGCGTCTCCTCCCCTACGCCGCGTCCCCTCCCGTACGCCGCGTCCCCTCCCGTACGCCGCGTCCCCTCCCGTACGCCGCGTCCCCTCCCGTACGCCGCATCTCCTCCCGTACGCCCCCTCCCGTACGCCGCGTCCCCTCCCGTATGCCGCATCTCCTCCCGTACGCCGCGTACCCTCCCGTACGCCCCCTCCGTCGCGCGTCCTCCGTGCGCGCGTCCCCTCCCGTCGCCCAGCGTCCTCCCGTGCGCGCGTCCTCCGTCGTCGCGCATCTCCTCGTCGCCCCTCCCGTACGCCGCGTCCACTCCCGTATGCCGCATCTCCTCCCGTACGCCGCGTACCCTCCCGTACGCCCCCTCCGTCACGCGCGTCCCTCCCGTCGCGCGCGTCCTCCCGTCCCCCGCGTCCCCTCCCGTCGTCGAGTCCCCTCCGTCGCGCGTCCCTCCCGTCGCCCCTCCCGTGCGCGCGTCCTCCCATCGCCCCCTCCCGTGCGCGCGTCCCCTCCCGTGCGCGCGTCCCCTCCGTCGCCGCATCTCCTCCCGTACGCCGCGTCCTCCCATCGCCCGGAGTCCCCTCATATGCGCCGAGTCTCCTCCCGTTCGCCGCGTCCCCTCCCGTACGCCCCCTCCACGTGCGCGCGTCCTCCGTGCGCCGCGTCCCCTCCCGTACGCCGCATCTCCTCCCGTACGCCCCCTCCCGTACGCCGCGTCCCCTCCCGTATGCCGCATCTCCTCCCGTACGCCGCGTACCCTCCCGTACGCCCCCTCCCGTACGCCGCGTCCCCTCCCGTACGCCGCGTCCCCTCCCGTACGCCGCGTCCCCTCCCGTACGCCGCGTCCCCTCCCGTACGCCGCGTCTCTTCCCGTACGCCCCCTCCCGTGCGCCGCGTCCTCCATCGCCCCCTCCGTCGCGCGTCCTCCGTGCGCGCGTCCCCTCCCGTCGCCGCATCTCCTCCACGTCGCCCCCTCCCGTCGCCCGCGTCCCCTCCGTATGCGCATCTCCTCCTGTGCGCGCGTCTCCTCCCGTGCGCCCGCGTCTCCTCCGTGCGCGCGTCTCCTCCCGTCGCGCGTCTCCTCCACGTCACGCGCGTCCTTTCCGTCGCCCCCTCCCGTACTCCGCGTCCCCTCCCGTGCGCGCGTCTCCTCCCGTCGCGCGTCCTCCCCGCCGTCCGTCCTCCCGTCGCCCGGCGTCTCTTCCGTCACGCGCGTCCCCTCCCGTACGCCGAGTCCCCTCCCGTACGCCGAGTCACCTCCGTCGCGCGTCCCCTCCGTCGCCCCCTCCCGTGCGCGCGTCTCCTCCGTCGCGCGTCTCCTCCCCGTCGCGCGTCTCCTCCCGTACGCCGCGTCTCCTCCCGTACGCCGCGTCCCCTCCCGTACGCCCCCTCCCGTACGCCGCGTCTCCTCCCGTACGCCGCGTCTCCTCCCGTACGCCGCGTCTCCTCCCGTACGCCGCGTCTCCTCCCGTACGCCGCGTCCCCTCCCGTACGCCGCGTCCCCTCCCGTACGCGTGTGGCCACAGTGAAAAACTCACAGGGAAGACTCCAACAAATGAATGTGTCCCAACTAAGGCCGTATCTCCACCTGAAAGGTCTTGAATATAGATAGAGAATTCACTGCTCTATCCAACTCATCCAGTGTGATTTCAGAATCACATAATTCCTTAAAATGTTCATCAATTTGAGGAATAAAGTAATACAACTGAAAAAAGAGTCTGCATCTGATTTAGAGAAGGAGGAGGAATACAGATTGCTATAAAAACGGGAAATTTCATTGGATATTAATTTAGGATCAGTAGATAAAGTACCATTGACAACTAATGATTTTATACTGTTTTTTTCTTGTCTGTATTTTTCAAGATGTAGGCAGTACTTTTTTCTCCATTTTCTATCTGTTTGGCACCGGACCTGAGGTTTGCCCCTTTTGCTTTATTGGTGGAGTTTGTAAGAGGATTAATTGTTGCTTATCTGTTTCATTTAATATGGATTTATTACAAATACTATTAATTTTTATGTCTGATAGCTGTCTGACGGGCTCTGAATTTGAAGTATTCCCATTTGCTTATGTTTGAAATAATATTCTGATCGCTATAAATATGAGTGATTTCTTGGGTAATTTCAGTACAAAATGAGCTATTATCTAATATGGATGAGTTAAATTTCCAATAGCCTTCACTATGTAGAGTTTTGTCTTTTAAAGTGAATGAGAGTTGGATTAAGCAGTGATCTGTTAGAGGCGCTGCAGATGTGCAGGCATCAATATTAAACTTTGCAAAATCATCTGAGACGACCCAAAAATCAAGACGGGATTTTGAGGAACCATCAGGTTTGTACCAGGAGAAGAGCTTCTGGTCTGGACTGGCTTTAATCCAAGGATCGAAGAGACTGAGTTCAAGGCAAAAGTCCAAAATAGGATTTAGATGATTAGAGTTGAATTTGGAGGGGGCTCTGTCAGGCCATTCATCGAAGACCCTGTTGAAATCACCTCCCAAGATAATATTGGAAGTGCAATGTTTTTTACTGAGTGTTTTAAGGTTGTCTATTAGTTCTGAAAGTAGTCATTTGTTTTGATATGTAGAATTATACCCACAGACATTTCCTAATATTAAGAGATTGTTATCCATTTCTAAAGTACAAATTATCCAGTGGCCACTGGCATCTTTGTAAATGTTATTGATTTTCCCACTAAAATTGTTAAACAAAATTGCTGCCCCTGCAAATGTGTTGTTTCCATGACATAAAATTACTTTATTACCCCACTGATTAGTCCAGAGTTGCGTATCTTCTTTAATAGAATGAGTTTCTTGTAAAAGAACACAGTTTGCTTTGGTGTTTTTGCAAAACAAAAACTTTGATTTTCTTTTGATATTGTTTCCAAGGCCCCTAAGCATTAAGAGAAACGAAAGAAAAATTGCTCCGATAAAATGACATAGGAATAAAAAGGTGCTTCTGTAGAAGTTTGGTAGGTAGGATGGCTCTTTAGTGAAGCCCCCTTTAACTTTGAATGTGAACTTATGACCGTGAACATTTTAGAACCTTATCACAGTGTTACAAAAATAAACATTTTCAAGTTTGAAGAGTGGAAAACATGAAGACTTTGCACAAGAGAACTCTTATGAATAGTAATAGCAGGGTTAGAATGCCTCGCTAACCCTTACATGTGTGCCGTGTGCTGCCCTTACATGTGTGCCGTGTGCTGCCCTTACATGTGTGCCGTGTGCTGCCCTTACATGTGTGCCGTGTCCTGCCCTTACATGTGTGCCGTGTCCTGCCCTTACATGTGTGCCGTGTCCTGCCCTTACATGTGTGCCGTGTCCTGCCCTTACATGTGTGCCGTGTCCTGCCCTTACATGTGTGCCGTGTCCTGCCCTTACATGTGTGCCGTGTCCTGCCCTTACATGTGTGCCGTGTCCTGCCCTTACATGTGTGCCGTGTGCTGCCCTTACATGTGTGCCGTGTCCTGCCGTTGTGATTAGTCAGGGGTCACTCTCACTCCAGCGATGTATCCGACAGGACCCCGGTAGTAGACATTTTTGCCGGCAGCCCTTGCTCGCTCCATCTTCGGCCAAACAGCAGTGCGTGCGTCTCGATCCTGCTGACAAAAGTCTTGTTTGAAGTGAATTCCCAGCTCCTTGTTATTTTCAGTGGCTTTCCAGATGCCGTCTCGTTGAACTCTGGCAGTAAACTGGATGATGATCTGCTGGTGTTTTCCTTCTTCTTTCCTGCCGAGACGATGAGTGGTATCCACTGTGTTTTCGAGGTTGGGGGCCCACTGTGGAACGATTTTAGCCAAAATGTTGATGACCTCGTTCCGCGTGTTTTCCTTGTATCTCTCTTTCAGCCCCTGGATTTTTAAGTTCCAGCGTCTCTTGTAACGCTCCAGTTCCAGCACCCGGTCATTCAGCGCCTCGTTTTCTTTAGCCAGAGCTGGAATGGTCTTCTCTAGCTTGTCCACCTTGGAGTTTCAATCCATGATATCTGCCTCATTCTTGTCAGTGCGTTTGGAGAGTTTCTCTATCATATCAGAGGTCGCTGTGAGCTGAGCGCTTAACACATCAATCTTGCCGGTTAACTTTTGGATGGCATCAAAGAGAGCGGAGTTAGGGCCGTTTACCTGAGAAACCACAACCTTGTTGGGAGGCGGGGGGCCTTTGTGGGGGTACTAGGAGATTTTCTCTTTGTGGATGAGACTCCAATGTCCATTTGGTAGTTGTGGTCCGTCTCCGAGGTTGTTTTGCTAGCGGCATGAGTGTTTTCCCGTGACATTTTCGTTTAGTTACCACAAGGCAAAAAGTAGATTTTTTGGAATGGGTGATTTTGTAGTTTTACCCAGGTTTAAATATCTTTGGTTCTGAGTCTTTTCGGGTTAGTTTAGGCGGTCTTTAAGCTTCTGTTTGGGGTTTCATTTAAGGGCTCAAAAAGGGTTGCCTGTCCGATCCGCCATCTTACCGGAACCTCGCCATCTACAGTCATTCCTCCTCCAAACTCGCTTCCTGATCCGTCACTTCCCTCTGACATCTCTCCAACCATTCACAGCCCGGTCCATCAAAATACGTCTCTGTCATAGATAAAATAAATAATCCAGACAAACAACGGGGTGCGGCGGTAGTGGCGCGAGCCAAGATGGTGGTA
>CM068363.1:1102500-1152500 GCA_034769755.1 Odontamblyopus lacepedii | reverse complement strand
AAATATCTTAAAACAAATGATTGCATTTTATGAAAAGCAGAATCCCTCTGAGAATGAAACAAATACCCGACAGAAATTACAACTGGACCTGGACTCATTATATCAACACAAAGCAAAAGGAGCATTTATAAGATGGAGGCAGAAATGGAGGAAGGGCAGAAAAACACCAAATATTTCTAGAATCTGGAAAAGAGGAATTTAAGCCACTTCTCTGTTTTGAAACTTAAAATAAATGATTCGATCTCTGAAGATCTCCTGACAATATCCACTTCTGTCACCGAATTTGACCCAAACTTCTGCTGCTCAAACACGGTTCATTCTGCTCATTTACTGGCTGCTATAGAACCAGAGGTAAGGACGGTTAGTGAAGATTCAAGTGTTTGTGTGAGCAGAAAATAACAACTGAAGAACTAAAACAAAATACAGTCAAACTTAAAGATAATAAAGCTCCAGGTAATGACGGCTTAACAAGTGAATTCTATAAAGAATTCAAAGATCTGTCAGAGTTCTGCTTTAGTGTCTTTGGTGAGGCGAGTGAAAGAGTTTCCTCCTGCAGTGTCATAAGGATTAATCACATAAGGCAAATATATCCTTATGTTGGGTAAAGGTGAGAGGAGAACTGTTACTTAAACTACTCAAGCACTACTAAGTAACTGGTTCTACATTACACAAAATGAACTCTTGTGAGCTTTAAGTCCTGTCAGAAAGTTGTTCCCTCCTCAAAAACAGACCTGGAGTTGAGTTTTGTTTCATTCACACGTTTTTCCAAAGCTCCAAATGCACAGCGAAAAGTGAAGTGTTAAAATCGACTCTCACAGAATCAATTTGAACATTTTGAACAATCTGTTCATTTACCATTTTTAGAAATGTTAATTAAGTAACACTGGACCAAAGTTCCTGTTTAACCCTGAAAGCAAGAGCTATATAATAATAATAATAATAATAATAATAATAATAATAATAATAATAATAATAATAATAATAATAATAATTCTTTCTGGACTCCCAGGGTCGCCTCACAACAACAGCTACAGTGCTTTTCACAGACACAGGTCCTCAAAGACTCTTTACAGAACATTGTTAACAGAGGATTGTTCATTCACTCCACCATCACTCACACAGACACTCAGGAAACCGGAGCCCAGAGGAAACCCATCCACACACGGGGAGAACATGCAAACTCCACACAGAAAGGCCCGGGTGACCCTGGGATCGAACAGTCTTCTTGCTGTGAGGCATGAGTGCTAACCACTCAGCCACCGTGCTGCCGATATATTCACGTTTTGAGAGTAAACGGAGAACACTTTGTGGGGCGATCCTGGTTTTGCTAAACAACACACAGAGGTGTTTTATTTTTACACTTTATTTTAGGGAATTTAAGATGAAATTCTGTACAAAACTGGTTCAAACTGGTCTTTTCTCGCAGGAGTTTGAAGTGGTGTGAGGGGCCAAATTAACACTAGGGGAAGTTGAATGAACTTCAGCCATATCAACTCTGACAAATAACCCCAACTGGAACCCCCATTTAACTTTCAAATAGTTAAAATAACCCTTTTTTGTGTTAAAAACAACTCTGAAGTATTTTACCCTGAAATTTTAACCCTTAGTTAGGGTTCGGGTTAGCTAACCCTCCTTCTATCTTTAGTTCAGTGGAGATCAGCGATTCTATGGCTGAAAACATCCACATGATTCTAGTGAAGGTGTGTGGAGTTTAAAAACACAGAGCACTTCCTGTATTCCCACATGACATCACAAGGTGGAACAGAATGTTTTCTGCTTGAAAGAAGAACTCTAAAGCCTAAATGTGCAGGTTTGTGTGTTAAACATGTGAATGAAACGAAACACAACTCCAGGTCTGTTTGTGGTGAGGAACATATCAGAAAATAGCGTCACACAGGCTCTTTGAAATTTTACTAAATCTTTAAACCATTTTTTCACAATTTGGCATTTTTTAGTTTTCAAACTGTACTTAATGGTTGGAAATCATGACATCACACTAAGGGATTCCACACAAACCATGTTGTACTCTAAGAAAAAGACCTTCGAATGTTTACAGAGAATAATATGTTATGTACAGTAATATTCAACATATTTTTTTTTAAAAACTTTTCTTCACAAATTTATATTCACAAGAGGTTTCACTCCATTAGATGAAGTCAAAATGAGAGAATTGCTAAAACCTCATATGAACTTTAATGAGAGGAATGCATTTTTTGAACTGTTGTAGGAAACTGGATAGTTTTTTTTTATTTTGGTTGTGTTTATTGCATTGAAAAACTGAAAACAATTGCCCTAAACCACAGGTGTCAAACATGCGGCCCGGGGGCCAGATCCGGCCCTCCAAGACCTTTAATCTGGCCCTCGGCTGATTTTCTATTAAAATAAAAAAAAAAAATCTGATTTTTCTGGTAATTTTCTGCGCAGCTTAGCATAGCAGCGTCTCCAGTGCTTCTGTGTGTGGCGCCTCCACCAGACAAATGAAGACCTGCCTCTTTCCAAACGCTCTTAAAGGACGATCGTTTTGACTGTTGACCGTGACCCTCATCAGCAAAATGTCCAAAATAAGAAAAGTGGAGCTGAGTGCAGGATTTTCTAAGACAAATGGACTAATTCTTATTTGTTCACGGAGGTGAATGGGAAACCTGTGCTCGGTGTGTTTGCAACAAGTGGCGGAGCTCAAGGAATATGATCTTAAACACCACTACGAGACACTGCGAAAAATACAATAACTTGAACGGAGAATTGAGAAGACAGAAGATAAACGAATTATTGCTGAAACTGAAGAAACAGACGTCTGTTCTCACCCAGGGGCCAAGAGGCTACTGATGCTGCTGTGAAAACAACCTAACCTAGCAGAATATTATAATATTTTGTAAAATAAAATAAAATAAAATAAATTTCTGTAATAGATTTGCGTTTCTCTGCACAAATATTTGGACTTATTGCTATTTTTGGGGTATATTTGCCATGGGTTTTCTGATCCGGCCCCTTTGGAATCAAAATTGGTTGTATACGGCCCCCGGACCAAAATGAGTTTGACGCCCCTGCCCTAAACTGTGAGCAAATATGTTTCAAGCCGTGTTTTTAACGTTTGATTTCCGTGGACTTGTGCAGGTGCAGCCTCCAGAAAGTTACATACTTTATCTTTAATTATAGTCTGATGTGGAAATTTTATTGCCTGAGCAGTCCGTCTCTCCCACTTTCCGTTTACGTGCAGAAGAGTCTTGAACCAGATCATAAAGTGAATCACACCTCTGTCCTAACTCAGGACAGACCCGTCACAGCCGACCAACAAATGAATTTTATTTCCTCAATTTCATCCCAGCGTTTTAGTAACAGTCCTCACTATCTATAATGGCCCCTAAAGTAATTATCCCAAGTGATTTACCAAAAGGGTTTCTTTCCAGTGTTACTTCCTGGTTGGAAATCATTACATCACACTAGGGAATTCCGCAACTGTTACCTAGCAACCATGCACACTGGGCCAAAACTCACGCACACTGGGCCAAAACTCACGCACACTGGGCCAAAACTCACACACACTGGGGCAAAACTCACACACACTGGGCCAAAACTCACGCACACTGGGGCAAAACTCACACACACTGGGCCAAAACTCACGCACACTGGACCAAAACTCACGCACACTGGGGCAAAACTCATGCACACTGGGGCAAAACTCATGCACACTGGGGCAAAACTCACGCACACTGGGGCAAAACTCACGCACACTGGGGCAAAACTCACACACACTGGGGCAAAACTCACACACACTGGGCCAAAACTCACGCACACTGGACCAAAACTCACGCACACTGGGCCAAAACTCACGCACACTGGGGCAAAACTCATGCACACTGGGGCAAAACTCATGCACACTGGGGCAAAACTCACGCACACTGGGGCAAAACTCACGCACACTGGGCCAACACTCACGCACACTGGGCCAAAACTCACGCACACTGGGGCAAAACTCACGCACACTGGGGCAAAACTCACGCACACTGGGCCAACACTCACGCACACTGGGGCAAAACTCACGCACACTGGGCCAACACTCACGCACACTGGACCAAAACTCACGCACACTGGGCCAAAACTCACACACACTGGGCCAAAACTCACGCACACTGGGGCAAAACTCACGCACACTGGACCAAAACTCACGCACACTGGGCCAAAACTCACGCACACTGGACCAAAACTCACGCACACTGGGCCAAAACTCACGCACACTGGGCCAAAACTCACGCACACTGGGCCAAAACTCACGCACACTGGGCCAAAACTCATGCACACTGGACCAAAACTCACGCACACTGGGCCAAAACTCACGCACACTGGGCCAAAACTCACCTTTACTGGGCCCAAAACTCACGCACACTGGGCCAAAACTCATGCACACTGGACCAAAACTCACGCACACTGGGCCAAAACTCACGCACACTGGGCCAAAACTCACGCACACTGGGCCAAAACTCATGCACACTGGACCAAAACTCACGCACACTGGGCCAAAACTCACACACACTGGGCCAAAACTCACGCACACTGGGCCAAAACTCATGCACACTGGACCAAAACTCACGCACACTGGGCCAAAACTCACACACACTGGGCCAAAACTCAAGCACACTGGGCCAAAACTCACGCACACTGGGCCAAAACTCACGCACACTGGGCCAAAACTCACACACACTGGGGCAAAACTCACGCACACTGGGCCAAAACTCACGCACACTGGGCCAAAACTCACGCACACTGGGCCAAATCTCACGCACACTGGGCCAAAACTCACGCACACTGGGCCAAAACTCACGCACACTGTGCCAAAACTCTCACACCCTGGGCCAAAGCTCACGAACACTGGGCCAAAAGTCTCGCACACTGGGCCAGAAGTCAGCACACTGGGCCAAACTCACGCACACTGGGCCAAAACTCACACACACTGGGCCAAACCTCACTAACACTGGGCCAAAACTCACGCACACTGGGCCAAAACTCACGCACACTGGGCCAAAACTCACGCACACTGGGCCAAAACTCACGCACACTGGGCCAAAACTCACGCACACTGGGCCAAAACTCACGCACACTGGGCCAAAACTCACGCACACTGGGCCAAAACTCACGCACACTGGGCCAAAACTCACACACACTGGGCCAAAACTCACGCACACTGGGCCAAAACTCACGCACACTGGGCCAAAACTCACGCACACTGAGCCAAAACTCACGCACACTGGGGCAAAACTCACACACACTGGGCCAAAACTCACGCACACTGGGCCAAAACTCACGCACACTGGGGCAAAACTCACACACACTGGGCCAAAACTCACGCACACTGAGCCAAAACTCACACACACTGGGCCAAAACTCACACACACTGGGCCAAAACTCACGCACACTGGGCCAAAACTCACACACACTGGGGCAAAACTCATGCACACTGGGCCAAAACTCACGCACACTGGGGCAAAACTCACACACACTGGGCCAAAACTCACGCACACTGGGCCAAAACTCACGCACACTGGGCCAAAACTCATGCACACTGGGGCAAAACTCACGCACACTGGGCCAAAACTCACGCACACTGGGGCAAAACTCATGCACACTGGGCCAAAACTCACGCACACTGAGCCAAAACTCACGCACACTGGGCCAAAACTCACGCACACTGGGCCAAAACTCACACACACTGGGCCAAAACTCACGCACACTGGGCCAAAACTCATGCACACTGGGGCAAAACTCACGCACACTGGGCCAAAACTCACGCACACTGGGGCAAAACTCATGCACACTGGGCCAAAACTCACGCACACTGAGCCAAAACTCACGCACACTGGGCCAAAACTCACGCACACTGGGCCAAAACTCACGCACACTGGGCCAAAACTCACGCACACTGGGGCAAAACTCATGCACACTGGGCCAAAACTCACGCACACTGGGGCAAAACTCACACACACTGGGCCAAAACTCACGCACACTGGGCCAAAACTCACGCACACTGGGCCAAAACTCACGCACACTGGGGCAAAACTCACGCACACTGGGCCAAAACTCACGCACACTGGGCCAAAACTCACGCACACTGGGCCAAAACTCACGCACACTGAGCCAAAACTCACGCACACTGGGCCAAAACTCACGCACACTGGGGCAAAACTCACGCACACTGGGGCAAAACTCATGCACACTGGGGCAAAACTCACACACACTGAGCCAAAACTCACGCACACTGAGCCAAAACTCACACACACTGGGCCAAAACTCACGCACACTGGGGCAAAACTCACGCACACTGGGCCAAAACTCACGCACACTGGGCCAAAACTCACGCACACTGGGCCAAAACTCACGCACACTGAGCCAAAACTCACGCACACTGGGCCAAAACTCACGCACACTGGGGCAAAACTCACGCACACTGGGGCAAAACTCAAGCACACTGGGCCAAAACTCACGCACACTGAGCCAAAACTCACGCACACTGGGCCAAAACTCACACACACTGGGCCAAAACTCACGCACACTGGGCCAAAACTCACACACACTGGGCCAAAACTCACACACACTGGGCCAAAACTCACACACACTGGGCCAAAACTCACGCACACTGGGCCAAAACTCACGCACACTGGGGCAAAACTCATGCACACTGGGCCAAAACTCAAGCACACTGGGGCAAAACTCACACACACTGGGCCAAAACTCACGCACACTGGGCCAAAACTCACGCACACTGGGCCAAAACTCACGCACACTGGGCCAAAACTCACGCACACTGGGCCAAAACTCACGCACACTGGGCCAAAACTCACGCACACTGGGCCAAAACTCACGCACACTGAGCCAAAACTCACGCACACTGGGCCAAAACTCACGCACACTGGGGCAAAACTCACGCACACTGGGGCAAAACTCATGCACACTGGGGCAAAACTCACACACACTGGGGCAAAACTCATGCACACTGGGGCAAAACTCACGCACACTGGGCCAAAACTCACGCACACTGGGCCAAAACTCACGCACACTGGGGCAAAACTCACGCACACTGGGCCAAAACTCACGCACACTGGGCCAAAACTCACGCACACTGGGGCAAAACTCACGCACACTGGGCCAAAACTCACGCACACTGGGGCAAAACTCACGCACACTGGGCCAAAACTCACGCACACTGGGCCAAAACTCACGCACACTGGGCCAAAACTCACGCACACTGGGGCAAAACTCACGCACACTGGGGCAAAACTCATGCACACTGGGGCAAAACTCATGCACACTGGGGCAAAACTCACGCACACTGGGCCAAAACTCACGCACACTGGGCCAAAACTCACGCACACTGGACCAACACTCATGCACACTGGGGCAAAACTCACGCACACTGGGCCAAAACTCATGCACACTGGGCCAAAACTCACGCACACTGGGCCAAAACTCATGCACACTGGGGCAAAACTCATGCACACTGGGGCAAAACTCATGAACACTGGGGCAAAACTCACGCACACTGGGCCAAAACTCATGCACACTGGGGCAAAACTCACGCACACTGGGGCAAAACTCATGAACACTGGGCCAAAACTCACGCACACTGGGCCAAAACTCATGCACACTGGGGCAAAACTCACGCACACTGGGCCAAAACTCATGCACACTGGGGCAAAACTCATGCACACTGGGGCAAAACTCATGAACACTGGGGCAAAACTCACGCACACTGGGCCAAAACTCACGCACACTGGGGCAAAACTCACGCACACTGGGCCAAAACTCATGCACACTGGGCCAAAACTCATGCACACTGGGCCAAAACTCACGCACACTGGGCCAAAACTCATGCACACTGGGGCAAAACTCATGCACACTGGGGCAAAACTCATGCACACTGGGGCAAAACTCATGAACACTGGGCCAAAACTCACGCACACTGGGCCAAAACTCATGCACACTGGGGCAAAACTCACGCACACTGGGCCAAAACTCATGCACACTGGGGCAAAACTCATGCACACTGGGGCAAAACTCATGCACACTGGGGCAAAACTCATGAACACTGGGCCAAAACTCACGCACACTGGGCCAAAACTCATGCACACTGGGCCAAAACTCACGCACACTGGGCCAAAACTCACGCACACTGGGCCAAAACTCACACACACTGGGCCAAAACTCACACACACTGGGGCAAAACTCACGCACACTGGGCCAAAACTCACGCACACTGGGCCAAAACTCACGCACACTGGGCCAAAATTCATGCACACTGGGGCAAAGCTCATGCACACTGGGGCAAAACTCACGCACACTGGGCCAAAACTCACGCACACTGGGGCAAAACTCACGCACACTGGGCCAAAACTCACGCACACTGGGGCAAAACTCACGCACACTGGGCCAAAACTCACGCACACTGGGCCAAAACTCACGCACACTGGGCCAAAACTCACGCACACTGGGCCAAAACTCACGCACACTGGGCCAAAACTCACGCACACTGGGCCAAAACTCACGCACACTGGGTCAAAACTCACGCACACTGGGCTAAAACTCACGCACACTGAGCCAAAACTCACACACACTGGGCCAAAACTCGCGCACACTGGGCCAAAACTCATGCACACTGGGCCAAAACTCATGCACACTGGGGCAAAACTCATGCACACTGGGGCAAAACTCATGCACACTGGGGCAAAACTCATGCACACTGGGGCAAAACTCATGCACACTGGGGCAAAACTCACGCACACTGGGCCAAAACTCACGCACACTGAGCCAAAACTCACGCACACTGGGCCAAAACTCATGCACACTGGGCCAAAACTCACACACACTGGGGCAAAACTCATGCACACTGGGGCAAAACTCATGCACACTGGGGCAAAACTCACGCACACTGGGGCAAAACTCATGCACACTGGGGCAAAACTCACACACACTGGGCCAAAACTCATGCACACTGGGGCAAAACTCACACACACTGGGCCAAAACTCACACACACTGGGGCAAAACTCATGCACACTGGGGCAAAACTCACACACACTGGGCCAAAACTCATGCACACTGGGGCAAAACTCATGCACACTGGGGCAAAACTCACGCACACTGGGCCAAAACTCATGCACACTGGGGCAAAACTCATGCACACTGGGGCAAAACTCACGCACACTGGGCCAAAACTCACGCACACTGGGGCAAAACTCACGCACACTGGGCCAAAACTCACGCACACTGGGGCAAAACTCACGCACACTGGGCCAAAACTCATGCACACTGGGGCAAAACTCACGCACACTGGGCCAAAACTCACGCACACTGGGCCAAAACTCACGCACACTGGGCCAAAACTCACGCACACTGGGTCAAAACTCACGCACACTGGGGAAAAACTCACGCACACTGGGCCAAAACTCACGCACACTGGGCCAAAACTCAAGAACACTGGGCCAAAACTCACGCACACTGGGACAAAACTCACGCACACTGGGCCAAAACTCACGCAAACTGGGGCAAAACTCTCACGCACACTGGGCCAAAACTCACGCACACTGGACCAAAACTCACGCACACTGGGCCAAAACTCACGCACACTGGGCCAAAACTCACGCACACTGGGCCAAAACTCACGCACACTGGGCCAAAACTCACGCACACTGGGCCAAAACTCACGCACACTTGACCAAAACTCACGCACACTGGGCCAACACTCACGCACACTGGGCCAAAACTCATGAACACTGGGCCAAAACTCACGCACACTGGGCCAAAACTCACGCACACTGGGCCAAAACTCACGCACACTGGGGCAAAACTCACGCACACTGGGCCAAAACTCACGCACACTGGACCAAAACTCACGCACACTGGGCCAAAACTCACGCACACTGGGCCAAAACTCACGCACACTGGGTCAAAACTCACGCACACTGGGCCAAAACTCACGCACACTGAGCCAAAACTCACGCACACTGGGCCAAAACTCACGCACACTGGGCCAAAACTCACGCACACTGAGCCAAAACTCACGCACACTGGGTCAAAACTCACGCACACTGGGCTAAAACTCACGCACACTGGGCCAAAACTCACGCACACTGGGCCAAAACTCACGCACACTGGGCCAAAACTCACGCACACTGGGCCAAAACTCACGCACACTGGGCCAAAACTCACGCACACTGGGCCAAAACTCACACACACTGGGCCAAAACTCACGCACACTGGGCCAAAACTCACACACACTGGGCCAAAACTCACGCACACTGGGCCAAAACAGAAAATCATGTTTAAAGTATCAGAAAAAATGTGTTTCTTGTGCAACTTTTGGATGGAATTCTTCCAGTCAGTGTGATGTCATCAGTGTCGGAATGTCTAAAATAAAAATCTGTACTTCCTGTCATTTTCCACATTGTGGGTGTGTCACAATTCCCAGGACCTTTCCTCCAAAGAGCACTCTGTAGTCCTCCAGACTCTTCGGACGCAGAGCCCAGTGTCCTGCTCACAGCTCCTGCAGCTCCTGAGTTTGAACAGGAATGCTTCTACAGATCTAAAGTGTTCAGGGTTTTTTCTGTGTCACAGGCATTAAAACATGTGAATAATAAAGGCTGAGTGAAGCAGAAGGTTCTGGGTTGTTTCGGCTCATCATTCGCCTACAGAAATAGGAACACAGGCTGAAACATTTTATAGGCTAACTGTATTCCCAACCCCCTTCTTTAAGAGACTTTGCTTCATTTGAATTCATTCAATCTGATAATACTGTGATCTGCAGCAATGTGGATATAATAGCAAAATATTCACTTTCTTTTTATTGTAGAATGGGTTTGAGTAAAAAATGAAGTCGCGGTTCATTGTGGGCAATTTGCAGCACCCAGGATCCACCCGGGCATCCCTGGTAAAAGAGCCAAACGGAGCAGTGGAGTGGAGGAGGTGAGGGGGTGGAGTGGAGGAGGTGAGGGAGTGGAGGAGGTGAAGGAGTGGAGTGGAGGAGGTGAGGGAGTGGAGGAGGTGAAGGAGTGGAGTGGAGGAGGTGAGGGAGTGGAGCGGAGGAGGTGAGGGAGGGGAGTGGAGGAGGTGAGGGAGTGGAGGAGGTGAGGGAGTGGAGTGGAGGAGGTGAGGGAGTGGAGTGGAGGAGGTGAGGGAGGGGAGTGGAGGAGGTGAGGGAGTGGAGGAGGTGAGGGAGTGGAGTGGAGGAGGTGAGGGAGGGGAGTGGAGGAGGTGAGGGAGTGGAGGAGGTGAGGGAGTGGAGTGGAGGAGGTGAGGGAGTGGAGTGGAGGAGGTGAGGGAGGGGAGTGGAGGAGGTGAGGGAGTGGAGGAGGTGAGGGAGTGGAGTGGAGGAGGTGAGGGAGTGGAGTGGAGGAGGTGAGGGAGTGGAGGAGGTGAGGGAGTGGAGCGGAGGAGGTGAGGGAGTGGAGTGGAGGAGGTGAGGGAGTGGAGTGGAGGAGGTGAGGGAGTGGAGGAGGTGAGGGAGTGGAGTGGAGGAGGTGAGGGAGTGGAGGAGGTGAGGGAGTGGAGCGGAGGAGGTGAGGGAGTGGAGGAGGTGAGGGAGTGGAGTGGAGGAGGTGAGGGAGTGGAGTGGAGGAGGTGAGGGAGTGGAGGAGGTGAGGGAGTGGAGGAGGTGAGGGAGTGGAGCGGAGGAGGTGAGGGAGTGGAGGAGGTGAGGGAGTGGAGTGGAGGAGGTGAGGGAGTGGAGGAGGTGAGGGAGTGGAGCGGAGGAGGTGAGGGAGTGGAGTGGAGGAGGTGAGGGAGTGGAGTGGAGGAGGTGAGGGAGTGGAGGAGGTGAGGGAGTGGAGTGGAGGAGGTGAGGGAGTGGAGCGGAGGAGGTGAGGGAGTGGAGGAGGTGAGGGAGTGGAGTGGAGGAGGTGAGGGAGTGGAGCGGAGGAGGTGAGGGAGTGGAGTGGAGGAGGTGAGGGAGTGGAGGAGGTGAGGGAGTGGAGGAGGTGAGGGAGTGGAGGAGGTGAGGGAGTGGAGTGGAGGAGGTGAGGGCTCTGGGGGAAGTGAACAGCACTTGGTGGAGCTCTGATCACATGAATCTGTCTGAAGTGGTTCAGAAGTCGAGGATCCTGGTAATGGGGAAACAGTGACTCACCAAAAGGTCTCCCCTTTATTCTGTTTCCCCTTTATTCTGTTTCCCCTTTATTCTGTTTCCCCTTTATTGTTTCCCCTTTATTCTGTTTCCCCTTTATTCTGTTTCCCCTTTATTGTTTCCCCTTTATTCTGTTTCCCCTTTATTCTGTTTCCCCTTTATTCTGTTTCCCCTTTATTCTGTTTCCCCTTTATTGTTTCCCCTACAGCTGTAGATTATTTGAGTGGCTGTAAGTTATGAACATTTGCTCTAAATAATTGTTAATTGTAATATTTGTGGTCATAACGGTTTGTCAAACCTGATCTCATCAGACCTCAAAGGCTCAGCAGGGCTGGACCAGGGTAGGACTTGGATGGGAGACCCCTGGACCCCTGGGACCACCAGGTGCCACAGGGGGGCGCCAGTCACAAAAAAACTAAACAAAAAAACGGCCGTTGTGTCCTTAAACAAGACACTTCACCCACATTGTCTAATATGAAAGTGGTGTGTGAGTGGTGGATGATGGTGATGGTGCAGACTGGAGCCTCACTTCTGTCAGTCTGCCCCAGGGCAGCTGTGTGGAGTGAATAAATAATGAACTGCAAAGTGCTTTGGGTGTCCTGAAAGTGCTGTATAAATGCAATAATGAAATTCAATTTGACATTTAAAAACTTCCCAGATGCTAATGATGTAAATGAGCAACAAACAATAAATAAAACAATAATTTAATGAAAAAGTGCAACACAATAAAAAGAGCCAAAGCTTTCAGGGACACATCCACAGACTCCTCTCCATCCAGCTGTAATATAGTTGTGTCCATGAGCAAAACACTTGCTACTGTAAACCGCAGCCATCCGAACGTAGCTTAAAGGCGCTGCACCCGATTTTTACTGTCTTCAAAACAGAACTAGATCATTGTAAACAGCAGTGGTCATGATGTTAGTGTTGATAATTAAAGCTCCAGTATGTAACTTTTCATTAATAAAGTTTTTTTTTCCCACAAATGTGTTTAAAATTAAATAATTATAATAATAAATCACCTTTCAAATATTCATATTTTCAAGCACTCAAATTCAGCAAAGTTCATCGTGTAAAATTCACAGTGAAAAAACCCACAGCAAAGATCCCAGATGCCAAGGCAAAAGCAGTCGTTCCAAGTGATCCGATCTCATTTAGTAACAAACAGAAACAGTGAAGTGTTCTGATCACAGTTCGTTTAATCAAAACCTCATCTCTTTTATTTCTAGTGTAAACCCCGCCCACAGATGAGAACGGCCAATAGGAAACAGCCTCTGTCACTCACACAGGATCGATTGCTTCGGTCTTGGCATCTTGGATCTTCGCTGCAAAATTTTACACTCTGAATTTTGACTGTTGAATTTGAGCGCTTGAAAATATTTGCGATAATTATTTAAAGTGTGATTTTTTTAATATTTGAATTTTAAACACTTGAAAATGTACACTTAAGATTTCAGCAGCTAAAATTCAGAATAAAAATAATTCAAACGTGTTTTTTCAGAGTTAAAAAATTCAAGTGAGAAACTCAGCGGGATTTAAAATTCAAAATCTGACGGAACAAATTATCTTCCATATATTTTCCGTGGAGATAGACGTCTGCTCACAGTTTAGGACAAATGTTTTCAGTTTTTCAGTGCAAAAAACACCACCAAAATGAAAAAAAAAAAAAAAACATACTTGAATATTAATGAAAAGTTACATATTGTAGCTTTAAATATCATTACAAACATCCAGCTGCGCAGCACTTGAAAATATTTGTGCTCACTATTTAAAAGGTGATTTTTTTTATACTGAACTTAGAAAATGTACGTGTTTTTTCGCAGTTAGAAAAATTCAAAGTGAGAAATTCAGCAGGATTTAAAATTCAAAATCTAATGGAACAAATTGTCTTCCATAAAAATGTTTCAAACTGTGTTTTTAACTTTGAATTTCCGTGAATATGTGTAGGCGCGATCTCCAGAAAGTCACATACAGTATCTTTAATTACAGTCCGACTTTCTGTTTATGTGCCTGTTTATGAGTCTTGAACCAGATCATAAAGTCAGAGAGTCTCACCTCTGTCCTGACTTGGGACGGTCCAACTATTTTATTTCCTCAATTTTACTCTAACGTTTTAATAACAGTCCTCACTATCTATAATGGCACCTAAAGTTATAATCCCGAGTGATTTACCAAAAAGGTTTCAAATGTTACTTCTTGGAAAATCATGACAGAACACTAAGGAATTCCATAACTGTTACCTAGCAACCATGCACACCAAAACTCCTCTAATGTGCACAGGAGTTAATATTTGGCAAAGAAAAATACAAAAAAAAAAACATCTTTATTTAGTTGAAATCATGTTTTAAATATCTGCAAAATTTGGTTCTTGTGCAACTTTTGTACAGAATTGTCAGTGCGCTTAAAACACTTTTTTCTAAACTACGCGGGAAAAAAATCTGGAACAGTATCTTTAACAGTCTGCAGTGGTCCGGTCATGGCTTACGGCACAGCAGGCTGACCGGGATGAGGAAAGGGTTGAGTGGAGCGTTTTGCCTCACACTGGTGGAGCTCTGGCTGCTTCTGTCCCCAAGAGTTCCGGTTGGGGCTTGGTGTTGGGTTGTGGGTCCGGTTGGTGGTGGTTGGTGGTTTGGGGGTCCGGTTGGTGGTGGTTGGTGGTTTGGGGGTCCGGTTGGTGGTGGTTGGTGCTCTGGGGGTCCGGTTGGTGGTGGTTGGTGCTCTGGGGGTCCGGTTGGTGGTGGTTGGTGCTCTGGGGGTCCGGTTGGTGGTGGTTGGTGCTCTGGGGGTCCGGTCGGTGGTGGTTGGTGCTCTGGGGGTCCGGTTGGTGGTGGTTGGTGCACTGGGGGTCCGGTTGGTGGTGGTTGGTGGTTTGGAGGTGCTACTCCTGAGGGCTGATGTTGTTTCACTGTTTTGTCAGCATCTGATGAAAGTTTCTGGTGAGTCTGAAATACACAAAACAAATGTAGAAACAGGTTTCCAGATAAAGACGACTTCTGCCACTGTAAATGTTCACATATGTATACGCCGCTTTTCCACCTTCAAGGCTCAAAGCTCTTCACATCAAGGAAACACTCACCCATTCACACACACCAATGTACACAGACACAGAGGGTGAAGGGGGTTAAGTGTCTTGCCCGAGAACACAAGAGCAGTATTCATCTGTGGGAGCTGGAATCGCACCACGAGCCTGTGGGTGAATCTGTAGAGACTCAAACCGCTAATGCAGAGTGTGATATTAGTCCAATATCAGGGGGCTCAGAGACCACCTCTTTGCTTGATTCCACACCAAAAGCCAAACTCTGGTGCGGTTCTTCTGGTGAAAACGCAAATTCGGGTCCAAACCATAGACAGTAGGTCCAAACCAACTATTGGAAATGCATCATGGGAGGGGATACCAATTATTTAATTTTCTGTTTGTGGTGAGTGAAAAGGACACAAAAACACACCACACCTGGAACCGTGGCCAAACGTGCTCCAAGTAACGGCATGAAAATGGGTCAGGGGTTGAAAAGGTGAGAAGATGGTGCAGGGAGGGGGGGCGATGGGCGTTGGTAGTGTTGTTTGGCCATATGAACAACAATAAAGAGAAAAAAACAGAACTGCAATGCGGAGTTCGCATCACGCCAATGTTGTGCTGAAAAAATGTACACCACTCTTGTCATGGATGGAGCGTGTGGAAATAACATTCGCATCATTCGTGTCCCATTGAAATGACTACGGTTCTGTGATGCGGACATCGGGCTTCATCGGGCTTCACACTATGTCGCGCTGAAAGAAAAAAAAAATGACGCCACTCTTGTAAATGGATGGAGCTAGAACAGTGAACGCGAGACGCTTTCGCTATTTTAGACGCTCAAAACCATAAAGTTTTAATGAATCAATAAATAACATCAGCGGCGAAAAGGAGTGTAAAAAGACCAGGGCACAGATAGGTTTTCGTTTTGAACGATTATTACAGTGCAGAACTTACACACACAAACACCAACACTGAATACATTTAATACAGAAAAGAAAAGAATTATGACTGTACTTTTCCATGATCGCAGTGTTTTTATAAATATATCTTCATTTTATCTGATTAATATTTAGACTTAAAATAAGACAAACAAACTGTACAGCACTGAAACACTCTGTGGCCCTTTTTGGACCCTCACCCACAGTTTGAGAACCTCTTCTTTAACAGAACTTCCACTGACACTTCACACAAAACTGCTTCAAAGTGAAAAACGTAGGTAGGATTTTTAAACCTGTATTTTCAAACTCCAAACTGGAGTTACTTCCTCTTAGTGGTTTTACAGTGGTTTTTAGCCTCTGCACATTTACCAAACCAAACGCACATTGTGGCAAACAGATTTATTTGGCATTTTCTTAGGCAAACTTCAGCCCACATATACCCTCGGAGAGACGTGTGGGGGCCAAGGACCGAGCTGGTTTTTATGTGTTTGTTGAGGAGGGATATTGAGGGGGGAATGAAAGACTGTTTGAATCGGTTGCTCTTGCATCTGCTGCTCTGTAGCGCCTCCCGGAGGGCAGCAATTCATATTCAGAAAATAAAACATGAGATGGATCCCTTAAAATCTTATTTGCTTGACTAACAACAACTTCCTCGTAAAGGAACTGTAAGGGCTGTTCAGTAGGTTTCTCTGCAGCTTTAGAGCCGTTGTTCCCATTTTTAGTAGTCTGGCCTTACACTGGACAGTGAGTGAGCCGTACCATGTGACCGTGCCATATCTAACAGTACTTGCTATAACTGCGTTGTAGAATATGGCCCCAATCTCAGACTTCACACCAAATAAGCGCAGCCTTCTGAGAAAGTAGAGTCTTTGTGCCAGTCTGCTGCACAGACAGTCCACATGAGCACTCCAGCTCAAACTGTTGGACACCATTATACCTACGTATTTATACGACGCCACCTGCTCAATTACAGTGTTGTTCATTCTCACAGGATCATGTACAGTAACCCCTCTAGGGTCAAAAATCATTTCTTTGGTTTTTTTCACGTTCAGTTTAAGATGGTGATTATTGCACCAAGTTTTAAAAATGTCTACTTCCTTCAAATACACTCCGGGGTCATCATTGGCTTCCAGCAGAGTGAGAATGATGGTGTCATCAGAAAATTTAACAAGGCGATTCTTAGGGTGTGAGCTTCTACACTCGTTTGTACAGTGTGAATAAAACACAGAACTTACACATCCTTGTGGGACACCTGTATTACTTTGTTTAAGGGCTGAGATGGAGCCATTTATTGACACCTGTTGCAGCGATTTGTTAAGAATGAATAGAACCATTTCAAAATAAAAGGATTAACATTTAAATCTATTAGTTTTTGAGTGATCAAATAAGGCTGAATAGTATTAAACGCAGAACTGAAGTCTGCAAAAAGAACTCTGGCATATGCTTGAGAATGCTCCAGGTGTTTGTTAATCCAATGTGTAACAGTGATAAGTGCATCCTCAGTTCCCCGGCCCTGCTTATAGGCAAACTGTAGAGGGTCAAGACTGTCAGTCACTTCAGTTTTGAGCATGTTAACAACAATTTTTTCATTCATTATAATTGAGGTTAATGCCACAGGTCGGTAATCGTTATTTGTTGCTGGGCATGAGACTTTAGGTATTGGCACAATTATTGATCTTTTCCATAATTGTGGCACAGTATGACTATTTAACGAGAGTTGATAGATTGGGCACCAGGCTGTCGCTAGTTCAGTCGAACAGTTTTTAATCAAAGTTGCAGATAGACCATCCGGGCCCGTAGATTTCCCCTTGCAAACTTTACTGAAGGCAGCCTGCACTTGCTGTGGAG
The DNA here is from genome assembly GCA_034769755.1 of Odontamblyopus lacepedii. Classification (NCBI taxonomy): domain Eukaryota; kingdom Metazoa; phylum Chordata; class Actinopteri; order Gobiiformes; family Gobiidae; genus Odontamblyopus; species Odontamblyopus lacepedii. Next base: position 1,134,597 of record CM068363.1, on the reverse strand, counting down.
TAATCTTGAGTTCACACTGGTCAGACAAGGCAACAGAGTCTATGATCTCCCTTCCACACATGGAGTAGTCCATCCATCCATCCATCCATCCATCCATCTTCTCCCGCTTAATCCGGCTGGGTCGCGGGGGCAGCTTGCTGCCCAATCCTCATAGCACCTAACCCCCCCTATGAACCCCTCTGCGGGTGGTGAGCCCACAGGAGGGAGTAGTCATGAGTCTCAAATCTCAGAAAGAAGTCATTTAATTCATTAGCTCGAGTTTCATTGTCCATGGTAATAAGTTGCTTGTAACTAGTGGTCATGTTTGAGATACTTTTCAGCTGGTCCCACAGACGTTTATTGTTCGATGTTCTGTAGCTATGCTCAATATTTGAGCACTGTTTCTTCCTGGCCTTGCATAGGAGCTGATCTAGTTCTTTCTGTGCAACTGCGATCGCTAATCTGTCTTTATTTTTAAAAGCTATTCTTTTCCTGTTAATGCACAAATTGACTTCCTTGGTGATGTGGGGCTTATTGTTTGGGAAATGTAAAATCTTTTTCTTCTCCACCACATTATCCACACAAAAGTTTATATAGTCAGTTATCGTTACGGTTGCTTCCTCCCGCTCTAGGCTATGGAAGATGCTCCAGTCTGTGCTTAGAAAGCAACCCTTTAATGCCTCTATACTCTCCTCTGTCCATTTGAGCACGGTTTTGGACTGAGGTTTACTAGATTTCAGAGCAGATTTATATATTGGTATAAGGTTCACTGTCCCATGGTCTGAATTCCCAATTGGGGGTAAAAGTTTAGATTGAAACACCTCTTTTATGTTATCATAGCATTTGTCTAAGATGTTGTTATTTCTAGTGGCTGACTTCATGCAATGCTGGTTCCAGTTTACAATGGTTCATATCTCCCATAACTAGGACAGGTGCTCCTGGTGAGTGGTGTAGTTGCAAGTGAACACATTCGGATATTAGACTAGCTGCTCTGCCAGCATTGCCACTAGGTGGTATATACACTAGGCACAGGATTACACACTCAAACTCTCTTGGAAGATAAAACGGTCGCATAGAAATGCAGAGGAGTTCAACATTCGGGGTGCACAGACATGATTTAACAGTAAACTGTTTACACCAGTTTTTATTCAAGTACACAATTAGCCCAGCTCCCCTAGACTTAAGTGAGGCGTCGTTCCTGTCTTCTCGAACAGTAAAAAAGCCCTCCAACTCCACTACTGAGTCAGGAATGTCCTTATGCAACCATGTTTCGGTCAAAACAATAAAACTTGATTGTCTATAGGAATGACAAAATCTCCTATGTAGTTTAAGTTCGTCCATTTTAGAGCGCAGTGATCTTACATTACTTAAAATAATTGATGGAAGAGGTGGCCTGTTCCCACGTCTCCTCAGTCTTTGCCTTACACCTCCTCTCCTGCCCCTCTTCCTCCGTTGTGGTTTAGGTAGAGGCTTGATTTTAACCTCCTCTGGCAAATCGTCAGGTGGAATAAAGCTACTGTGACGCAATTCAAGCAGAGCCTCCCGGGAATAACTAAGATGAAATGTTACCTGGGAGGGTGCAGGGGTGATGTTTTTGCCCAAGAGTTCAGCGACAGTCAGTAGTAGGAAGAAAATGAGTATTGTAGACATGGTTGCGGTGACGCCCTCGGGTATGGATCAATCGATGTTGCTGCTCCCTGATTTTATTGTCGCTCATGGCCTCCGCTCATAGCCACAGCTCCGCCGCCCGTGCCCGCCACAACGCCGCTCCGCCGCCCGTGGCCGCAGCTCTGCCGCCTGTGGCCGTTGCTCGCTGCCCGCGGCCAGCGCTGCTCCGAGGTTCCGCCTCGCCGCTCGTAGCTGCCTCTCCACTGATGCCGCCTTGAGGGTGTTGCTCTGCCGCCCTGGGCTGCTCGCGAGGGCTGCTGCTGCCGGTGCCTCAGGGGTCTCCCAGCCTCATCAGGTGGAAGCCGTCTCGTTAGGTTAGCTAAAGCAGCTAAGCTAGCTTCAGCACATTGTACTCCCTGCCCCCCAGGGCGAGGTCTTCTTAAAACTTTGCAGAGGTCACTGCCATTGTACCAGTGCGTCATTAAAAAAAATGCAATCCAACACAAAGACCGAGACCAAGTCGAAATGCGCTCGAGTCCGAGACAAGACCAAGACAAAACCATCGCTTTAGCGGAGGAGGAAGTCCAGCGGCCCGGGGGTGTCTGTGAGTGTGGGGCAGGTGTGGGTCCTGCTGCGAGGCCGCTCCTCGGTTAAGGGGGCGTGGGTGTGTTTTGAAGCTGAGTTGGTTCGTATGAGTGATATCGGCCACCCGCAGAGCTCGTATGTTGGGGTTGTGTGTGGTCGGAGGTGTTGTGCCCGGGCTCGGTTCGGTTGAGTTCACGCTGGGCAAGCGTGCGGCACTTTAGGGGTGATCCAGGCTTGGGCAGGTTCTAAAGTCCTAGTGTGAGTTTGCCCCTAATGTTTGACACATGTAGAACATTTAAGCCATCACGTGACGTCTGTGCGCAGCTTTTCTTATTGTGGCTGCAGAAGCATGTTTTGTTTTCCACATTCGCACAACGAAATATTTAAAGTGAAATGGGCGCACTGTAGAGCCCGTTTAGTGGGCGCTTAGCAACGCTGTCAATCAAAGCTGTTGCTAAAGCTAGTAGGAATGAAATAAATCGTGTAGAGCAGAAAATCACGACAACAGTTTCTCAACAGAAAGTGAACTGGAGCCAGAGTTGATGGAACCGGAAGTGGCTCCTTTTTGAAACGCAGTGGATGGCGGGTTATTTCTATCCATTTACACATGCTGTCTACAGTTAAAACACCTGCTCCTCAAAAGTGGCCCACCCTCCTCCATGGTTCCTTCACTAAATGCAGGCGTGATGCTGGGAGCCTGTAGAGTACCTGGGTGAAGTGCTGAATGAGTGGGTCACAGTCCAAGAGCAAGAGCTCCTCCGGGAGAGACATCAGGAGGTCCAGCACTACCGCACTCTCTGGAGACACAAGAGCAGAATAACGGTAATGCAAGTCATGCTTGTGATGGTTTATGAAAACGCTGTGGTGCGCCAGATTTCAATGGATACAACAAGAATTATGGGTGTGGACGACTAAAAAGAGAGTCAGGGGGGTGAGAGAAGAAGTTACATCTTTATACAGCGCTTTTCCACCTTCACGGCACTCAAATCGCCTTACATCAAGGAACCACTCACCCATTCACACACACATTCAAACACCAGTGTACGCAGACACTGGGGGCGAGGTGGATTAAGTGTCTTGCCCAACAATACAGCCACAGCATTCATCTGTGAGAGGTGGAACTGCACCATCAACCTGTGAGTCAGTGGATCTGACCGCTCAACCAGTGCTGTTTATTTTTTATGTCGAGAACCACCAACATTGTGATCAGTGGGTAAATGTACTTAACATCTGAGCAACTGCAACATTAGCGTTTGGTGGTGATACAAAAAAAGGTGTTTATTTTTTAGCTTAAGGCTGCCACACGGTACAGGAGAATTTGCCCTGTTTTGGCTGTGATTTGCTTCTCCCTGAGTTCGTGGAGGCGTGATCCGACTTTGTGTCTTCATGTGCGATTTTAAAGCCACTGCTCTCCTCGTGTGTGGTGTCAGTGTCAGATCGTAACCACCAAACATCAGCAACACTACGGTATAAGGATAAGACCAAGACTCTTATTGTCGTCCCCAATATTAAACAACACTTTGGTGCCCTGGGAAATTTAGCTAAAACAACTTCTATCTAGGGGTATTTTTTGATGATGCGATGTCTTTAGAATATCACACCAAGCAACTCACTAAAAACTACTTTTTTCAGCTGCCAAATATATCTAAACTTCGTGTGATGATCTCTAAAACAGAGTTAGAGATGGTGATTGGTGCAGTTTGTCCTCCAGGCTAAACTACTGTAACAGTCTGTTTACCTGCCTGAGCAGGAGGATCTTACCCGGCTGCAGATGGTTCAGAAGTCTGCTGTAAGGCTTCTGACCTGCACCAGCAGCAGAGCCCATATAACTCCCATTTTGACATCCTTACACTGACTCCCTGTTTATTTTTTTTTAATCCACTTTAAGATCCTGGTGTTGACCTTTAGGGCCCTACACGGTCAGGCTCCTGCTTACATCATAGATCTGATAAAGCTGTACACCTCTGCTCGTACCCTCTGCTCCACCAACAAAAACTTGTTAATGGTCCCTCAGACAAGTTTTAAAACACGAGGTGACACATCTTTTCAAGCCGTCTCTCCTAAACTCAGGAATGAGCTGAATCCTCACCTACGCTCTGTAGAAAGTAGAGATGCTTTTAAAGAGCAACTAAAAAAACTTCTCTTTGAACAAGCGTTCCCGCCCTCTTAGGTTTTAGAGCTATTACGACTGATTTTAATATGAATGTGTCTTACGCTGTTTTTTTAATCTTTTGTATGTGAAGCACTTTGTGACCTATGTCTGTGAAAAGTGCTATAGAAATAAACTTTACTTACTTTGAAAGTAAAAAAGCGAGAGCGTGTTTGTCTGTTTGCATCCACACAGCGCACAGATCGAGGTGAAGCTGCAGATTAACGACAGTGACTCTACTTCCTGAGGACTTTATCTCTCTTTATCTTTTCTGCTTTAAAAATCCTGTATCTGAAGTATTGCTCCACATTTCACAAATAATAAAATAGTTTTGACTTGTGTGTAAAGTGGAAGTGCAGAGCTCTGATCTTTGAACACTTCAGAGTCTCAGAGCGAGTGGTTTTACTGTAGACAGGAAACAGCTGACACCATCGCGCTCACAGCTTTATATCCTGCGGTCCACACACAGATCCCACTGCAGTGTTTGAGATCAGAGATTTTAAGTCTCACAAGATTCTCCTCGTGTCTGTGGTGTTTGTGCTTTTTGTCACACGTTTAAAAGTCATTTAATCGAAAACTCCTGCAGTGTGTCGCAGCCTTTATTTAATTAACACACTGTAGAAGAGGAGTAGGAGGGGCTTAGGGCAAAATTCCCGTAAACCTATAAACAGTATATATATTTAAATGGCTGACAGTAAGAGTAAGCTTTGTAAAACACTGTGAGATTGACATGTTATTGCTGCGTTCGTGTTAGAAATGACACAGAACACAGTTCCAGTCTCTTACCCAGAGGGTTGAGCTGGCACAGCTGGTCGGGCTTGTTGAGGGCACCGAGGTACTGGTAGATCTTCTCAAAGCTCACCTGACCCATGGCGATGAGGAGGGGGGTGCTGTTCACAGTCTGCCTGAGAGGGGTGGAGGGGGCGGTGGAGCTTTGGGCTGTGGAGGGATGATCAACAAAAAATAATATTACTATATATTTGTGGCCACCGGCTCATCAAAGCCTGATCCCTCAGATCTCAGAAGCTCAGGGCCTGGTCAGGACTTGGATGGAGACACTGGGAATTCCAGGACAGGTTTTGCCACAGTGGGGCCAGTGGCAAAACCTGTCGTTGTGTCCTTAGGCAAGACACATCATCCACATTGCCTAGTATGAAAGTGGTGTGTGTGTGAGTGTTGGTGGTGGTCGGAGGGGCCGATGGTGCAGATTGGAGCCTCACTTCCGTCAGTCTGCCCCAGGGCAGCTGTGGCTACAATAGTAGTTTACACCACCGGGTCTGGAGTGAATAAATAATGCTCTGTAAAGCCTCTTTGAGTGTCCAGAAAAGCGCTGTATAAAACTGATGTATTATATTATTATTATTATTATTAGTTAAAATCTTTAATTGTCCATCCATCCATCCATCCATCTTCTCCCGCTTAATCCGGCTGGGTCGCGGGGGCAGCTTGCTGCCCAATACTCATAGCACCTGACCCCCCCTATGAACCCCTCTGCAGGTGGTGAGCCCACAGGAGGGTGGCCATTATGGTCCTTGATGTTAGTTCATAGGGGTGCGGGCATGTTTTGGGTTGATGGGGGAAACCGGAGTACCCGGAGGAAACCCATCCAGACACGGGGAGGAACATGCAAACTCCACACAGAAAGGCCCGGGCGACCCGGGGATCGAACCCGCAACCTTCTTGCTGTGAGGCCTGAGTGTTGCCACTCAGCCACCGTGCCGCCATCTTTAATTGTATGTGTGTTGAATAGATGATGTGTTCCTCAAGTACAAATAAAAAGTAATCAAACTATTAATTACAATACTGCATTAAATAGTTATAATAAGAGGCATCTCCAAAGAGTAGATGATAAAGTGGAAGTGTCAGACCATCTTAAAGGAACTATAACTAGAACTATTCAAATGTCATCATATGTGTCTATGTGTTTACTGGTTTACTGATGCAATATAGTTTTCAATCGAAAAGAAAGATGAAATACAGAGTTGTTAAATATATCTTGAAGCGTCTCAGGCCCCAGCTCAGGCCTCACAGCCTGCACTGAGCTGACCGCTGCTCTAAACTCAGGCCCCAGCTCAGGCCTCACAGCCTGCACTGAGCTGACCGCTGCTCTAAACTCAGGCCCCAGCTCAGGCCTCACAGCCTGCACTGAGCTGACCGCTGCTCTAAACTCACCTGGAGCAGTCTGCTGACCGGGCCTCTTCACGTCCTCTGGAACAGCAGGAGACTGGACACATGGACTCTTGGACACTGATGATTGGCTGGGCAATGGTGAGGCATCTGAGGCTGGGGGGTCATCAGGGAAAGGGATCATTTTAATATTTAGTTTAAATGACCTGAAATGTTCCAGTTTCATATTACCGTATTTTCCGAACTATTGAGGCACCGGTATATAAGCCGCACCCACGCTATTTAAAAAAATAAGAAAAAAGTTGTACAAGCCGCAACCGGGCTATAAGCCGCTGATATCTATGTTGAAAAATGAGATATTTACTGCATATACAGAACGATGTTGTACTGTAAATGTACATTTATGTACCTGAACAGATTCTTTCTGAACAGTGCCTTTTAACACGGCAGCAACTGTGCTGATTAAAACAGGTCAAAAACAGAAAAGAACCAGTAATTGATTATCTTCATTTCTCCTGTGCAGTGAAACAACAAGTGACTTTAATCATCTCCACTGACGCCGAGCTCTGCGCAGGACACAATGTTCAGTCCCGCTCCCGCAATAAGCTTTCAGAACGTTCTGAAAGAACGTTCTTTCAGATGCTCTTATTACATCCATGGTCCTGCGCTGTTTTGTGTGGGTCCCGCGGGTGCAGGGCTCTGCAGTGGTTTCCTCTAAGGAACTACCAGAATAGTATAAAAAGAAAAGGATATACTATTCTGGCAGTTCCTTAGAGCTAAAAGTAGTGTCCAGGGAAGTTAAAAATGATATAAGGAAAGCGCGGTGGAAATATAAGGAGAAAGTAGAAACACAATTTAGTAGTGGAGACATACGAGCAGCATGGAGAGGAATAAAGACAATGGCCTCAATTAATCAGTCTCCTTCTGATAAACTGAATATTACAATCACAGGAATCGATGACTCTGAGCTGAACACACTCGATGCCTTCTTCTCTAGGTTTGAGGAAGCAGAATTTTTAGAGGATATTGTCCAGCTCAAACAATCCTTTGCTCCTTCTAAAGACATTGTTTTTAGCCAGGAAGAAGTTGGTGCTCTCCTTAAAACGCTCAACACCAGGAAAGCATGTGGCCCGGATGGCATCTGCACTCTGCACCACTGTGCTCATCAACTAAGTGGAATTGTGACCGAACTTTTTCAGATGGCTGTGGACCTGGGTCAAGTCCCTAAATTGTGGAAGGCCTCCACAATTCTTCCTATCCCCAAGTCCACACGACCAAGAGAGCTGAATGATTTTAGGCCAATTGCCCTTACCTCACTTATTATGAAATCATTTGAAAAACTTTTAAAAGACATTATTGTGTCCTATACAGCTGGAAAGATGGACCCCTTGCAATTTGCATATCAGCCCGGCAAGGGAGTTGAGGATGCAAAATTTTTTATTCTTGACAAAGTCCTAAAGCACCTTGATAGTCCAAAAACATTTGCACGACTATTGTTTGTGGATTTCTCATCGGCTTTTAATAAAATGCGGCCACATATTTTAATCAAAAGACTTTCTTTAGATTTTAAGTTGCCTGATCAGCTGCTCGCACTTCTCCTAGACCTTCTTACTGACAGAGTGCAGTGTGTTCGGGTCAACGGACAAACTTCTGACCCTCTTGTGTCTAATACGGGATCGCCGCAAGGTTGTGTATTATCGTCCCTTCTTTTTATTTTGTACACAGACAGCTGTAGGAGCCCAAGCAGCAACACACACTTTATTAAGTTCTCTGATGACACAGTTGTGCTGTTCCTACTAAAAGACGACTTTGGCCGTGGTTCAGCCCTTTCTTCTTTTGAGACGTGGTGTGACCAGAACTACCTCGACCTAAATGTCTCTAAAAACAGAGAAATAATCATAGACTTTAGGCAGAGAAAATGTGATCCTGACCTCAGTATCATTCATGGTGAGGAAGTACAGGTGGTTGAGCAGTAGAAATATCTGGGAACCATGTTTGATTCTAAACTGAAGTTTGATGTCAACACAGACATGACTGCTAAAAAAGCACAGCAGAGAACATATATGCTGCGCAAACGGCGTTCTTTTAATGTGAGTGATAAGGTCCTCAGTCTGCTATTGTTCGTACATTGAGGTCTCCTCACTTTTTCTTTTGTTTCCTGGTTTGGAAGTCTCTCTGTGAAGGAAAAAAAACAGCCTAAACAGTATTGTTAAAGTCTGCTCTAAGATAATTGGTGCTCAGCAGAGTGAGCTGACGTCTCTCTGGAAAAGTCGGGTCACTAGGAAAGCGTGTCAAATCATTGACCAAGATGAAAGGCACATCCTGTCTTCAGGGTTTACCTTAATGCCCTCAGGTCGGCCTAATGCCCTCAGGTCGGCCTAATGCCCTCAGGTCGGCCCAATGCCCTCAGGTCGGCCCAATGCCCTCAGGTCGGCCCAATGCCCTCAGGTCGGCCCAATGCCCTCAGGTCGGCCCAATGCCCTCAGGTCGGCCCAATGCCCTCAGGTCGGCCCAATGCCCTCAGGTCGGCCTAATGCCCTCAGGTCGGCCCAATGCCCTCAGGTCGGCCCAATGCCCTCAGGTCGGCCCAATGCCCTCAGGTCGGCCCAATGCCCTCAGGTCGGCCTAATGCCCTCAGGTCGGCCTAATGCCCTCAGGTCGGCGTTATCAGATGCCTCTGATTAGAACTAATCGCTACTCTTTGTCTTTTATTCCTTCTGCGATTAGATTCATGAACTCTGTGAGGTTTTTACCCAAAGACTTAATACTAGATACACTAGTTATTCTTATTTATTCTGAATCCATGTGAACTGTTAGGACATATACTTGTGTGTTGTTGTGTACCTGCTGTGTGTGTTTTTACTCAGGTGGCTGCTATGAACTGCCCTTCAAGGGACCAATAAAGTTTTTTTTATTCTATTCTATTCCTTCCTGGAGCAAGATCGATGCCTTCAACTTAGGGCTGGGCGGTAAACCGTTTGAACCGGTATACCGGTAATTTTTATTTTTATGATATGAATTTTTTATTTACCGCCATACCGTGTGTGCGCGCATATGTCGGCAACACAGAGCGGCGGAACGTCGCACAGCGGTAGATTGAGCGGGGGCTGTTTTTCAGTGTTACACCAAACAAGCCGACTCTGCAGGAGAGCGGTAGTGGCAGCAGGGGTGTAGTGGGCGTGGTACGCGGGGGTACGCCGTCCACCCACTTCTCCTGACGCCACGTTCAATTTTTATTTCGGTTTTAGCCCTGCACTAAAATGACAGAGAAAAAGCAGAAAAACATTGATTTTTATTTTCGGAAAGAGAAAGACGCCACCAGTATCCAGACACCCAATTCAGAGACTTTGTGTGAGCAAGTTGAGCAACCAGTCAGCGCCAACACCTAAGTCACTTCGTCAACTAATGCTAGCCATGGTGATGCTAGCACGGAGGTGGCGGGGAGCTCCAGTAGCTCACCGTTCGCCATTTGGAGTGAAGACATGTGGAAGAGAAAGAAGGAGGCCTATCCCTGGATCGATGATAAGGACGGGAAACTTGGCTGCAAGGTGTGCTCGTCCATTAGTGATTTGTGTATTCAACCCAGTGTGGCGGTTTCTTTGACAGTCAATGAAAACATCAACTGTAAGTTACTCTGTTTTTTTTTTGCTTTCGAGGCAGCGCTGTCTGCGGGTTATTGAAATGTTTGTTGATCATTGTTCTAATGCGAGTTATGCTTAATAACGTTGGCCTGTGATTATTGGAGTAGTAAAACATTAAATTTAACGTTAGTTCAACTGGTGTTGTAGCCTATAATTGATGTTCTGTGTGTATAGAACATCCCAGAAACGCGTACACCCACTTAAAAAATCCCCACTACACCACTGAGTGGCAGAGACTAGGGTGGTAAGGATAGCGCGGTGAGCATGGACGAAGAAAATGACACAGACACAGACACAGAACTGAACAGAAAAAAGGAGCCGTGTCTGTTGTTTGGAAATACTTCGGTTTTAAAAAATCTGACGCGGATCAAACACGCATCATCTGTAAATGTTGTCGAGCTAATGTTTTAGCTGCAGGAGGCAACACGAGCAACTTGCTTCACCACCTCCGCCACAATCATATCCTGGAATACGAAGATTGCGTGAAAGTAAAATCTGCATCTTCTCCCCAGTCTCTGCGTAACGTTGGCAGTGCAGCACAAAACACTACACAGACGTCCCTGGAGGCGCGTTTGCTAAAGGGACCGTCTGTGACAAGAAAAGCAAAAGTTGGAATGATATTACCAACTCTATCACACTCCACTGAGCCAAAGACAAAAATACTGTTAAATACCGTGATACCGTGATAATTAAAAAAAATACCGTGATATACATTTTTGGTCATACCGCCCAGCTCTAATTCAACTTCAAACTTGCATCATACAAACTCCTCCGTGTGCTTTTCATGATGAAGGGGCGAGGATTTGAAAATAATTACCAGTCAGTAATTTGTTGTGCGTGTTATATCTGCTAAATAAAAAGTAGCATATTCTTCTCCGTCTATCTTGTTTTTGAAATTCCGGTTAGAGCGCCCCCTAGCCGTGGAAAAAAAAATCTAAATTTAGCCGCTCCGCAGTAAAAGCCGCATGGTTCAAAGCCTGGGAAAAAAGTAGTGGCTTATAGTCCGGAAAATACGGTATATGTATATTTTATTCATTTAATTACAGATGTTTTATGACTAAAAATCATAGAGAATATATATATATATATATGAGTGGACTAAGTGAGTGTGACGTCACCCATAGTGTTCAGCGCCGCACACATGAGGCTTGTGATGCTCACGGTTACAGAAGCGAATCTGGAGCCAGGCTCTATGTTATGAAGAGGATTTTTTTGATGGACAAAATAGCGAAAAAAAAATCAGGATCGTGTAGAGCGGTGTTAATATGAACATTTTAAGAGCAGAATGATGGAGGCCACAGCAGCAGTTACAGACAGAGGGACGATAAGATCTCAATGTGAGTCAGGGGGAAAAAGGGAGAGAAGGAGCCGGAAGAGCCTCCTGGAGCACTTCCTGTTTGGCACATGGCGGCTAACGGGTTAGCTATGTCCACTCATATATACGGTCAATGCTAAAAATACAAAAATAAGAAAAACGTGCATCGTGTGAGCAGGCTTGCCTCTCCACAGATGTAACCTGCAAGTTTCCTTGGGGCCGTCACCTGCTTGTCTCCATAAACATGGATGTTCAGTGCTATAGTGTGGAACATTCTTGGCAAAGCAATAATATTGTGAGGTGGCATCTTCTTAGTCATCAGTGTGAGGGAGCGGTTCATACCTTTGGACAGTGGAGCGGCCGGACTGTGGTGGTTCATACCTTTGGACAGTGGAGCGGCCGGACTGTGGTGGTTCATACCTTTGGACAGTGGAGCGGCCGGACTGTGGTGGTTCATACCTTTGGACAGTGGAGCGGCCGGACTGTGGTGGTTCATACCTTTGGACAGTGGAGCGGCCGGACTGTGGTGGTTCATACCTTTGGACGGTGGAGCGGCCGGACTGTGGTGGAGGTGAGACGTGTGTCCGTTTAGTGAGCTCGGCTCAGTGGACATCACAGTGAGCACCTGAGCAACAAACACACAGACTGTGAGGAGAACCTGAGAAGAACTGTGGCCTAAACCTTCAAAAACTCATTCACAAACATTACACATGTGTGTCCTGAATGAATGAACGTTTATTCAGACAGAAATGCAGAGAAAACATAAATACACAGATATAACACAACAAATAAATACCGTAAATTCTGGACTACAGCGCGCACCCTATTAAGAGCCGCATGCTCAGATTTATGAAGAAAAATCAATTTTGTAATTATATGAGCCGCACCATATTATAAACCGCTGACCAAAGACTAGGCGGGGGGTTCGCTTCTGCGTCCCCGCCGCCTGGAGCGCCTCCGGGATGGGCCGCGGACACGGTCCCCCGCTGAACTCTGGGGACGGACTCGCTCACTGGTGACACTTGGGACACACACGCGCCACAGGCACATACACACCTTCACACACTTGGGACACACACACGCGACATGCACATACACACCTTGGCGCTCTGGGAATGAACCACGGTAGCGATCGCTTTAGCCTTCAGTCTGATTTGTACAGTGGAAACACGCGGCCGCCTGCTCTTTGCGTGTTAACCCAGTCCTCCAGAAAGTTTTCAAGCTCAGGCCATCTGCTATGGTTACCTCTGAAAGCTTTGGTTGTCTTTTTACACTGGCTCAGTTCTTCTTGCTGGAGCCTCCACCTTCGCACCATCGACTCGTTTATGCCAATTTTACGGGCAGCAGCTCGATTTCCTTCTTTAACTGCCAGAGTGATCGCTTTTAGTCTAAAAGCTGCATCATATGCTTTTTGTCTGGTATTCTCCATGTTGATGAGGGTTAGCAGAAAGACTGAAATAAGGAAGTTGTGATTAATCATACAATTTCATTGGACCTCAGTGAACTACTTATTCATTTTATTGGTCCATGTTTTTCCCGCGATGAAAAAAAAAATAAAAAAGCCGCTTCATATTACGAGCCGCAGTGTTGAAAGTGTAGAAAAAAAGTAGCGGCTTGTGATCCGGAATTTACGGTACAACTTTTTATAACAATAAAGAAAAGTAAATGTCACACAGATTTAACTCCTCCTTTTTATACGCCCGTTGTAAGACGGGACGTATTATGGTATGGCGCTGTCCGTCCGTCTGTGGACACTTCAAAGCTTTGAAGTCTTTGAAGCTTTGTCTTCATGAAGAGGCAAAACATGTGGGGCATGCGCCGATATATATATAAGGTCTACTGTATTTGTGTATTTTATTGTATATTTTTGTATCGATCCATGCTGTAGGTCAGTGGTATCAATTTGATGTGACTTCAGGTGTTTTCACACTTGTTATTATTATATTGGTAGTGAACTGCCTTATTGTGCTTACCGGTATGTGCCATAGAACGCCAGTATTGGAATCTTCCAAACTGCACCAACAATTCATCTTTAACTAGGTTTGACAAATTCTAACTTAATTCTATAAACAATAATTCAAAGTACGGGCGTATTTTGCCCCGCTGGAGGAGCTCTTTTTTCTACTGTTCTACTTTCTACTTCACAAAGAGCCAATAGACTTCTCATTACCTGTACATTATAAGCTATGATTGCACAGGACACATGACAAAACAAACTACAGTGTCAGATATGAAGTACATGTTCATATTTAATACTGCTTTTACTGATTTACTGATAGAGAATTAAAAGAATATAATTTTATAGTATAAAGATGCCAGAAAGCTCCTCTCTCTGTTGCCAGATTGTACGACTAAACCCAAAAGGCCTCTCGACAGTGTGTCCTCTCAGTAGACTGACCTTTATTTCACCAGGATCTGAAGTGAAGTCAGGTACTGGGATTAAAGAGCACATCTGAGTTGAACTTTGTCAGCTGTTCGGTGATCCACAGGTTTATATTTTACTGAGTCATTTGGAGTATAAATGTTCTGGTATTGCCCTGAGTGAATGCAGTTCTCCCCTGGCCGTGTATAGAGGTTATGACATCACATCTTTCCACGTTTTTACAATAGTGGCGACAGTGCTCCAGTGTCAGTGGCGGTAACGACACGTTCTTCTGTCTTTTATTTATTTAAAACAAGGAAACATTAAAAAATACTCAAATTTGTCGTCATCAATACGTAAAAACCCCCAAACAAATGTCAAAAGTGAAAGAGCTGCTACAGTTTAATAACAAATATAAAAATCTACAACGCTGCTAAAGCTCTAAAATATGAAAACCCCATCAACAGCAGTGAACCAGTGAACAATGAAACCACAGACACTGCAGGCTCCACTCACATGACTCACACACAAAACCGAAACGAACCTTCCGCTCCTTAAATCCCGTGTTTCTGTCTGTGCACTGAGGAGATTCACTGTTGTGGGCCAAGTTGTGGACTTTATCTCCCCCTGTCGTCGTCACAGCATCAGTGGAGAAACTATTTTCAGTTTCCATGGACCAAAATTAGGCCGAAGAGGGTAAAAAAAACCCCACATTTATTCAGTTGTGCTGCTCATAGTTCTTCCTCAGTCAGAATGTAGCTCCAGTTTTCAAATAAAATCAGCCGTGCAGCGCAGTCTCTTTTAAATTATTATTATTTTTTTTTTAATTATTGTTAAAATGCTAATTGTTGTAATATTACGATGTTTAGCCAAGACTGATGAATGAATGAATTATTTAGGAAACAGAACCATATAGAAGTTATGTTTTATGTGTGTTTACCTGTGTATATTGTGGAAGAATGAAATGTGACCTGTGGGACTCTCAAATCTACAAACACATTTACCAACAGGTACGAATGAAGCAACCTAACCTAACCTAACCTAACCTAACCTAATCTAATCTAAACTAAACTAACCCTATTGACTACACTGTACTTTGCCGTCAAACATCTAAAAGGTGAATGCACAAATTTTGAACCTAATAATTTCTCTGAGTGACTAATATTCATTACAGCTGCTCCTCGTGTGTATTAAATATTATGAGCAGGGCTGAAATGATTCATCGAGTTAATCGATTAGAAAAATGCATCGATTATTTTTTTTTGCCTCGATGCTTCGTTTTATTTTCATACGCTCGGCGACGGCCGGAACCTTTTGTGGTAGAGGTAAAGTTTCCGCACGACCACTGCACTTCACTGTACACACAACAGCGCGGCGCCCACGGATGTGTAATAAGTGCAGAACCTCCGGTGGCGGGGTGCGGTACGCTCCGGTACACCGCGCACCCCGCATCTCCCGTACGCCGCACACTCTGCGCGTGGATTGTGTCTTGTCGCGTACACTCCATGGACCGCGCTTCCTCCTGTGCCTCTAAACCAGAACTTACACCAGGACTAAAACCAGGTCTAAACCAGGTCTAAACCAGATCTAAAACCAGGACTAATCCAGGTCTAAAACCAAACAAGAATTTGCAGGAGTTGGTTGCTACATTTATGTAGTTTTAAAAATCATGACAATATCAAGTAATCCAAAGTATTCAGATTACATTACTCACTTTAAGTAATTTAATGGATTATGTCACAAACTACATTTTGGGGAATGTAATCTGTAATCTGTAGGGGAACATTTTAAAAGTCACCTTCTCAACACTGATGCTCCAACATCTAAACAGAACCGTACATTACATCAAGTGGAAAAGAAACCGTGAGGTGAGTCGACCTGAGCCCAGCGATAATTACGTTTTTCATGTCCAAAACACGTGTATCTGTCAGTGCAGGTGGAGTGGACTTAACATGTGCAAAGTAGACACGACAATAACAAACGATTACTCGATTATTCGAACAAAATAATCGACAGAATAATCGAGTACTGTAATAATCGATAGCTGCAGCCCTAATTATGAGCACTGAATTTGTCCTGTGTGTACAGTGGAATAGTCAAGTTTATTCACAAATCTTTAATCTACCGTATTTTTCGGACTATAAGTCACATTTTTTTTCATGGTTTGGGTGGTTCCTGCGCCTTATACTCAGGTGCAACTTATATATAAAATACATCATTTCACATGTTGGTTATTTTCACACTGACGGCCACGAGAGGGCGCTCTAGGCTTGTGTGCCAGTATCTGCTCCGCATATCGTGCTATTACTCCATTATAAACATCTCCATAGAAGCACAATGCATTTTTTGTGAAATCAAACTGTGCCCGTGCTTTCATAAAGGTTGGATTTTGTAGGGACTCTTCAGTATTTTTACAATATGAACTTTTAAATCATCAAAGCGCCTAAAAATCAGTTTTGTAAGAGTTAGCCCAGCCCCGCTCTGAGCCTGTGCTCCACTCTGGCAGCTCACGCTCTGATTGGTCAGAACTGTGTTGGGCTGCAGAAGTGAACATATCTGGGGTCATGTGCCCATGAGCACAGACCATTAAAAACAATAAGACGCCATCTTGGATCCATCTCCCAGATTTGATTATAATTCTATGCTCCTGAACTGTCACTTCTCGCTCTGCTGCGCATGTCTCCTGCAGAAAGAGCCGCCGTCCTGCTACAAGGTGAGAAATATGCAGCTGAAAAGCGGAGGAAACTCGAACTGTAATGAAGAAAACAAAAAAGGTCATCACAGTTAAAACCTGGACTTAGCAGAGCTGCTCACCGACACCGAGGATGAAAAATAGGAGAAAAAGAGATGACGTCATGTCCGGGGTATATTGGCCGACTCGCTGCTGTGCATCTGTCTGTGGCCATAATGAGCTGTCAGTCAGACTTCTCCCAGAGGAAACAGGTCAGGGAGATCGATGCCTCTATCAGAGAGCTGTAACTTTTCAAAGTAACATTTTGGATGCTCAACATTCACTGACTTAGAGTGAGATAATAGTTTAGTTTAGTCTTTATTTGAAGGGACAATGTACAGAGACATTATGTACAAAGACAGAGATGTGTAATGAAGTCATGTCAGAACATTTAAATACAAAACTTCAAAATAAGACGAGTTATCTCATGACAGACAGACGCAACGTGACAAACAGCCCCAACCAGCCACTGTGCACGTGCGGAAAAGCAGATGGAAACAAAAACAACGTTCTTTCGTATTCAGTGGATTTAGTGATTTGGAGCGAGAGAGAGTTTGGTTAAACTTGTTCTGTTGTTTCTGCTCTAGTTTTGTGAAGAACTCTTCATATGTGACGTGAACTCACCAGACACATGTTCAGCCTGTTCTTCTGAACTCTAGTGTTATTAGTATAATTTGCCTTTCAACATGAAATGTTTGCTCCTGGTCTCTGATTTGATCAAATACATTTCAGAAATGGGACTTGTAGTACTTCTATATGTTTTTTCTTCTTCATTGTGCATTTTTTGGCTGATGCGACTTATAGTCCGGAAAATACAGTAATCTTTTCTACCTAAACTGCCTAAACCCAGTAACTTGCTACGTTACAACAAAAACTCACATTTAACTGTATTTACTTTAGCCGCCCCCATCGGTATGAGATAATACTGTTGTATAATACACTGTGAAGTCATCTGAAGCCCAGCGATGGTACAGAGCTGTTCCATACCTGGGAGAAGGCCTGGGACAGAGCTTCTTCTTCCCCCCCTCGGCTCACAGCACAGGCCTCCTGGATCCAAATCTCCAAGGGCCTCCTGGTTCTTCTCTGCTCCCTCCTCTCTGTGCGACGCTTGGTCTTAGCAAATAAGACCACCTTCTCCTTCAGACTGTCCAGAACTGACTGTATCTGCGGGGAGAGGAGGGACAGGCCTTAGAGTGTTGTGCCAAATTAACGATTATCACATCTGGGGCTGGGTATCATTAAGAAGTCGCTGATCCGGTGCGTACCTCCATACATAGGCTACGAGATGATACACATGTCGATACAGTGAGCTTTGAATCAGTATGATATATTTCAAATCGATACGGTTCACTAAAAATAATGCTAAAGGCTAAATCATGGCTACGATAATAAAATTATGAAACGAGTGCGTAATTAAAACCCCTTAACACCTGAATTTATATAGATGTATATATAAAAAAGTTTTGTTTGTGTTTTTGCCTTTAAGCAGATGGTAAATAAAGATGAGATTATGAATTTTACTATAACAAAAAAGTTTATAGAAATTTGGGCATGTTGTAAATTTGCGACAAACAAGTGGTTGCCAAAGAAAGGTTCTGCATCTGCACTGACCGGCACTCGGGGAATGCAGCCGCTCTCACAACTTATATCTGTGTTAAGGGGTTAAAACTAAAAAGTTCTGCACTTGGCCCATTCCTGACTTATTCACCAGAACATATGAATCTGTATAATCACATCGTCTTTATTTTTTACATAATTTTAGCTAAACAAAATCCTAAAGCTAAAAAAAAGGACAATTTATGCCTCTCTTTACTGTTGGCAGGTCATATTGGGCAAAAATAGGGGCACCTGGGACATTTCTTGTATAAAACTGGGACATATAAGTGGAGAAATTTGGATAAATTTGCTGGGACACGGGACACAAAACAGGGACTGTCCTGGGTAAATAGGAACATCTAGTCACCCTATATGTGCTATAATAATAATAATAATAATAATAATAATAATAACACAGACAGGGTAGACATTCTCACAGGTATTGGGTGACCAGACGTCCCTATTTCCCCGGGACAGTCCCAGTTTGGAGCCCTGTGTCTCCTGTCCCAGCAGATTTATCCAAAACCAGTGATTTGTCCCAGTTTTGCACAGAGGTGTCCCTATTTCCCAGCCACCAGTAAAGGCTGACATAAATTGTGATTTGTTTAGGTAAAATACAGAAAAGCTGCTTAAAAAGGACCAAAACACAAAGAAATTGTGACAATACTGACTCACATATTAGTCGTGAATTGTCTCTGCATGACTTTAATTTTCCTTAATTACGCACTATTATTACCAACCACCAAAAACCGTGGATGTCCCAGTGTCTAAAGTCTGTGTCGCCTGTGAGCGGTCTGACCCGCGGTCTGATCCGCGTTCTGATCCGCGGTCTGATCCGCGTTCTGATCCGCGGTCTGATCCACGGTCTGATCCCCTTTTACGCACGACCCCGGCGCACAGGTCTCACCTCTTGGACCGTGCGTGAGGGCAGACGCTCCTTGATCCGCTCCGGATCCAGCGGCTCCCCGGACAGGTCTCTGGGGTGCAGTTTGGTGAGGGCGGTCAGGAGCTTCCTCTGCTCCGATGCCGGCCACTTACACACGGTCTTCCCCGGGAGTTCTGGCACCGCGCGCAGCTCCCGGCTCGTCCTGGTGCGCTTACGGGGCGGAGGCTTCATGCTCAGTGTCTGGATCTTCTCTGGACGCAACTTCTCCGAAT
Source organism: Odontamblyopus lacepedii (assembly GCA_034769755.1). Lineage (NCBI taxonomy): Eukaryota > Metazoa > Chordata > Actinopteri > Gobiiformes > Gobiidae > Odontamblyopus > Odontamblyopus lacepedii. Next base: position 1,115,346 of record CM068363.1, on the reverse strand, counting down.
CTGACACCGGCACACACCACCGCAGCTCGTCTGCTGCCTGCGCTATGGCGGTGGCGCAGGTGGAATGACAACAAATGTAGCGTCCCCTACTGGTCTGGATGCCATAGACGCACGTAAACGCATTGCTGCCCCCTGCTGCCTGTTTTGTGAACAGTTTCTACATTTATCTCTACAGCATCTATAATGTATATATCGTAAGATGTTTTATTTTAGTGCCTAATTACCTTATCTATGGGCACATCGAAGCTAGATATAGTGAGCTTTATATAGTGAGCTATTTTTTTTATTTACAGTTGGATACAAAATAAATCAAGAAATGCAAAGTCCAACAGTCTGCAGCCCGTTGCCTCAATATGAAACACGAACAGTTAGAGCCTAAAACACAGTTTTACGCACAGATCAAACAAACAACCTACAGCAACACTTGAGAAGCTTAAGGAGGCCTATTATTACTGCTACGTGAACTCTGTGCGTGTGTGCGTGTGCGTGTGCGCGCTCTGCAGAGGCTGATGCCGCTGGATGAGTCACCACTTCACCACGTGACTCCATGAATCATCACCTCTGTGAGAAGGAGGAGAGCAGCATTTCACCAAACACTTCTGTTCCCCCATCTGAGCGAGGAGAACGTGACAGAACCCGATCCTGTAGGTTTATTCACCAAACACTTCTGTTCCTCCATCTGAGCGAGAAGAACGGGACAGAACCCGATCCTGTAGGTTTATTCACCAAACACTTCTGTTCCTCCATCTGAGCGAGGAGAACGTGACAGAACCCGATCCTGTAGGTTTATTCACCAAACACTTCTGTTCCTCCATCTGAGCGAGAAGAACGGGACAGAACCCGATCCTGTAGGTTTATTCACCAAACACTTCTGTTCCTCCATCTGAGCGAGAAGAACGGGACAGAACCCGATCCTGTAGGTTTATTCACCAAACACTTCTGTTCCTCCATCTGAGCGAGGAGAACGTGACAGAACCCGATCCTGTAGGTTTATTCACCAAACACTTCTGTTCCTCCATCTGAGCGAGAAGAACAGAACCCGATCCTGTAGGTTTATTCACCAAACACTTCTGTTCCTCCATCTGAGCGAGAAGAACAGAACCCGATCCTGTAGGTTTATTCACCAAACACTTCTGCTCCTCCATCTGAGCGAGAAGAACAGAACCCGATCCTGTAGGTTTATTCACCAAACACTTCTGTTCCTCCATCTGAGCGAGGAGAACGTGACAGAACCCGATCCTGTAGGTTTCCCCAGGCCGCTGCAAGAGTCACAGTTCTGCTACTTCAACATGGATCAGACCTTTATATGTGATGTCTTCAAATTCAGTATCTCAGAGATGTGCGATTCATGAACTGTGATTTCAATTATTGTGCCAACTAACTAACTAACCAACTAACTAACTAAACTAACTAACTAACTAACCAACTAACTAACTAAACTAACTAACTAACCAACTAAACTGATAAATCCACAGTGGGTTTGATGACTCCCACAGGAGGTGATAATGAGTGGGACTGTAGTTAAAGGTTAACTTAATGACGGTGCAGAAATCATTGTTTAATCTAATTATCATTTCAATACCAATCATGAAACTAGAATTATTCTATTTACTATCATCAGCAATATCCTCATGCTCAGAGCATCAGAGCCTGTGTGAGGCTGTGTGAGGCTGTGTGAGGCTGTGTGAGGCTGTGTGAGCCTGTGTGAGGCTGTGTGAGCCTGTGTGAGGCTGTGTGAGGCTGTGTGAGGCTGTGTGAGGCTGTGTGAGCCTGTGTGAGCCTGTGTGAGGCTGTGTGAGGCTGTGTGAGGCTGTGTGAGGCTGTGTGAGGCTGTGTGAGCCTGTGTGAGGCTGTGTGAGGCTGTGTGAGGCTGTGTGAGCCTGTGTGAGGCTGTGTGAGGCTGTGTGAGGCTGTGTGAGGCTGTGTGAGCCTGTGTGAGGCTGTGTGAGGCTGTGTGAGGCTGTGTGAGGCTGTGTGAGGCTGTGTGAGGCTGTGTGAGGCTGTGTGAGGCTGTGTGAGGCTGTGAGGCTGTGTGAGCCTGTGTGAGGCTGTGTGAGGCTGTGTGAGGCTGTGTGAGGCTGTGTGAGCCTGTGTGAGGCTGTGTGAGGCTGTGAGGCTGTGAGAGGCTGTGTGAGGCTGTGTGAGCCTGTGTGAGGCTGTGTGAGGCTGTGTGAGCCTGTGTGAGGCTGTGTGAGGCTGTGTGAGGCTGTGTGAGGCTGTGTGAGGCTGTGAGAGGCTGTGTGAGGCTGTGAGGCTGTGTGAGGCTGTGAGGCTGTGTGAGGCTGTGTGAGGCTGTGTGAGGCTGTGAGAGGCTGTGTGAGCCTGTGTGAGGCTGTGTGAGGCTGTGTGAGGCTGTGTGAGGCTGTGTGAGGCTGTGTGAGCCTGTGTGAGGCTGTGTGAGGCTGTGTGAGGCTGTGAGAGGCTGTGAGGCTGTGTGAGGCTGTGTGAGCCTGTGTGAGGCTGTGTGAGGCTGTGTGAGGCTGTGTGAGGCTGTGTGAGGCTGTGTGAGGCTGTGTGAGGCTGTGTGAGGCTGTGTGAGGCTGTGTGAGGCTGTGTGAGCCTGTGTGAGGCTGTGTGAGGCTGTGTGAGGCTGTGTGAGGCTGTGTGAGGCTGTGTGAGCCTGTGTGAGGCTGTGAGGCTGTGTGAGGCTGTGTGAGGCTGTGTGAGGCTGTGTGAGGCTGTGAGGCTGTGTGAGGCTGTGAGGCTGTGTGAGGCTGTGTGAGCCTGTGTGAGGCTGTGTGAGGCTGTGTGAGGCTGTGTGAGGCTGTGAGAGCCTGTGTGAGGCTGTGTGAGGCTGTGTGAGCCTGTGTGAGGCTGTGTGAGGCTGTGTGAGCCTGTGTGAGGCTGTGTGAGGCTGTGTGAGGCTGTGTGAGGCTGTGTGAGGCTGTGTGAGGCTGTGTGAGGCTGTGTGAGGCTGTGTGAGGCTGTGTGAGGCTGTGTGAGGCTGTGTGAGGCTGTGTGAGGCTGTGTGAGCCTGTGTGAGGCTGTGTGAGGCTGTGTGAGCCTGTGTGAGGCTGTGTGAGGCTGTGTGAGGCTGTGTGAGGCTGTGTGAGGCTGTGTGAGGCTGTGAGGCTGTGTGAGGCTGTGTGAGGCTGTGTGAGGCTGTGTGAGGCTGTGTGAGCCTGTGTGAGGCTGTGTGAGGCTGTGTGAGGCTGTGTGAGGCTGTGTGAGGCTGTGTGAGGCTGTGTGAGGCTATGAGCCTGTGTGAGGCTGTGTGAGGCTGTGTGAGGCTGTGTGAGGCTGTGTGAGGCTGTGTGAGCCTGTGTGAGGCTGTGTGAGGCTGTGTGAGCCTGTGTGAGGCTGTGTGAGGCTGTGTGAGGCTGTGTGAGGCTGTGAGGCTGTGTGAGGCTGTGAGGCTGTGTGAGGCTGTGTGAGCCTGTGTGAGGCTGTGAGAGGCTGTGTGAGGCTGTGTGAGGCTGTGTGAGGCTGTGTGAGCCTGTGTGAGGCTGTGTGAGGCTGTGTGAGGCTGTGTGAGGCTGTGTGAGCCTGTGTGAGGCTATGAGCCTGTGTGAGGCTGTGTGAGGCTGTGTGAGCCTGTGTGAGGCTGTGTGAGGCTGTGTGAGCCTGTGTGAGGCTGTGTGAGGCTGTGTGAGGCTGTGTGAGGCTGTGTGAGGCTGTGTGAGGCTGTGTGAGGCTGTGTGAGGCTGTGTGAGGCTGTGTGAGGCTGTGTGAGGCTGTGTGAGGCTGTGTGAGGCTGTGTGAGGCTGTGTGAGGCTGTGTGAGGCTGTGTGAGGCTGTGTGAGCCTGTGTGAGGCTGTGTGAGGCTGTGTGAGGCTGTGTGAGGCTGTGTGAGCCTGTGTGAGGCTGTGTGAGGCTGTGTGAGGCTGTGTGAGCCTGTGTGAGGCTGTGTGAGGCTGTGTGAGCCTGTGTGAGGCTGTGTGAGGCTGTGTGAGGCTGTGTGAGGCTGTGAGGCTGTGTGAGGCTGTGTGAGGCTGTGTGAGGCTGTGTGAGGCTGTGTGAGGCTGTGTGAGGCTGTGTGAGGCTGTGAGGCTGTGTGAGGCTGTGTGAGCCTGTGTGAGGCTGTGTGAGGCTGTGTGAGGCTGTGTGAGGCTGTGTGAGGCTGTGTGAGCCTGTGTGAGGCTGTGTGAGGCTGTGTGAGGCTGTGTGAGGCTGTGTGAGCCTGTGTGAGGCTGTGTGAGGCTGTGTGAGCCTGTGTGAGGCTGTGTGAGGCTGTGTGAGGCTGTGTGAGGCTGTGTGAGGCTGTGTGAGCCTGTGTGAGGCTGTGTGAGGCTGTGTGAGCCTGTGTGAGGCTGTGTGAGGCTGTGTGAGGCTGTGTGAGGCTGTGTGAGGCTGTGTGAGCCTGTGTGAGGCTGTGTGAGGCTGTGTGAGGCTGTGTGAGGCTGTGTGAGGCTGTGTGAGCCTGTGTGAGGCTGTGTGAGGCTGTGTGAGGCTGTGTGAGGCTGTGTGAGGCTGTGTGAGGCTGTGTGAAGCTCTCGCTCACTTAAATGGCTCATATGACTTGTTTCCTCATCACAAACATTCACACGTTTAACACACATTTCCTGCAGTTTTGTGCTGTTTAACACAGAAACCCTGTTTTTCTCTCAAACTGAAAACACTCTGTTCCACCTTGTGATATCATGTGGTAATACAGGAAGTGCTCCACTGTGTTTTTAAACTCCACACACCTCCGCTAGAATCATTTGGATCATTTCAGCCCTGGAATTTCCAATCTCTACTGAACTAAAGGTAAAAAGGTAGAGGTTAACTTAAAAACTACCACTTCATGACATCACAAGGTGGAACAGAGCATTTTGAGCTTTGGAGATGTAGACAGCTTAGGTAAAAATGAAAATAAGAGCATAGCACTGTTCATAAAACCAGCGAACCCAGTTTTATTGCGACACACGTACACAACAACAGACACCGATTGTTGCACAGTTTCAGTTGTAGTGCATTTTTTATACTTTTTATTCAATGCTTTTTTCGGATGTTTTTTTCTGTTTGCACACGAGCATGCACGTCACAGAGGCACTCGCTGGTCCTGCCTTTCAATGTGTCCCCAGGGATACAGGCAGATTGTCTATGCAACAGTTCCTACCGCACAATTCTCATTCTTCACAAAAATTACAAATTGACATTCTGTCCATTTTTTTTTACAATCATATGAAATTCAAAAAAACAAAATGGCAAAACAGATGACATTAAAGGCATTGAACCTGATTTTTACTGTGTTAAAGTGGAACTCCGGCACATCTGAAGCTAAAGTCCTTTACTAGAGGTGGTGGAATTCTGTCAGAAGCCAAAAAACGGCACAGATCAGTGTTTCCTCGGTGGAGATCTCACTGTGGCAGTGAGTCTGTCAAGGCAACAAACTAGTGCAGTGATGGGGGCAAGTTCTGAACTTCCACGTAAAACACCAATTTGCTTCAGACTGAAGAGGCTTAACTCCACTTTAACCCATCTGACAACAGCCACGAGTCTAACAAACCAAACGCTCTGCCTGGTTCACTCATTAGTGTCTGGAAACGTTAGAAAACATCTTTATAAGCAGCTCACACTTCCCTCTGCTGATTTCCCACTGCACAGGCCAAAGCCCAAAAGACTCATTGCTGACACCATTTCTAATCACATTTATTTAGGAGTGAATTATATTTTTTGAAAAACACTAACAAATACATTCCCGAACCATTTTCTTTCAACAACTCAGTTTCTCTTCTTCTTCTCCGTCAGTAGTCGATCTTCACTTGTTACTTCTGGCGGCTCGAGCCTCTCGCCGCCGCTGGAGTCGACAATCGAGTCTTTTGGGCTCTAACATGTGCAGTGGGAAATCAACAGAGGGAAGTGTGAGGTGCTTATAAAGTTGTTTTCTAACGTTTCCAGACACTAATGAGTGAACCAGGCAGAGCGTTTGGTTTGTTAGACTCGTGGCTGTTGTCAGATGGGTTAAAGTGGTGTTTTACGTGGAAGTTCAGAACTTGCCCCCATCACTACACTAGTTTGTTGCCTTGACAGACTCACTGCCACAGTGAGATCTCCACCGAGGAAACACTGATCTGTGCCGTTTTTTTTGGATTCTGACAGAATTCGACCACCTCTAGCAACGGACTTTAGCTTCAAACGTGCCGGAGTTCCCCTTTAAACTGATGAAAAATGGTTCATTTTACAGTTTTCAGTGGTCCAAAGTTATTCCTCGTTTACCTTGTGCTTTCCGAGCTTCCTAATCGTTCGCTGCGTTTCACCACTTTCAGAGGCTAGTGCGATGTGTTACGTCACAGTAATGCTCACGACAACTAGCATGCTAACCACATACTTCCTGTTTTAATGCTTGATAATTAGATGCAGACAGTACACAGTCGAGTTATTTGCTTATATATAAGAGCTGCTTATAAAATATATATCTGCACTGGGGCAAGACAAAATTGCTCAAATGCATGGGGGAAAAAAAATCGGGTACAGGCCCTTTAATAGTCATCTTCAAAATGCAATGTAGCTATAAAAATACAATACAGTGTCGTGCCACTTCTTTCAAAAGCGAAGAGCATATTCTTTGAAATGAGAGCTGCAGAAAATGAGGTGAATCAGCATCGAAACATAATTTAAAGGCAACATATTATGCTTTTGTTTTGGAACTTAAAGCAGGTGAGCGTCCAGCGGAGAGTGAACAGACTCTAATCCACTGACTGTCTGCTGGTAATGCTCCCGGTGTTAGAGTGACACATGTGGAAAAGGCAAACGTGGTACATTTGGCTCTCGCAACATGACACAAACAGATTTTAGTGAAGGCGGTTCTGCTGAAATGAGCCAATGAATGTGAATGGATTTGAAAAACAGAGAGGAGCTAGGTTCAAATAGTGCCATAGTCAATTCATGAATGTACAGAGACACGAGAATGAAACGAAATATTACTTAAAGGTCCACTATGGGTCTTTTTGGTGGCGTATCACTCATCTACGGCATGTTACTGCTTTATCTGGGATGTTCTACAGCACCACACGAGACGTGTATGTATTTACCCGGGACAGTTTTGAGCCCTGTGTCCTCTGTCCCAGCAGATTTATCCCATCCTTATACAAAAGGTGTCCCTATTTTTGACCACTCTAACAGTTAAAAGAGGTATAAACTCATTTGTTTTCAGTAAAATACAGAAAAGCTGCTTAAAAACGATCAAAACACAAAGAAAATGTGACTATACTGACTCATGTTCGTCGTGAATGGGCCGAGTGCGGAACAATTTTGTTTAATTACGCGCTCAAATCGGGGGTGTCTCAGTTTTTGGTTCTGGTCACCCTATGTCAGACATGTCCAAACTATGGCTCGGGGGCCAAAGGTGGCCCTCAGACCAATTGTTTTGGCCCTCAGGTTTCCAGGTGAATTGACCCATACTATCGCAAGTAGTACTTTTTACTGCATGTTTTTGAAATCTACCTCTATCAAGCAAATGTAGTGTGTCCTTCTGAGGGTCTGAGCCTGAACAAAGGTCTGGAGGGTCATTCAGACCTGTTCTAAACGCACTGAGTTGAATTACTCACTGTTTTGACCATGTTTATGACCCTCGATCCGCTCTCACGCTGGTCTGTGTTTTAATCTGTGGCCCTGGATGAAAAAAGTTTGGACACCCATGCCCCATGTCAAATTCCATGGAAATCATGACCTGTACAGGTAAGAACTATGGAAAAGCAACTCCACTCATAGTTAGAATACTTTTTTTTCCCACAAATTGAATAAACACAGGCTAGAGAAGTGAAATGTCACACTGCGGAACATCCCAGGCAAAACAACAACATGTCACTAGTGTGTAGATGCCAGAATCCACCCCCACTATAAGTTCAATTGTGCATGTTTAAAGTATATTTTGGTAAGGAAGAAACATTATGACAAAAGTTCAAGTTAATTTGCATAATATGTGACCTTTTTATCAAAATTATGTTTATGGTCATTTGTTATTCCATAGCTGATTAGCATTCTCAATATACACGTTATTCAAAAAGTCTATGGAAAAACCAGAGGTGATCGTGCACAGTTGAGGTCTGCGTCTGTCCTTAGTCTAACAAATGTGTCTTTTTCCGCACAAACTGCTGTAAGTATCTCTCCAGAGCCTCTCTTCTGCTGCTGTTGTCGCTCATTGTCTTCTTGGAACCGACATCTTTCATCAGCGCCGGAGCAGGGACGAACCACTGCTTTTGCCGCGCTACCGATCGACTTGGGGGCGGTTTGAGCTTAAATCTCCACGGGTTCACCAAGGGGGCGCTGTTGGTGTAATACGGCACGGGTTTTCTGAGCAAACGCCATCCGGGACTGGGGTTAGTCCGTGTACTGTAAGCGTAGGAGCTCACTGGATTCGTCAAGAAGCGATTGAACACGTAAGGGTTGTAGTACCATGGTTGGGGCCTAGGTGGCGACACAACGGGGATCGGGTAGTACGCTGGTGGATACCTGTGATAGTAGGGGACGGGGTAGGCTAGAGGTTTGCGCCAACCTTCTGGAGCGTTCTGCGACCAAAGTCCAGGTTGAAGCTTTCTGGGCTTGCTCCAAACATCTTGCGAAGGTGCCGTTTTGGTGTGAAACCGGCTTCGGAGGTGACCGGGAAAAGGCTGATCGGTTTCCGCGTTGGAGGGATACCTTGAGGACATCTCAGGAGGCAGTACGTCTTTCCTCTTCTTCTTCTCCTCGACGTCGCTGATGATGTCCACCACGTCGTCGGCGGGCAGGTGGAGCTTGCTGGAGATCTCGATGAGCTTGTCGATGGTCTGAGGGTCCAGGTCTTGGGCTTGTTCGTCCGAGCGCTTGTCCTCGGGGGCGTCAGACAGCGGTTGCCTGTACCTGGGGCCAGAGGTGGTTACATTTACTCAGTTACATTTACTCGAGCAACTTTTAAAAGAGAGGATATTTCAATTCCACGAGGTATTAAAGGGATAATTTGGGGGGTTTTTGATATGAATCTGTATGTCCCTGTCAGCAGTGTCGTGCATCAACACTGACTTACCTCCCGACAGTGCCCGGTGAGCAGAGGTCTTCCCCGGTTTCGGTGCTGACGAAAGTAGTCTTGGAAGTTGGCTGAGGTCATGAAAATAAAGCATTTTTCTTCTCAGAACAATATGTGTTCTGAGTTCATTTGCATCACAAAACCATTATCCACGAAAAAGTGTGACCTCATAATCGCTTGGTACTATTTTCTCTCCGGTCATATCACTGCACACTGCCACCGGATGACAGCTGCGCCACGAATCCAACACTTTTTTTCGTTCGGCAGTGTCAGACCGGTGACTTCAGCGACGCGAGAGAGCTACAGAGGTAAGTATATAAGCAGTCTGAGCACGTAAACACTCCCAAACAACTGAAAAAAGTGCTGGACTCATACGCGGCTCCACCTGGTGGCAGCGCGCAGTCATATGAACCGGAGAGAAAATAGTACCAAGCGATTATGAGGTCTCACTTTTTCTTGGCCAGTGGTTTTGTGATGCAAATGTGTCACTCTTTTGAACACAAATTGTTCTGAGAAGAAAAATGCTTTATTTTCATCACTCCAGCCAACTTGCCGGACACTTTCATCAGCACCGGAACTGGGGAAAAACTCCGGACACTGTCGGGAGGTAAGTCAGTGTTAATGCACGACACTGCTGACGGGGATGTACAGATTCATGTAAAACAAAACAACAACTATCCCTTTAATCGCTAACACATATTTAGACCTTTTATTGTTTTGAAAATGCTACACTACTGCACACTGCACCAGGTTTGTGAAGTTGTAGTGTACTGTTTTGTAGAGCCCAGGCATGTTTTTGACAAGGGAACAATGGTAGAAAGCTCCCAAAAGTTGAAAGTCTTTAAATAAATGTTACTTTCTAGCAGCATACTTTTACTTTAGTAATATTTTTATTGAAATAACTATGTTTTTGTCTAGTCTAGTCTCCAGTTTTATTGAAAATATTGATTGATTTTAATGTTTCTTGCACCTCTCCTTCACGTATGACTTCTCATTGTTGTGTCTATCCTTTGAAAACACCAGCTTTTGTGCATTATTTAGTGTTTTCTCCTGATTACATTCTAGTCTTCTCGTCCCGACAATAGCTCTTCAAGTTACCTCGACTGGTTTTGGCTCCTCTACCCACCTCTGCCTGGGCCCCGTGCGCTCTTTGCCCATGTAGCGCAGGAGCATGTCTGAGGCGATGTCCGCCAGTTTCTCCTCCTCCAGACGAGCCCTCTGTGCCTCCGCCGCCTGCCGCCTCATCTCGTCCTGCTCGGCTTTAGCTCGGGCCTCTTCCTCCTCGGGACTCAAGTTCTCATCCGTCTGAAGAAGAGAAAATGGAAAAGTAACAATAAATATATATGAGGATTCTTCAAGAAACTCAGTGGAGATATGCGTTTTGGGTGGCTTATTGTGCTCTCCCACAGTGCCAAAAGGTGCAAAAAGGTGCAAAATGTGTGTGAATATTATTTCCAGTGGTAGTTTTCGCTTTAAAAAAAATGTAATACAATTTCCACTCAGTGTCCACATTACATTACATCCACTGGAAACATTATTTACACCATTTCCACTATTACAGGAAATGGTCAATATTTCATGTGCCAAAAGTTACGCACGGACGGAATACTTTTAATACAACATCAATAAGTCAACACTTAAAATACAGAACATAATATGAAGAGAATATGAATAATTGGCCATGCAAATTATCTGTGGCTCACATGACCACCAGAACTCACAAAACTGGTGGATTTAAACAACAGGGTGTGTCCAGGTTTGCCAGAACGCACCGCGGGACGAGGGGGAAGGCGGCAACGTGAGGGTGAAGTAAAAGATCGAATTTAGCGTGATTTGGATGGGCAAAACCGCCGCTTCTAAGTGTGCACCCATAGTCACTGCAGAACACGCTGGAGAGGTTAAATGGAGAGGAAAATTACGTTTAATGTATGTTTGGTAACAAAAGGGTTCAGCCTGTGGAGTGCAGCAGATAAGGAAACGGCCACGTGTTCACCTGCTCTCCCCAGGAACATTGTTCATAGGGATGGGCCTGTTCCGTATAACGATAAATAAATACATTTGTCTGGTTCAGTAAATTCAGAGATAATCTAATTTTAACTATATGCATTTTCAGAGTCCAGTAGGAATAGTGACTTGGCCAACTTGTAAGGAGCACTTGGTAACCACTAGCGGTGTGCATCGCCTTGATTCTGACCATACGATACATGATATGCATGTCACGATTCGATATATCCCGATATATCCCGATACTAAAACAATGGATGATATATTGCAAGTTTTCAGTAATTACTTCTAATAATATTGTAAACTACACCTTCATGAGAACCTAATTGTATGAAAAAATATTATTTAAAAAATCAATTCAGATGCATTTTCAATCAATTTGAGAAGAATTGTGCAATGAAGTATCACGATTTATCACTGAATCAATTTTTTCTTACACCCCGAGTGACCACTGTTTAATGTTTTTGAGCTTGAAAGCCCGGAGAGTCCGGAGTACCAAGAAACAGCTCCAAGATCCATGAAAGAACCTGGAGGTCCCCCACCCAACATGCAAACCAGAATCCCAGAACAGCGCCATCCAGGAACCAAACCTGAGACGTTTTGTTGTGGCATATGCACTGACACCATAGTGAACTTTTACCAGGACAATATCAGCTAATATTCCTAACATTTCCAAAGTCAGCAATCAGCAATGTCAAATGACTGAAGGGACATGGCAAGTAAGACCAACGTTCATCCCCTAATGAGAGAGTAGCCAGCATAACTGATCAGAGCATAGTATTAGTCCAGGAATAGATATGATTTAGTCCTGGATTAGTCGTGGATCAGACATGATTTAGTCCGTGTTTAGAGCTGGATTAGACATGATTTAGTGCTCATTTAGTCTTGATCCAGTCCTGGTTTTGTCCTGGATTAGACATGATTTATTCCTGGTTTTGTCTTGATCTAGTCCAGGATTAGATATGATTTAGTCCTGGTTTAGTCCTGGATTAGACATGATTTATTCCTGGTTTTGTCTTGATCTAGTCCTGGTTTAAACTTGATCCAGTCCTGGTTTAGTCCTGGATTAGACATGATTTATTCCTGGTTTTGTCTTGATCTAGTCCAGGATTAGATATGATTTAGTCCTGGTTTAGTCCTGGATTAGACATGATTTAGTCCTGGTTTAGTCCTGGATTAGACATGATTTATTCCTGGTTTTGTCTTGATCTAGTCCTGGTTTAAACTTGATCCAGTCCTGGTTTAGTCCTGGATTAGACATGATTTATTCCTGGTTTTGTCTTGATCTAGTCCAGGATTAGATATGATTTACTCCTGGATTAGTCCTGGATCAGACATGATTTAGTCCGTGTTTAGAGCTGGATTAGACATGATTTAGTGCTCATTTAGTCTTGATCCAGTCCTGGTTTTGTCCTGGATTAGACATGATTTAGTTCCTTGAATTAATTGCATAGAACATCTTAGAAGATCAAGAAGGAGCGGCTTCTATAACACCCACAAATCGTAAAAATAATATTGATTGAATTAAATAATGCAAAAGTAGCTACCTCCTCTTGGCTCTCCTCCTCGTCTGGCCGTGTCTCCTCAGTATCTTCTCGCTGGGGGCCGGCTGTGTCGACGTCATCCACCAAGGAGTTCATCTTCTCCAGCTCGTCCATGAAGCTGAAGGATGGAAAGTTCAAAGCCTTCTGCGTTTCCTCCCGCCACTTCAGCTTCTGTTCCTGGTTCTTGTTCGCTGGTAGGACCTCGTTAAAGCTGTGGGAATCGTCTCTCTTGTCGAAGGTCCCCACGCGAGGGAACTCCTTCATCATGGTCTCCAGGCTGCGGAGCTCCTCGGCCGTCAGCTGCTCTTCCTCGTCTTGGCGTAGAGTTTCGGACTTTGGTTCTTCCACTTCAGCAGACTCAGAGGGCGGTTT
>CM068363.1:965000-1097500 GCA_034769755.1 Odontamblyopus lacepedii | reverse complement strand
ACATCACTCCTGTCCTCAGAGCTCTCCACCGGCTTCAAAATTGCACACAAAGACACAAAGTGAAGTCACGCCTCCCCGAAATCAGAGAGAAGCAAATCGCAGCCAAAATCGGGCAAATTCACCTGTACCATGTAGCGGCCTTAAGGCTCTTGATTTTGGCTTTTGTTCTTATTAACCCCTCTACATGACCCTGGTGTTTTTAATTTGCTATTTTGCCCATAAAAAATGTTCCTCTCCCAATATGGAACTCTTAATGTGCTTCATTTGACTGGTGTAGAATGTTATGGATGTTGCACTCAATTCACTCAGTTCACCATACAGTCTATGGCCTTGATAAAACAGAAACAAAGACTTAAAAGGCCTGTACATGATTGTATACAGAACACCAGAGCGGCTCCATCGCTCATTCATTTACGCATTTACCTGTTAATTCAATTTAATTACATTTTATTTCTATAGCCCATAGAATATATATACAATCACAACAAGAGTTGTCCCAATGGGCTTCACAGTGAAAAACATGGAAACATAATCTGACGTTAGCAAACACATTGTCCCATCCTCAGTCTCTTGATAAACACACGATCCTTGGTGCCAGAGAGCAAAAAACCCACCGGCAGGTGCAGTATGGGAAAATTCTCTCCAGACACTGTTGCCAACCAGCTGTCGCCATGTGGCACCTTCAGACCTGAGAGGTTTGAGGAACCAGTCACTTTATAGAGAGCAGGGTTCAGATGGACAGGCAGACGTGTGGGGGACTGGACATCGGCTTATTTGGGTTGAGGGCTTCAACCAGACAGGTGGGGCTCAATCTAGGCAGGTGGGGCTCCATCCAGGCAGGTGGGACTCCATCCAGGCAGGTGGGGCTCCATCCAGACGGGTGGGGCTCCATTCAGGCAGGTGGGGCTCCATCCAGGCAGGTGGGACTCCATCCAGGCAGGTGGGGCTCCATCCAGACGGGTGGGGCTCCATTCAGGCAGGTGGGACTCCATCCAGGCAGGTGGGACTCCATCCAGGCAGGTGGGGCTCCATCCAGACGGGTGGGGCTCCATTCAGGCAGGTGGGGCTCCATCCAGGCAGGTGGGGCTCCATCCAGGCAGGTGGGGCTCCATCCAGGCAGGTGGGGGCTCCATCCAGACGGGTGAGTGGAGAGGGGGAGCTAAGTTCTAGTCAGCGTCTGCTCACAGGAGGAACATCTGGAACCTCTGGAACAGCTCCACTCCCCAAGGAGAGCGGAAGAGAAGAAGAGAGAGAGACACTGGTGAACAGCAGTGAACTGATTTGTCTGTGAAAAACATGAGGTTATGGGACAGAGATGAAGGAGAAGGAGCAGTTAGAATAAGAGGACAGAGGCTCAGGGCACCATACTTCCCCCAGCATCTAACTCCTAGAGCAGCCTGACTTCAGCTTCAGTTAACACTATAACACTGTATATAACACTTGTGAGGCTCCGTCCTCAGATTTGCCCCAAACTAACCAAAACAAGCCTCTTACCTTCTCCAGGGGACTGATGCAGAGTGTCCGCTGTCCTTTTGGTTCTGTCTCTGTCCCGGTCCAGTCCGGTCCACAGGACAAGGTCCTGGGGCCGAGTGCACGAGCTGGTTCTAAAACTCATCTTAATCCCTCTTCCCACTTCAGTCTGAAAGTTACGCCAGTCCATATTAGCACCAGGGCACCAGGTGGACTTAAGACTTCTGCGCTACGCTTTTACGCCCAGAGTGCCCCGCCGGCGGCGTTCTCCGGTCCTGGCAGCGACGGCCCCACAGCGGATGCCGCGGTCGCGGTGGCGAGAGCCCCGGAACCCGGTCTGTGTCAGTGTGTCCCGTGCTTTAGGTCTCTCAGAATCAGAATCAGAATCAGGAAGGTTTTATTGCCATATGAGTGAACAGGTTCACAACATTAGGAAATTGCTGCGGTACTTGGAGCAGGATGTAGACAAACATTGACATGCAACAAATAATAGAATAAAATAAAGTAGAAACAATAAGCTATAATATAACAACATCCAGCTCCCGCTCCATCCAACATCCAGCTCCACAGGGGGTGCTCCGGGAGTATGGGGTCCGGGGCCCTTTGCTAAGGGCTGTCCGGTCCCTGTATGACCGGAGCAGGAGCTGTGTTCACATTGCCGGCAGTAAGTCAGACCTGTTCCCGGTGCATGTTGGACTCCAGGGCTGCCCTTTGTCACCGGTTCTGTTCATTGTATTTATGGACAGAATTTCTAGGCGCAGCCAGGGGCCGGAGGGGGTCCAGTTCGGGGACCACAGGATTTCATCGCTGCTTTTTGCGGATGATGTTGTCCTGTTGGCTCCATCGAACCAGGACCTGCAGCACTGGGGCGGTTTGCAGCCAAGTGTGAAGCGGCTGGGATGAGAATCAGCTGTTCCAAATCCGAGGCCATGGTTCTGGACCGGAAAAAGGTGGATTGCCCTCTCCGGGTGGGTGGGGAGTCTCTGCCTCAAGTGGAGGAGTTCAAGTATCTCGGGGTCTTGTTCACAGTGAGGGGAGGATGGAGCGTGAGATTGACAGGTGGATCGGTGCAGCGTCGGCAGTGATGCGGTCGCTGTATCGGACCGTTGTGGTGAAGAGGAGCTGAGCCGAAAGGCGAAGCTCTCGATTTACCTCAATCTACGTTCCTCCCCTCACCTATGGTCATGAGCTCTGGGTAATGACCGAAAGAACGAGATCGCAGATACAAGCGGCCGAAATGAGTTTCCTCTGCAGAGTGGCCGGGCGCTCCCTTAGAGATAGGGTGAGGAGCTCGGTCACACGGGAGGAGCTCGGAGTAGAGTCACTGCTCCTCCACGTCAAGAGGAGCAGCTGAGGGGAGGGCATCTGGTCCGGATGCCTCCTGGACGCCTCCCTCGGGAGGTGTTCCGGGCATGTCCCACCGGTAGGAGGCCCTGGGGAAGACCCAGGACACACTGGAGGGACTATGTCTCTCGGCCTGGGAACACCTCGGGGTCCGTCCGGAGGAGCTGGAGGAAGTGGCTGGGGAGGAGGAAGCTTGGGAGCCCCTGCTTAGACTGCTGCCCCTGCGACCCAGCCCCGGATAAGCGGAAGAAGATGGATGGATTTTTAGCTTTTTCATGTGGTGCGACCGAGAATAACCTTAAAACTGTTTTATTTTCTAAAACATAGTTGGGGCATTAATCTAAGTTCTGAGTAATATGAAGAGTACAGAAACAAACTGTTGCATTTCTTTTGATTTTTAATGCATATTGATATTTTCTTTTGCTCCAATGTGACAGTCGCCTGCTTGTGTTTAATGAACAAATTACAACCCTGTAAAATGCATCAAATGAAGAAAA
This sequence comes from Odontamblyopus lacepedii, assembly GCA_034769755.1. NCBI lineage: Eukaryota > Metazoa > Chordata > Actinopteri > Gobiiformes > Gobiidae > Odontamblyopus > Odontamblyopus lacepedii. The sequence continues at coordinate 1,094,189 of CM068363.1, read as the reverse complement.
AAGCCTGAAGAATCCCATTCACCCAAGTCTGTCTGTTATTCAAACTCCAGCCACAGAATTCCTGCCGTTATTAGTCGCACCGCATGATGCACGGTCGCACCACATGACATTTGAACACTTTTAGTACAAAAAACATGCAGAATAACTCATGATTTCTGTAAAAATGATTTGGTTCCATGGAGGTCAGAGGTACTACAGAAATGTGCTGAATTATTATGAAATTTGAACCTTTTTAACTGAGGAAACTGCAAATGGACAGAAAATGTAGGCGTCATGTCATTAACCCATATACAGTAAAACAGAGGGAACTACATAGTACATGATCCACATTTCAGTGCAGACTACATGACATTATAACTGTTATTTAGCACTTTTAAATCTTAATTCTTTCTATTCTACCCATAATGACTCACACTAAGATCTAGTCAAGAGTTAAAAAGGAAAAAAAAGCAATTCTGCAACTCAATTTAGCTTTAAAGTCATATAAATAGCAAAAATCGAAGCTATATTTGGTACTTTGCTTTAAACACTTGATGAGACTTGAGACTCGCAAAATGACGACTTGTCCCACCTGTCTGATTTTGTGTAATACAGGACTTTCAAAATCACTGCTCTGCTGTCAAACTAGTGCAAAAAAACACACTCCCAAATAATTTCAAAAGTTTATTAGGTATAAAATTACATTCACACTTCAGTTCAATTACACTGGTTCCATTGGTCGATACATTTACACAGCATAGTTCATGATTCCACACAGGGCACTTTATAGATGTCAGCAGAGGCTCAAAACCAAACCACAGAAAACAAAAGACTTTCACTTCTGACCGGTCTCCCCTTGGAAATAATAAGAATAAAAACACAATAAGGTATTTTCAGAAAGTCGTGGTCTAAAATTGGAAGCAAGAGTCATATTAATGTCATGTTTTTCTGTCATGAGTACAGTGAGAACTTTTTAAATTACTTTCAAAAAGGTCGATGGAAAAAGAAGAGGGATTTTTCTTCCGCAACCACAAGTGAAAAGAAAATCTCACATGTTGGAAAACAGATACTGAAAATTGCTGAAAATTGCCCGTTACATTGATATTTTGAAGCTGATGTCATCGACGCCTCCTGGGGGTGTGTCGCTAACTGAAAGCACTGCTCTGTTACTCAAGTTAGGCTAACCTGAGCTTTGTTTTAACCAACAAGAATTGACTTCGCTGGAACGACGACAGGTAACCTTCTCAGATAAGAGTCCAATCGTCGCTCTCACTTTTTTGACACCTAAACAGGACCATAATCGCTCGGACTGATCCTGAAAATATGTCATTTAAATCTGTTTTATGTTTTCTTTTGAGTTTTCAGACACCCTTAAAACTTTTTTGACAGTGTCTGCTAATGTGTGCACTGTGTCACCATGGCAACAGACCTTTTTTTCACAATGGCTGGAAGTGCTGCGCTGTAGAGTTGAGGAACTTTTTCTGTGGCAAAATGTGTGGAAATGTCTGGCGTATCCTCCACCAGCTTCATAAATCTGCCCCATCACCAAATCTTCAACCAACAAGGTCCACAAAGAAGAAACATTCTTCATGAAGAATTTATCCACAACGATCGAGGGAAGAAAGACGAAAGCTTAAAGGAGAACGACGACGAGCATCACTGAACTACTGAGCAACACTAACGATATGCTGTGCTGGAGATGTCTGGAATTTAAACTACACAAGTCTTTCGATCTATGCTCATATCAACATCATGAAATCAGTTGTTAATTTGAATTGTTGAATCAGTCTGAGTGAACAAGTGCCTTCAGTTTTATTCATAACCATAATGTTAGTTTTGCTCAGTAGTTCACTAATGCGAGCATTAGTGAACACTGTTCTCCTTTAAAGGGGAACTCCAGCACGTTTGAAGCTAAAGTCCACTGCCGATGTCTGTTTCTAATCCCATTTATTTACGAGCACATTTTTTTTTTGAAAAACGCTAAAAAATACATTCCCCAACCATTTTCTTTCAACAACTCTTCACCGTCAGTAGTCGATCCTCACTTGTGGCTTCTGGCGGCTCGAGCCTCTCGCTGCCGCTGGATTCGGCAATCGAGTCTTTTGGGCTTTGGCCTGTGCAGTGGGAAATCAGCAGAGGGAAGTGTGAGGTGCTTATAAAGTTGTTTTCTAACGTTTCCAGACACTAATGAGTGAACCAGGCAGAGCGTTTGGTTTGTTAGACTGAACCAGGCAGAGCGTTTGGTTTGTTAGACTCGTGGCTGTTGTCAGATGGGTTAAAGTGGAGTTAAGCCTCTTCAAGTTAAGAACTTGCCCAGATCACTACACATCTGGCTGTGGCAGTGAGCCTGTCCGCCGAGGCAACACTGATCTGTGTCATTTTTTGGCTTCTGACAGTATTCCACCACCTCCTCTAGCAATGGACTTTAGCTTCAAACATGCCGGATTTTCCCTTTCGCGTTTGTCTTTCTTACCTTGATAGTTGTGGATAAATTCTTCATGAAGAATGTTTATTCCTTGTGGAACTTGAAGATTTGGTGATGGGGCAGATTTATGAAGCTAGTGGAAAATATGGCAGACATTTTCACAGATATTTTACCAGAGAAAACCATTAAGTTGTTGGTCTACTGTTGAACAACTATAGACCCTTTTAGTGTGAGTAAACAGTGGTGACGTAGGCTCGGTTGCGCACACATTTTGGCAACAGAAGTACGGCAGAACTCAGCAGCTTGTGGAGTTCTGTGAAAGGATTATCGTCAAAAGATCGACAATATTTCCTTAACAAGCTGAACTTTGACAAACGGTGTCTGACTGCCTGATCCTCAGTGAGTAAAACTTTCAAACTTTAGTCCGTTGGTAGAATTTCGATTCTGACAAACACACACAGAACAACCAGACATTTTGGTGCTGAAGATGTTTTTATCTCCGTCGTCTTCTGTCCGAGTTCAGTCTGAATAAATCGGAATGAACGAGAAACAAAGCCACTTCCGTTGCCATAATACACGCACAGCTTTTTTAAAAAATCACTTCCGCTCTAAAATGGTCTATAGAGAGACATGTACAACACCCCCAGTGCGATGTCACAGCAAAGTACCAGTATCACATTACATTTGCTCTCTGCATTGCCCTTGTTTGATTAGCTAGCGTGGTTTTTGGCGGTGCATTTTATACAGATTTGTACAGTACAATCATTTCATTATTTATTTATAATTACATTTTGCGATATAAGAAAACTAGACCACGACAACATTCACAACCGTTATTCTGAAAAAATTATCAAGAGATTCACTTTTGTCCATAATGAAACCTTTTGTTCACATTCACAAAGCATCCCAGCCCTTGAGGTCTTCGTACCAAATAGTTATTGGTAAACCTAGACTTTTCTGTAGTATAGTCATAGCAGAGTTGTATGTGTTATATTTTATCGGTATTAGTAGATAAAATACCCACGATATCCCAAAAATATCAGTACATTATTTTCAAAGCTGCCCCAGTCTCTGCGTTAAACAGACTAAAGGAAGTTCCAATGGAAATAGACAAGACGTGAAATAAGATCAGATCAGTTCATATTAGCCTATTCGGTTTGTAAGTCTGACGTCACGCACGACTTCCGGGTCCAACGAAATATTTGTTCAATACAGTCTACGGTTCAAAATGACAAAACCGGAGAACATTTTCACCATCACCTCCTTTTTTTAGTGAGGTTCTAACTCGAGCATGGAAACCTGACGAGAACCCGACATGTTTGGACAAATATTTAGACCTTAGTATTCGTTTCCTGTCTCCAGTAAAACCACTCGCTCTGAGACTCTGAAGTGTTCAAAGATCAGACTCTGCACTGCACCAGTTTAGACACCAAACTGTGTTATTATTATTTGTGAAATGTGGAGCAATACTTCAGATAGAGGATTTTTAAAGCATAAAAGATGAGATAAAGTCCACAGGAAGTTACTTTTAAAGAACGACTCAAACTGGATTCACAGCCTGGTTTTGTGGACTGGATGTCATTATTTGCATTGGACAATTTCTGTGGATAATGTGGATGAGAAGCTGCCCTTAAATTTTCCACTTTACGAAAGGTGAGTAGGGTCTTTTTATTAGTTTTGCTATATCCCAAGTTTGTATTTTGCACCTCTGTGCGGGAGCCTAGCCAGATATTATACGTTATCTTATAATTTCTCAGTGAATCCAGAGTTAGGGTTTAGATATTTCGCTCTGTTGTGGACATAAATAGCAATGGGAGAACATGTAATGTGGCGATTTGGACGAATACTGACAGCAGATTTCCATCAACTGGAAAACCAAAGAATGACAGTCTCTCCTCGTATTTGTGTTGGTTTCTGATCTATTCAAACAGCGTGACACTTTTTGGGCATTTTTACATGTAGATCAATCGGGCCAAATTCGACGCGGCTGCGGATTGGACCCGGAAATAGAACGATGACGTAGTGACTTACAAGCCCAATATAAACTTAAAGGTCCTGTATTACACTACATGGATTCTTGTGACATTTAAGACATGTTAAAATGTTTCCTCTGCAAAAAAAGACCCTGAGTTGAGTTTTGTTTCTCTCACACGTTTGAGTAATCCTTTATTATTAGTCTGTCCACATCTCCAAAGCTCAACATGCTTCATTCCACCTTATGATGTCATGAAGCGGTAATTTTACAGCTCCTTTTACTTATAGTTCAGTAGAGATCGACAATTCCAGGGCTGAAATCATCCCAATTATTCTAGTAGAGGTCTGTTTAAAAACACAGTGGAGCACTTCCTGTATCACCACAGGACATCTCAGGGTAGAACCGAGTGTTTTCAGTTTGAGAGAACTAAGCCTAAACGTGTGTGAATGAAACGAAACGCAACTCCAGGTCTGTTTGTGACGAGGAAACGAAATTAGAACATAGCGTCGTACGGGACCTTTAACAGTTTGGTGGCACTGCTCCAGATATTTCACCATCCAAATTGATACTGGAAAATATCGTTAAGGCAGGACGACAACCGATAACCGATATAGGACTTTTTTCCTCCCTATGATATGTTGACTGAAAAAAAAATCCATATCTGACCATTTTAGTGAATCAGGAGCTTAAAGGCCCTGTACCATTTGAGCAAAACCTCTCCAAAGTACAGCTGTATCGTATAAGCAGCTCTGTGCACCGTCTGCATCGAAATATCAGGAAGTGCACAGTTCGAATGCTAGCTGGCAACTTTACCGTCATGCCAAAACTCCAGTCTCGTGAAAAGTGCTTCTAAACTCATCACGGTGAGTCATTCGGATGCTCAGAAATCATGAGTCTGTGCACCATTTGTTCTTTTGAATTTCAATTAAGAACGAAACCAATAAAATGAGAAAAGAGTTTATTTCATTATTCCGTTTTAGTGTCAAACAAAAACACAGATTTCGACCTCTATTTCCAATATTTAATTTAAAATTTATTTCAAATATCACCAATCAGAAAACAGTCTCAGTGTCTGTTTTAATTCTGATATTTTATTCTCTCCGGTGTTCTGTCGAAATGAGCTACCCAGAGTCTAAGTCAACAGTGATGTTTATCGATTCACGCTCCCCCGTCGGAATAAGCTACCTTACGCTTTTCCGTTTACAGTTGTGTAGATCCCGTAAAGTGAACCTCCCCAGTTTTACTACATATTTCTTTGGGTTCGAGACAGCGAGTTTGATGCTGTTTGAACACGGTGATCACACTTGATACTTTAGTCATGTCACATTTACACTCATTTATATGAATCTGCATAGTTCATTTGGACAGTCGTATTACGCCGTCAGGTAGCGCTCCGACTAAAGGTAGCACTTATATTACTTACAAAATAAAATATGATGCAATGAAAATGATAACGCTAAAATTAAATATTAAATCCAAACTCCAAATCATCTCACGTAGGTATTCTGCCGCAGATCTAGCATGTACATGTTGTTTCTTAGAGGCTTAACTGGCCAAAACATACAATAAAACAACACACTTTTAAAATGTGACTTGTTCCTCCACCTCGGGAGCTCAAATCAATGGCGTTTAAACTGTAACAGCGCTCGGGGGTCATGCTCGTGCTCAGTCGCGCTACGGAGCTCAAATCGACAGGACACCAGAAGTTCTGCTGCTCAGAGCCGCCTGTGAATTCAGTGTGAACCGTGGAGCTATAATAAAAACTGTTATTATAGTGCTTGTGAATTATTCTCTTTGTGTTAATATTAAGGAATGATTAAACAAGTACGTATATGCTTCTTTCTTATTTCTGACTGTATCACATATGCTCAACTTCAAATGCCATAGGAGCATGTTAACCTTGTGACCCTTGTCTATTTAAATAGATGCGCCGTCTCTGCAAGGGCCTGCTTTAAACATGGCCTAGACGTTGGGCTAGACGCTCAATTTCGTGAATTTTACGTAAGCAACAACGATAGAATTACACCTGCATCAGCAAGTGTTGTAATCAGCCAGTCCGGCTATAAAAAGGTCTGGCAGAAAGGGCTTTGCAGAGACGGGGGAGCAAAGACCCATCATAAAGGCCGGTATCCTGTTGAATCCTGTTGTGGCAAAATAAAGATCTTCTTAAAACTGCTCTACGACTTCCACGTCTTTGTTTTAAGGTGCCTCAAGGAGTCAGAAGTTTACATGCTTCTTATTTTATTATAGTTCTGTGGGGTCAACTGAACAAAGGAGAGTTTATCGCTGCTTCCTGTTTCTCATCATGAAGTTCAACAATTACTTCCTAAGATGCAAAAGTAAATGCGTCGCTATAAAAGAAGAGGACAAGAACAGGACAAGAACAGAGCAAAATTGCAATGATTTTTCAGAACTTCCAGGGCAAATAAACCAGAGAGAATAAAATATCAAGATTAAAATAGTGACTAAGGTGACCAGACGTCCCTATTTACCCGGGACAGTCCCAGTTTTGAGCCCTGTGTCCCCTGTCCCAGCAGATGTATCCAAAACTAGTGAATTGTCCCAATTTTATCCAAGAAATGTCTCGGGTGTCCCTGTTTTTGACCAATCTGATCCTGCCAACAGTAAAGAGGGGCATAAATTGTCATTTGTTTAGGCAAAATACAGAAAAAGCTGCTTAAAAATGGCCAAAACACAAAGAAAATGTCACTATATTGACTCACATTTTAGTCATCTGTGGTCTCTGCATTACAATTTTCTTCAGTTCCGCACTCGTTTCACAATTTTATGACTAGCAACCACCAAAAAAACGAGGATTCCCAGTTTTTTTTCTTTTTTTTTTGAAAATCTGGTCTCCCTAACCTGTTTTGATTGGTGTTATCTGAAATAAACTTTAAATTAAATATTGGAAATAGAGGTCGAAATCTGTTTTTTTGTTTGACAAGAAAACAGAATAAAGAAATAAACTGTTTTCCCATTCTATCGTTTTTCATTCTTAGCTGTAATTCAAAGGAACGAACGGTGCACAGACCCACTGCAAACTGTTTGACACAAACTAGTTCTGGTTTGGATTATTTTACGATGCTAAAAATAGGTACAGCGCCCGCGTGATAATGCACAAAACAAACAGAAGGCTTAAACGTGAAGGCGGTAAAGGTGAGCTCACTCAAACAGCGTAGAGCATTACAGTAAAAGGATATAAAGAGATCGCAAATTCAAAACAGGCCAAGTAACTAGAAGTAAGTTATAAATTCGTGTTCACATTCTATTATAGGACAAAGGAAGCTAAGCAAATATATTCTGGTGCACTTTGCTGCTTTTAAATCTTGTCCAGAGAAATTTGCAGTGTCTGACTAAATCAGAAGAAAACCAGATCTAAAAAAAAGCAAGGACTTCTTCAGAACTAAACCAGGACTATGCTCTAAAACAGGACTTAAACAGGAATATAGCCATAGTACCTCAAACTATTATTTAACAATTTGTTCATCAGCAGCTGTAATAAAACACCTAAAAAACCAAACACATGCATTTCCAGAGGCCACTAGGTCAGAGCGGGCACTATATCATCTAAAATTCATTATCGGCATGGTTACCAGAGTGATAAAGGATGAAGACGGTTGCCATAGTAACAGTGGCCAATTCATAACAAACAAAATATATATATAACTTGATCTAAATAAAATGCTTAAGTCCTTAAAATATAGCCTATAACTAAAACACACACATATGTGGATGGATCCACCAGACCAGTTCTGCATTCAAATCGCCTACATCATGATTGTTGATCCAGTGAAATAATTAGCAAAAAAAATACAATTCAATTAAAAATGTATACACTTTAAAGGGGCTGTACCTGATTTTTGTTTTTTCATATAATAAAATAAAAAGAGTCTCGCCCCAGTAAAAGCAGCTCTTACACTGTGTGCACTTTGTTGTAGTATTAAAGTGACGGCCAAACTCTGCAGCAAACTACTTCTGTTTTTCACGTAGTTTAAGAAGCTGTACCTGATATTTAATGTTGTATAGAGGATTTTCCAAGGAAAGAAAAATACAAGCGACTATTTGTCCTTTTTCAAATGTTCCGCATGTGTTACACCATCTCCCTAAGTAGAAACACCTCCTCCCACCTCCACCTTACACTAGACATCATGCATGTTCAGAACCTCTGCTGAAGTTTCCTGTCCAGAAGTCATTTAGCGACCGACACGTCATTTAGACCCTTTGTGCGCTTCAGTCGCGTCATCGCTAGAAGGAATTCAGTGATGGGTCAGTCCCGAAGGGAACGGCTCTTTGAAGTGAACGACGGGAGCCGGCACTTTATTGAGATGTTTTTTTTCTTTCTCTCACCCTCTCTCTTTCACCTTTTCTCTGATTGGTCAACATGTGTTTGCGCTGAGCAGAGGGGGGAGGGGCAGTAGTTAGTCCGACAGAAGCTGACCACATCAGTGCCTGAGCTTTTTTTTTTTCAGAGTTTATACTGTATGCAAATTAGCCATGTGGTTTTAAGTTTTGTTTCTGTAAAACGTAAACCTATGTGCACAAAGCTGCATGATTACACATTATTGCTCAATGTATACGTTGAGCAGAGTACACTGCTGGCTTCCTCTGAATTGCCAAACTGAAGTACTATTCTCCAGAGTTGTCCTCTACTATTTTACCACAGAAAGTTTAAATTTTAAGTTGCATTGTTTATTTGTTCGCTGCACCAGAGCCACAGCGATCAACAATGTGGTCAAAGACAGACTGAAAGAAAACAAAGCAAAAGAAAACAGACGAAGAAGAAAAACGTGAAGTGTCAGTGGTCACGTTTTCTTCCTTGATTTGTTTTAGACTCGGCGTTTATTTGGAACTGGCAGTTATTTATCACATGTACACCTGCACCTGGCATTTAAAGGAAAAAAACAAAAACTTTCACTTTCCTAACGCATCTGCGGCATCCCAATTATTCACCTCTGAGTTTTGAATAGCTTCTCAGGGTCAAGAATGTCACGGTAACGCTAACAACTTGCATGCAAACTATGCACTTCCTGATCCTCGGGACAATAATGAATAAAGACTTGTGGACAGCACACAGTAGACATATTTTGAGCTGCTTAGGTGATATGTCCGTACTGGGGCAAGACACATTTTGCCTAAATACATGGAGGAAAAAACAGATATAGGCCCTTTAAAACAGTAATAATTGTGCACGGCTCTTTTAAATGTGAGATCCAATAATTATTTATTGATCCATTCGAATCTCACATTGTCAAAATTGTCTCTTCAGTAACCTATAGCTCAAAGAAAGACAGGATTTTTTTTTTTTTGCTTCACCTTTGAGCTCTGTACAAATTTGCACTGTCCAAGCAGCGGCTGAAAGTGAAGCTCGTTTGCGCTAAAAATGTAACAGGGATGGGAACTGATACGACGATCAAATTGACTGGTACTAATTCCCATCCCTGATTGGTAAAACTCTCTCCTTTAAAGATGCAGTAGGTGTGTTGGCCTGTCCTCGTGTGCAGAGCGTGGACACTCTGTGAGGACAGGAGACATTCAGAGTGCTCCCTCTCTGAGCACACAGGAGCAGAGCGGTACCTCCACGTGGCTCCTGTCTCTCCTGATGGTAGATTCCGGGTTTGGTGCCTCGTCCGTGGGTGAGCAGGAGTCAGGCTGTGGCCCTATGCCAGGCCCATCTCCTCCAGCACACTGCGCGGTGACTCATCCTCCTGCGCACACACACACACACACACACACACACACATAAACACAAGTGCTCAGGCTGCGGTCTGCTCCACGCTTACAAAACAGAGACCAATACGTTTTACACACAAGGGTAGAATGCTGTTTTTTCTTCTAACAAACATATCAAGTAGGAATGCAACAATATTCAATATCATATCGAACTGTTCGATACTGGTGTCACGTTCGATACACGTGTTTGATCGATGCACGTGTCCCTCCATGCGTCCTGTGTCGTCATTTATTTTGGTCCGAAAGGAAAACAGTTAACGCTTTGTCCTCCTCAATAGAATTTTTTAGTTGCGAGCCTCTAACAGAGGCGAGTTTTATCTTTCAGTCACTTTTTATTTTACATTGATAGACCCAGGAATGACAAAGATATTCACTTTTAAATACTTTAGAATCACTTTTGGCTTTACAGTGGCTTTAATCAAATGCGCAAGTATCTGCACACATGACGTGACTTGTGATATATATTTTTCTCAGACTCTGTCTCATAAGTTTTCTTCAGAAAACGATCTGTTGAGACATTTCTATGTAATATAATATAGTTTTCCCCTCCTCGAACCGCCACCTTAACGTGGTGGAGGGGTTTGAGTGCCCGAATGATCCCAGGAGCTATGTTGTCGGGGGCTTTATGCCCCTGGTAGGGTCACCCAAGGTAAACAGGTCCGGGTCAGACGAAGAGCGGTTCAGAAGCCCCATGTGATGAGTATTATTCAGAGGCAAGACACGTCTAGCCAGGTCTGGGGTGGGTGCAAGTTGGCGAGCGCCTAGTGGCTGGGCCTTCTCCCACGGGTCCCGGCCGGGCACAGCCCGGAGGGACGACGTGGGACCGCCCTCCCTGGACCCTTCATCCGCCGGAGGAGCCATTGGGACTGGGTGCTGAGAGATCTGGGCGGAAGTCGAAGGCGGGGGCCTCGGCGACCGGATCTCCGGACATGGAGACTAGCTCTGGGGACATGGAATGTCACCTCGCTGGGGGGGAAGGAGCCTGAGCTTGTGCGGGAGGTCGAGCGTTATCGGCTAGATATAGTCGGCCTCACCTCCACGCACAGCTTGGGCTCTGGAACCCAACTCCTTGAGAGGGGTTGGACTCTCCATTTCTCTGGCGTTGGCCGCGGGGAGCGGCGGCGAGCTGGTGTGGGCTCATAGCCCCACAGCTCAGCCGCTGCGTGTTGGGAGTTCACCCCGGTGAACAAGAGGGTCGCGTCCCTGCGGCTTCAGGTCGGGGACAGGTCTCTCACTGTGGTGTTGGCCTACGGGCCCAACAGCAGTGCAGAGTACACGGCCTTCTTGGAGTCTCTGGGAGGGGGACTGGACAGTGCACCAACCGGGGACTCCATTGTTCTACTGGGGGACTTCAACGCCCACGTGGGCAACGACAGTGACACTTGGAGAGGGGTGATTGGGAGGAACGGCCTCCCTGATCTGAACCTGAGCGGTGTTCTGTTATTGGACTTCTGTGCTAGTCACAGTTTGTCCATAACGAACACCATGTTCGAGCACAAGGGGGTCCATCGGTGCACGTGGCACCAGGACTCCCTAGGCCAGAGGTCGATGATCGACTTTGTTGTCGTGTCATCTGACCTCCGGCCGTGTGTCTTGGACACTCGGGTGAAGAGAGGAGCAGAGCTGTCAACTGATCACCACCTGGTGGTGAGTTGGGTCCGCTGGCGGAGGAGGAAGCCGGAAAGACCTGGCAGGCCCAAGCGTATCGTGAGGGTCTGTTGGGAACGTCTGGCGGAACCTTCTGTCAGTGTGGCCTTCAACTCACACCTCCGGGAGAGCTTCTCCCGGATCCCGGGGGAGGCTGGGGACATGGAGCCCGAGTGGGCTTCGTTCTCGGCCTCTATTGTCGATGCGGCTGCTCGTAGCTGTGGCCGTAAGGTCTGTGGTGCCTGTCGCGGTGGCAATCCCCGAACCCGGTGGTGGACACCGGAAGTAAGGGATGCCGTCAGGCTGAAGAACGAGTTCTACCGGGCCTTGCTGGCTCGGGGGACTCCTGAGGCAGCTGATGGGTACCGGCGGGCCAAGCGTGCTGCAGCCCGGGCGGTGGCAGAGGCAAAAACTTGGGTTTGGGAGGAGTTTGGGGAGGCCATGGAGGGGGACCAACGGACAGCCCCAAGGAAATTCTGGAGAGGAAAACTGTTTGGTGCCTCAGGAGGGAGAAGCAGTGCTTCACCAACACTGTTTACAGTGCGGGGGGAGAGCTGCTGACCTCGACTGAGGATGTTGTCGGGCGGTAGAAGGAAAACTTTGGGGATCTCCTCAATCCCACCGTCACGTGCTCCGAAGAGGAGGCCGAGGCTGAGGACCCAGAGGCGGACTCACCCATCACCCTGGCCGAAGTCACTGAGGTGGTTGGAAAGCTCCTCGGTGGCAAGGCTCCGGGGGTGGATGAGATCCGTCCTGAGTACCTTAAGTCTCTGGGTGTTGTGGGTCTTGGCTGACACGCCTCTGCAACATCGCGTGGCGGTCGGGAACAGTAGCTCTGGACTGGCAGACCGGGGTGGTGGTCCCTCTGTAAAAGAAGGGAGACCGGAGGGTGTGTTCCAACTACAGGGGAATCACACTCCTCAGCCTCCCCGGTAAAGTCTATGCCAGGGGACTGGAGAGGAGAGTTCGGCCGATAGTCGAACCTCAGATCCAAGAGGAGCAGTGTGGTTTTCGGCCTGGTCGTGGAACACTGGACCAGCTCTACACCCTCCATCGGGTGCTCGAGGGTTCATGGGAGTTTGCCCAACCAGTCCACATGTGCTTTGTGGACCTGGAGAAGGCATTCGACCGTGTCCCTCGTGGTGCCCTGTGGGGGGTGCTCCGGGAGTATAGGGTCCGGGGCCCTTTGCTAAGGGCTGTCCGGTCCCTGTATGACCGGAGCAGGAGCTGTGTTCGCATTGCCGGCAGTAAGTCAGACCTGTTCCCGGTGCATGTTGAACTCCAGGGCTGCCCTTTGTCACCGGTTCTGTTCATTGTATTTATGTTCTTTATTTAGAAGAGCAGGACGAAACGCGAAGCAAAAAGTAATTTCATGTCAGTGTCCGCACAGAGCAGAGCTACGGCACAGAGCAGACGATATGTGGACTGAAGTTTGCCTAATAAAATGCCAAATTAATCTGTTTGTCACAGTGTGCGTTTGGTTTAGTAAATGTGCAGAGACAAAATACCATTTTAAAACAAGAGAATGTAACTCCAGTTAGAAACGTGAAAATACAGGCTTAAAAATCCTACACATTTTTTTTACACTTTGAAGCAGTTTTGTGTAAAGTGCCAGTGGAGGTTCTCTTAAAGAAGAGGTTCTTAAACTGTGGGTGAGGGTCCAAAAAGGGGTGCAGAGTGTTTCAGTGCAGTACAGTTTGCTTGGCTTATTTTAAGTCTAAATGAATATTAATCAGATAAAATGGAACAGATTTATAAAAAAATAAAAAAAAAACATTGAGATCATACTGGAAAAGTACAGTCATAATCAAAAGTTCTGCACTGTAGTAAATGTTCAAAACAAAAACCTATTTGTGGCCCCATTTTTTTTTCTGTGCTCCTAAAATTTTTAACTTAGGGGCATGTGTGCTCCTGAAAAAAAAAGTTAGCGCAGAGCCCTGTGCCTCCTGGACGCCTCCCTCGGGAGGTGTTCCGGGCATGTCCCACCGGTAGGAGGCCCCGGGAGAAACCCAGGACACTCTGGAGGGACTATGTCTCTCCGCTGGCCTGGGAACGCCTCGGGGTCCGTCCGGAGGAGCTGGAGGAAGTGGCTGGGGAGAAGGAAGTTCAGGAGCCTCTGCTTAGACTGCTGTCCCTGCGACCCGGCCCCGGATAAGCGGAAGAAGATGGATGGATAGATAATATAGTTTTAGTGTTCAGATAGAAGACAGGAGAGCGCTGTTTGTGTAAAAAGTGTGTGGGAGGAGCTACTGTCTGTCTCTGCTGCTGCTGGAGACGAGGCAGAGCAGCCGACACAGGAGCCTGTAGCCTCATTTCCACTGGCACGGTTCACTTGGGGCCGGCTTGGCACAGAACATATAGGAGGAGGCCAATGGAGTGAGAGGAGAGACCGACTCAGGAGGAAAAGAAATAATCATGAAAAAAGGAAAAGTCTGATAGTGTAACTTCCCTGCAGTGTATATTAAGAGTGGACTGGCTGTATTATAACATATAACACAGCCTGAGAACACTTCACATATAAACTACAACTTTACAGTAGTTGTACTGTAATGTCAGTGTTATTATATAATACTCATTAGCAGAAAAAATGACATGAGATTTTTTTCTTAAAACGAATCGATATCGTGACCCATGTATCGAATCGTGGGAAAACTATATCGTTGCATCCCTAATATCCAGTGTTATCAACTGTATTTTTTTTTTTTTTTTAATTAAATTTCAAATAAAACAAAATTGTAAAAAATAATCTCTCTATCTGAAATCCTCAAAGGCTGAATTCTGGTGGTGTGTGCATCAGTTCAGACAGCGGTTACTACATAAAGTGTTACTACATAAATAAACTATCAGAGTATCCCCAGGTTCGACTCCCCCAAATTCAAGACTTTTTAAAGACCTTTTTAAGACCACTTAAATGAAAATTAAGACCAACATCACACCCATTATACACCAGATCCAATTCTAATAATGACCATTACTCACTGCTTTAAATAACAAAAAACACTTTGATTATAAAATGTAATTCAGAACTCATTTAGAGTCGTATGCATCGCTTGTGAAATGGTCAAAAAAACAAATGTATAACATTCTAACAAAACGAACTAAGCTTTCACATGGTCTTGTCTCACATTGCGCTGCAGCCCGGTGGACTGTTGTGAATAATGTGCTTGTAACAGCTAAAGTGCAAAATGTTCTGTTCAGTAGCTTTAAATGATCCAAACTCCAGCTGCAGCCCTGACACTGAATGCTGCTCTGTTTCTAAACATTCTGAGATCCTCCCAGGGTAAGAATCAACTAAAGGATAACATTTATAATAAATGTGATTTCCCCAGACTTATGTATCAGCTAAAAAGATCAGATTCATAATTAGAATATACAAAGGTTTGTTAGACACCTGGACACTCAGACTCGCTCAGACCATCAGAAACTTCAGTTAGATTCTTCAGACTCTGACATGTTTTGCCTGTTTGCCCTGATACCTTCAATTCTGCTGATATCATTAGGCACTGTAAAAACTGCCTCTGAGCCTTTTTCATTTTTGCAAGAATTTAACAGAAGTCAACAGTATTAAAAAAAATAGGCTAATGATTATATTATTATTAAATGATAATTTAAGACCTTTGTGGAAAAAAAAAGACTTGGACAAGATAATTTAAGACTTTTTAAGGCCTTAATTTAGGAACAAGTGTACTGAACATACTGTGGCTTTAAGGCCAATGTTAGTCTACGGTGTCTGAATGGTGCACAGGCCTAAATGACCAGGCTCGGCACACCAAGTGGAACCGCACCAAAAGGTCTGGGGGTACTATGATAGTGTTTAGTGGTAAAGCTACATTATTTGAGTCTTTACCTTGATCCAACCAGCTCAGAATCTCAGTTTCACCAGCCTTTAAACTAGCGCTACCTCCTTCTTATAGATGTTTTCTCTATTGTTAACGGAGTGTGTCCTTGTGCCGGGGCGGCTGTACCTCCTGATAGATGTTTTCTCTATTGTTAACGGAGTGTGTCCTTGTGCCGGGGCGGCTGTACCTCCTGATAGATGTTTTCTCTATTGTTAACGGAGTGTGTCCTTGTGCCGGGGCGGCTGTACCTCCTGTAGTAGGTCAGACTGCTCGATGGCTTTGAGGACACTTTTTTTAGATGTGTCCTGGATCTCTCCTCCCATCAGGAACTCGTCCAGGATGAAATAGGCCTTCTCAAAGTTAAAGATGATGTCAAGTTCACACACCTGCACACACACATACAGGACAGGTGAAGAGACAGGTGAAGAGAGAGGGGGACAGGTGAAGAGAGCAGGGGAAAGGTGAAGAGAGCAGAGGACAGGTGAAGAGAGCAGAGGACAGGTGAAGAGACAGGTGAAGAGAGAGGGGGACAGGTGAAGAGAGCAGGGGAAAGGTGAAGAGAGCAGAGGACAGGTGAAGAGACAGGTGAAGAGAGCAGAGGAAAGGTGAAGAGACAGGTGAAGAGAGCAGAGGACAGGTGAAGAGAGAAGAGGACAGGTGAAGAGACAGGTGAAGAGAGAAGAGGACAGGTGAAGAGAGCAGAGGACAGGTGAAGAGAGCAGAGGACAGGTGAAGAGAGCAGAGGACAGGTGAAGAGAGCAGAGGACAGGTGAAGAGAGCAGAGGTGAAGAGAGCAGAGGACAGGTGAAGAGAGCAGAGGACAGGTGAAGAGAGCAGAGGACAGGTGAAGAGAGCAGAGGACAGGTGAAGAGAGAAGGGGACAGGTGAAGAGAGCAGAGGACAGGTGAAGAGAGCAGAGGACAGGTGAAGAGAGCAGAGGACAGGTGAAGAGAGCAGAGGACAGGTGAAGAGAGCAGAGGACAGGTGAAGAGAGCAGAGGTGAAGAGAGACGAGGACAGGTGAAGATGCAGGTAACTCCACATGAGGGAAGAACACTTACACTGCCAAAGTACTTGTCCAGGAGCTCCACAAAGCGATGGATGACCTCCAGTGTGATGAGCTCGTTGTCCTGTTCTTCTATCGCACAGCAGAAATACAAACTGGCGTATCTGCAACAGTCCAAAACTAACATTCAGAACCTTTTCCTTCCATAGCAGGTATGGGGAGAACATACTCCACACAGAAAGGCCCTGATTCAGAAGAAATGTCATGTTTACAATATAAAACAGTTTAAATGACGCAGTGTTACTTGATGCTTGGTTTTTGCAGAGGAAAAATGTATAATTGAGGTGGAGAGAAATCAGAGCGCTGACCGCTGCACCACGGCATCACCAAGAAACATCAGGAAACATGGGCCACGTTTACATGATGGTTTTTTTTTTATTTCAAATTAATTGTTCAGAATTAAATAGTTCAGAATTAAAATATTCCAAGTTTACATGGAAATAATAATTCCGAATTGTGGTTTACAGGAAAACACATCAAATCTTCTTTATTTAAATCCGCTCAGTGTCTGGGGGTGGGGAAGGTTCTGATTGGACAGAGACAAGAACGTATTTCTGTCTTTGGGAAGAAAACCCACACTTCAGCTGCTCCCAGCTTTTCTGTCATCTCGGTTTGTCGTTTCGCCGACGACATAAACATGATCCAAACTTTTCCGCAGTGGTTCTGATGATAATGAAGCAGCAGCTGGAGAATTCTGTCCTCACGCTTAACGTCTGTGAGCTGAGGAGGAGAAGGGAAGAGTGTGGGAGAAGGAGGAAGAAGACAAACTGAGTCTGAGGCTGCCACACCTCAGCCCACTCCCACATCCCGCTCACAAATCCAAAGAGACGTGGAGGAAAGTCCCAAGAGACGACTGGAGGAGCCGGATCGTCCGGATCGAGTCAGAAGGACGAGCCAACGAGCTCCAACCACCGGGATTATTTTGAAGAAGAATGATCCAGGAATAAATTCATTTGGGTTTAAAATCGTAATAAACCACCCACTTACTTTGGAATTAAGTTTAATTCCAAATAATCATTTTCAGAAATTAAGTGTTTACCTGGTCTTTTTAAAGCAGAATTTATTTTTATTCCGTATTAATTTATTTTTATTCAGAATTAAAGCTCTCATGTACATGTGGCAATGAAATCATTTAAGTGATCTTTACTTTGTAATCAAAAGTACGAGTAAATGGTCAAATTCAAGTAACCAGGAGACCCTTTTAGGGCGGAAGTGATAGAAAGAGCTGTACATGCATTTTGGCAACAGAAGTGGGACTGTTCCCCATTCATTCAGACTGAACATGGACAGAAGACGACAGAGATAAAAACATTTCCAGCACCAAAATGTATGGCATCAATATTCTACTGGTGGACTAAAGTTTGAACGTTTTACTCACTGATCACACGAGGACCTGACAGTCGGACACCATTTGTCGAAGTCAGTTTGTTGAGGAAATATTCACGATCTTTTGACGATAATCCTTTCACAGAGCTCAACAAGCTGCTGAGTTCTGCCGTAGTTCTGTTGCCAAAATGCGCAAACGAGCCTACGTCACCACTGTTTCCTCACACAAAAAGTGTCTGTACGCAGCTTCTCCTGATCCAAACGGGTGAGTAACTGTAACTGTACCTCCTCCTTCTGTAAAGGCTGACTGATTACGGTAAGGCAATTCAACTTCAAGTAACCTTTAGATTTCACATTTAATAGAGAAGTATGGTTGATAGAACGTGGACAAAATTATTCTGATGTATTTATTCATTTGGCAGGGACAGCGCACATTAATGAACGTTCCTGCAAGAGCCTCAGATTTAGCCACAAGGCTTTTGGGATTTTTTTGGGATTAAGTAACAAGTAAGTAAAAATAGCATTGTAACAAAAAAAGTAGGTTATGTAGGAGATAAAAATATTCAAATCAAATTCAAAGGGAAACACTGAGACCTTATCAGAGGATTTTTCTCTATTAAAACACATATTCCTACAATAAATCTACACTCCCAGTTCAAAGTATGGACAAACTTTCTCATTCAGTGTTTTTTATTCTTTACGTTTATAACTTTCTACACACGGGAAACATAAAAAAAAAAAAAGTAAAATATATGGAATAATGCGGTAAAGATAAAAAGCTAAATAACTTGACTAAATATTTTTTATCTATCTTATAAATTTTAGGTTTAAATCCTCAAACTATCCATTTTGCTTTGTCAACAACACTGCAAAACCCTTTGTCTTCTCACAGTGAGCTTTGTGAAGCCTCCTGAAATGGTTTTCACTTCACAGCTGTGCCTTGTCAAAGTCAAGAAAAGCCCAAAGTGCAAACCTTCCAAGCAAAGGGTGGCTTTTAAAAAAAAAATATCTAAAAATTTTGAGTTATTTTTATTTATTTTTTGCTTTCTACATTTATTCATTCATAGTGAGACTCTACTGTGTAAATAACCGTAATAATAAATGGAGGTAAAGAAGAAAAATAAATGGTAGTGTAACATCAGCACAGTTCCAGTTCCCCAGCCCCGGGTCACCTCTTGTAGACGATCTTGAGGTCTCTCCACTCCAGGAAGCTGCACATCTTTGGTTTTCGGGCCAGGACGATCTGCATGAGGTCCCTCACCATCTTCTTCTTCTCCCTCTCGGCCGTGGCCGTGTACCACTTCTGGAGCCGGAGCTTCCCCTGGCGGCTGAACAGCAGCATGAACCGCATCTGCACAAAACCACCACCACCACCACCAGGGGAATAGTTTAGAATAGACAAGGGAACAGAGATTATCCATCGTCCTTAAATTTGAAATACTTTTGCCCATTAGTCATAGAATTTTAGAAGAATTAACACCAACATATCAAATACAAATAAGGCTATAGAGGAACTAGAGTCGATAGAGTCAGAAGTTCGCCCACGCTCACCTATTTGGAATGTGGCGGTTAACTTTTTTTTTTTTTTTGAAAGATTAAACATGACAAATAAGCTCAAACAATAAAGTTGTATCAACAAAACTGTTCACAATAATCGTGACCCCAGAACAGGGGTCTCTAACCTTCTTCCCATTTATAAAACAAAAATGCCAAAGAGCTACTTCTTTTAGCAGTTGCAAGAAATTGAGTAAATATAAGAGCCACAGCCTTAGACTGGGAACAGTTAGATGCCAATAAAATATAAACCATGATCCATTTCTTAGTGCAGGGGTGTCAAACTCATTTTGGTCCGGGGGCCGTATGCAGCCTACTTTGATCCCAAAAGGGCCGGATCAGAAAACTCAGTTCTCTCTTCAAGTTATCGTATTTTTCTCCGTGTCTCGTAGTGGTGTTTAAGATTATATTCCTCGAGCAACGCCACTTGTTCCAAACACACTGAGCACAGATTTCCCATTCACCTCTGTCAACAAATAAGAATTAGACTATTTTTCTTGGGAAATCCTGAACTCAGCATCTGCTTTTCTCATTTTTTGACATTTTGCTGATGAGGGTCACGGTCGACAGTCAAAACGATCGTCCTTTAAGAGCGTTTGGAAAGAGGAAAGTCTTCATTTGTGCTGCTCTGGTGGGAGTCGCAACGTACAGAAACACCGGAGACGCTGCTATGCTAAACGGTGCAGAAAATTAACAGAAAAATCTGAAAATTTTAAGTATTTTAATAGAAAAATCAGCCGAGGGCCAGATTAAAGGTCTTGGAGGGCCGGATCTGGCCCCCGGGCCGCATGTTTGACACATGTGTCTTAGTGCATAAAACCGGGCATCAAAATTATAGATTTACAATCGTGATTAATTAAATTTTACTTATTCAGCCCAATATGTATAATTCAGAAATCCCTTGGCGAGCTTCTTGGAAGGGAGTGGAGAGCTACTGGTAGCTCCTGGGCACGCCCCCCCTAGAAATTAATTTTACAAATTGTCAGGAGGAAAGATTGTGAAACATTTGTAGTTGAATTTTGTCCGAAATGCCAGAACAATTTAGTTTTCTAATTCCATACTATTAAGATCTGTCAGATGCAAACAGAAGAAAAGGTTTCGTCATGGGTATATTACAAGATTATAGAGTGACACAACAGGTTGGTTTTCTCCCATGTGGGGTCAGGAAAAACCAGTATTATTTCCAGGCTATTACACCACAAATTTTTATCAGAATCAGAATCAGAATCAGAATGTTTTTCATTGCCATATGAGTGAACAGGTTCACAACATTAGGAAATTGCTGCGGTACTTGGAGCAGGATGTAGACAAACACTGACATGCAACAAATAATAGACCATACCTGACCATATCCACCTGTACTAGGGTGACCAGATTTTCAAAATCTAAACTGGGACACATTCGGGCTGGGATAGTTGGTACAAATAAAACTGAAAAGAGTGCGTAACATTGTTCATTCTTGTGTCAGTCATAATCTGAGGGACTTCTGTCGCTGCATTTTTTTGCTTTATGGTCATTCACAAACACGGTTTCCTGTATGTTGGCAAAACAAATGACAATTTTTGCTTCTCATTACTGTTGCCGGAGATTAGATTAGTCAAAAATTGTGATAGTTGTGTTTTAGTCCTGGTTTAGAGTTGATGTAGTGCTGGTTTAATCTTCGTTTAGTCCTGATTTAGACCAAATTGGTCAAAATAGGAACACCAGGGACATTTCTTGTTTAAAACTGGGACAAATCACTGGTTTTGTACAAATCTGCTGGGACAGGGAGCACATGGCTCCAAACTGGGACTGTCCCAGGTAAACAGGGATGTCTGATCACTCTACACTGTACTTATATTTCTACATCTGCAGATCAACTTGAGATTTCACCGGTTCTCATCTGGAAAATAAGCACAGAAATGAAACTCAAGTTTTAGTCCATGGAAGCTCAATCTGCAATATAAAACCTACCCTACTTCAGACATTTTAAACATGTTTTTTTGCCCACTTTTCTTGCCCTTTTTTGCTTTAGTTTTCGCAAGGGCGACCAGAATTTCAAAATAAAACAATGGGACATAATAAAATATTTTTTTAAAAAAAAGAGAAACAAGTGCGTAATGAAGGAAAACTGTTAGGTAGAGACTATTCACGACTAACATGCGAGTCAGTATAGTCATATTTAAATGACATTTCTTGTATAAAACTGGGACAAATCACAGTTTGTTTGTTTTTTTTAATAAATCTGCTGGGACAGGGGACACGACTCAACACTGGGACTGTCCCGGGTAAACAGGGACCTCTGATCCCTCTACTTTTGGCTGCCGGGCCTCTGATCTGCTCAGGTACACAAATCCAGGTGGGCACTTCCTGGAACGGTTCACCTTACGACTAGCCAGCATGTTAGCGTCTCTCGTGTTTTAGACAGAAAACACACCGCTTACCATTGCGCTTTTCGCTCTATAAACCCGTGGCTACTTCCGAAAGCCGGCGGAGCAGTCGGTCATCAGGATCGATACGCCGGTGGGGTAGAATTGGCGTTAGACTTTACGTGTCCATGTCGGGTACACATACGGAAACAGCGGACAAGACTGAGCATGCGCACGGCTGCACTCCTCTTCCTGTTACCGTATGACGTCACGCAGCGAAGGCATTTTTCTGCCATCTGCTGTTCACTTCATTTTTATTTATTATTTATTTCTTTTTTAATGTTCAATGTCACATTATGTCAAATGCGTTACTTTGGGTGTTTGAGCACAAGTGTTCAACACCTGTCCGTATAAAACATATAAAACAGACTGAGATTTAAGCAACTTAAGTCTAAGACTTATGGACTAGCGATTGTCAAATTTTCATATGAAAAATTTAAATTATATTTCTCACTCTCAATATTAATAACAATAGCAACAACAACAATTACATTATTATTATTATTATTATTATTATTATTATTATTATTATTATTAAAAAATAATAATATACTAAAAGGAAAAGTCCAAAGAAGTTCTTCTTTATGGAGACAGCCTGGTAGTTAGTGAGGGGAGAGTGTTCATCATCCTAACAGCCTGGTGGATGAAGCTGCAATGACATCACATTCTTAAAAGGAATCACGTGCAAAAATGACATTCTGAAATGACAAATGATTCTAAAATGAAATCACAAATGAAATCATATTATAAAATGAAATTCCATTCTGAAATGACATCAGATTTTAGAGAGAACACACTGCGAGGAGAGAGGGAATTCTGAAATTGATACAGATCTCAAAATATGAACTCTGGTGTGTAATCATCTAATGTACTGACAAGACATTCTACATTTAAATACCATTCCAGATTGAAATTACATTCTGGAATAAAACATTCTAACATGATATCACATTCAAAAATGACTTCACATTCTAAAATGACACATGCTTCTAAAATGAAATGAAATAACATTCTCACATGAGATCACATTTTGAAATAAAATCACATTCTGTAAAGGAATCACATCCCAAAGAGATATCTTATTTTGAAATGACAAATTAATCTGAAATGAAATCACATTCTTAAATTAAATCACATTCTTAAATGAAATCAAATTCTGAAGTGACACCATCACCTGAAATTAACTGACACCACATGCAAAATGAAATAACCTTCTGAAAGAAAACCACATTCTGAAACAGAAAGACATCACATTCTGAAATGAAACAGGATTCTGAAAAGGAATGAAATCACATTATAAAATGAAATCACATTCTGAAATGACATTCAATTTTAGAGAGGGAATTCTGAAATGGATACAGCTCTACTTATTCAAAACATGAACTCTGGTGTGGAATCATCTAATCTACATTCTGGAATAAAACATTCTCACATTCTACTGTAACATGATATCAAATTCAAAAATCACTTCTAAAATGACACGCTCTTGAAATGAATAACGAAATAAAATGAAATCACGTTCTGGAATGAAATCACTTTCTCAAATAAAAACACTTTCTCAAATGAAATAGGATTCTAAAATTAAATTACATCACATTCTGAAAAGGAACCACATCCAAAAGTGACATTCTGAAATGACAAATTATTCTGAAATGAAATCACAAATGAAATCACATTATACATTATATTACCACATATTCTGTAATGAAATTCCATTCTGAAATGAGGTCAAATAATGGTGAGGACACACTGTGAGGAGAGAGGACACACTGTGAGGAGAGAGGAGACACAGAGAAGATCCAAGGACAGAGACATGTTCCCCAGGGGCCACAGTCCCAGTCTGGAGGCTCTAGTGCCTGTTGTAGAGCTGTCTCACATTAAGACTTTCAGGGATCATTTCTAGAGTTTGTGACTGGAGAAATGTGTGTCTAAAGTGTACGGTCTCGCTGACCACGCTGAAGAGCTGCTGATCCTCCTTCCTGAGCATGAAGCAGACATAGAGACCAGGTTTACTCCTCATGCTCTCTGTGCCTGAGGACTGTTCACTGTTTCCTCTGGAGGCAGTGAGGAAGCTGTGTGCTCTGAGTGGGATTTGCTTGTTCTGAAATTGATACAGCTCTACTTGCTCAAAATGAGTGCACTGATATAGTGTCATTTAGTTTGTTGAAATATGACATACTAAATGGAATTACATTCTGGAATGACATTCAAAAATGAAATCACATTCTGAATTGACACCATCTAATGAAATTAAATTATATCACGTTCAAAATGAAATCACATTCTGAAATAAAATCACTGTCAGAAATGCTGAAATGAAATCACCCTCTGAAATGAAGCAGGATTCTCAAATTAAATGCCATCACAGTCTGAAAAGGAATCACATCTAAAAATTACATTTTGTTCTGAAATGACTAATTATTCTGAAATGAAATAATAAAATAAAATGAAACCATAGTCTCCAATGACACCATATTCTGTAATGAATGTGGGTGATAATGTGGGTGAGACTGGGGCCACACCGGAGGTTGGGGCCACACCGGAGGTTGGGGCCACACCGGCTGTTGATTGCCGGCCACGGGGCCACACTAGCCGACCAAACGCCCAGACCTGTGGATAAACTCTTCAGCTTTTTAACAGACTTTCGCCTGTAATGACATTTTGCTCGCTCTCCATTTTGGATTATTGTGAATGAACCGTCAAACCCTTAGGGGGCGTTAGAGAGTCACATTCTGAACAGGATTCTCCAATGAAATGCCATCACAGTCTGAAAAGGAATCACATCCAAAAGTGACATATTATTCTGAAATGACAAATTATTCTGAAATGACATCACAAATGAAAACACATTATAAAATGAAATTCCATTCTGAAATGACAGATTACGAGCAGAGAGGTATTCTGAAACTGATACAGCTCTACTTATTCAAAATATGAACTCTGGTGTGGACTCATCTAATGTACTCACAACACATTCTAAATGTAAATAACATTCCAGAATGAAATTACATTCTGGAATAAAACATTGTCACGTTCCAACATGATATCCCATTCAAAAATAACATTCTGAGTGCTCCTCAGAATGATGTAACGTACATAAAGGGGCAGTCTGAGTGTGTCGACTCTTATTAGTATCTTGGAACACTCACTGATTCGAAATGGAGCTTTGATGATAATTGTGCTGCTGTGCGTAAAAGAGGCACCAACGCCTTCATTGTCTGAGGAAATTGTCCTTCTACCGTGTAGATAGAACCATGATGACACTGTTCTATAAGACGTTTATGGAATCAGTTTGAACTTTTTCACTGGTCTCATGGTTTGGAAGCATCTCTGCTAAAAACAAGAACTCCCTGAATCAGTTGGTTAAATGGGTGAGTTTAAGGTGATGGTCCATCTTCAGAACAGCCTGGACTCACTGTACTCAGGACAGTTACAGCGGATGTCCCAGAATATTCTTCATGATACGCAACATCCTCTAAATTCAGAGTTTAAGCTACTTCCCTCTGGTCAGAGGTTTTCAGTTCCAAGATCAAGAACAAATCGCTTTAAAATGAGTTTCGTTCCAGCTGCTGTTGTATTTATGAATAAATTGTAATTTATTTATTTATCATGTTTTTGATATAGTCCATATGTATTGTAATTTTTAGCTCAGTCAGATGAATTCTTTTATTTATGGAACAACCACTCTGCACTGGAGAACTGCAACACTTTATTTATATTTATATTTGTATTTTTATTGGTGTTTATTGTGCAGAATGTGGATGAATGAAATGTGGGACCAGCCTCTCAAATCTGCAAAGCAAATTTACCTACGGGTACAAATAAAGCCTAACCTAACCTAACCTCTTCTAAAATTAAATGAAATCACATTCTCACATGAAATAGGGTTCTGAAATTAAATGACACACCCTGAAAAGGAATCACATCCAAAAGTGACATATTATTCTGAAATGACAAATGAAATCACATTATATAATGAAATCCCATTCTGATATGAAATCACCCTCTGGAAGAAATCACATTTTGAAGTGACCCCATCATTAGGGGGGTTCACCGTATGATGGTGTGAGTAAAAGTAAATGTTGCCAGATCACATGTTGCCTTGTTCCTATTGACATTTTGAACATCTGTACCAAAAATGAGTAACCAGTAAAGGGTGGCACACTTTTTCACAATTTCTAATCTTCTACATAAGAACACGTCACATTCGCAGAAACAGAAACTTGAACAACACAAAGATGAACCATACAAAGATAAGTCTGCTCATTAATAATCTCGTCCAGTCTCCCTGTACTTATGCCACACATACTAGAACATTAGAACCGTTCAAACTCTACATTCAGGTATGATGGTTCTCTTTGATGCTTTATCTGTGTCTGGATTGAATCTGTGACTGGAGGGAAGATTTAAACAAGAGCTCCTCCAGCGGGGCAAAATACGCCCGTACTTTGAATGATTGTATATAGAATTAAGTTAGAATTTGTCAAACCTAGTTAAAGATGAATTGTTGGTGCAGTTTGGAAGTTTGACATTCCTAGGTGAGACGGTTGTCGAGTTAGAGCGCGGACAAGAAATTGTCCACGGACAGACAGACAGACAGACGCACGGATAATCAATAGGGAAATCTGGCTCTTGCAGTAGGAGTATGAGTATGACATCATCACATTCTAGAATCGGAATTCCACCAATCAGATCGCAGCAACAGAACTTAAAGACACTACAAAGCTTTGAAGTGTCCACAGACGGATGGACGGACGGACGGACGGACAGCGCCATACCATAATACGTCCCGTTTTATCACGGGCGTATAAAAAGTGTCTCCACACGTCTCCAACACTCTGGCTCACGAGGAAATGAAGCCCTATGTGCAAAATTCCGAACTGTCCCTTTCAATTTAAAAACTGTGGAAAAGTGTGCCACCCCTAAATGTGCAGCAACTGACTCCACTTTGGGTAGAGATACTTAGAGGATCAGTTGGAACAAGGCAAAAAATTGATCTGGCAAAATTTGATGAAAGTTAATTTGATGAACCCTAACCATCATCTAAAATTAAATGACACATTCAAAATGAAATCACATTCTGAAATAAAATCACATTCTGAAACGGAAAGACGTCAAATTCTGAAATGAAACAGGATTCTGAAATGAGCTCATGACCATAGGTGAGGGTCATGAGCTCTGGGTAATGACCGAAAGAACGAGATCGCGGATACAAGCGGCCGAAATGAGTTTCCTCCGCAGAGTGGCCGGGCGCTCCCTTAGAGATAGGGTGAGGAGCTCGGTCACACGGGAGGAGCTCGGAGTAGAGTCGCTGCTCCTCCACGTCGAGAGGAGCCAGCTGAGGTGGCTCGGGCATCTGGTCCGGATGCCTCCTGGACGCCTCCCTCAGGAGGTGTTCCGGGCATGTCCCACCGGTAGGAGGCCCCGGGGAAGACCCAGGACACACTGGAGGGACTATGTCTCTCGGCCTGGGAACACCTCGGGGTCCGTCCGGAGGAGCTGGAGGAAGTGGCTGGGGAGAAGGAAGCTTGGGAGCCCCTGCTTAGACTACTGCCCCCGCGACCCGGCCCCGGATAAGCGGAAGAAGATGGATGGATGGATGGATTCTGAAATGAAATGCCATCACATTCTGAAAGGAATCACATCCAAAAGTGACATCTTATGATACATTATTTTGAAATGAAATCACAAATGAAATCACATTATAAAATAAAATCATATTCTCAAATGACACCATCTTCTGTCATGAAATTCCATTCTGAAATGAGGTCAAATAGTGGTGAGGACACACTGTGAGGAGAGAGGAGACACAGAGAAGATCCACGGACAGAGGACACACTGTGAGGAGAGAGGAGACACAGAGAAGATCCAAGGACAGAGGACACACTGTGAGGAGAGAGGAGACACAGAGAAGATCCAAGGACAGAGGACACACTGTGAGGAGAGAGGAGACACAGAGAAGATCCAAGGACAGAGGACACACTGTGAGGAGGGAGGAGACACAGAGAAGATCCAAGGACAGAGGACACACTGTGAGGAGAGAGGAGACACAGAGAAGATCCAAGGACAGAGGACACACTGTGAGGAGAGAGGAGACACAGAGAAGATCCAAGGACAGAGGACACACTGTGAGGAGAGAGGAGACACAGAGAAGATCCACGGACAGAGACATGTTCCCCAGGGGCCACAGTCCAGAGCCAGTGTGGAGGCAGTGAGGAAGGTGTGTGTGACTGAGTGGTTTGAGTGTAACTCTAACACACTCTCCTCACAGTCTCTTCAGGCTGGTGACAGTTAGATTTGATGTAATGTATTTTCCTGCAGGACAGTGTACCTTTATTCAGCCACTTCTTTTGTTTTAGAGTATTAACCCTGGTGCACTGACCACATGTGCCCTACTCCAATAAAAGGAACCAATATTATTACACAGAGAGGAAATATAACATAATATAACATACTATAATAATAATAATAATATGAATGATTCCAAATTTCCAGACGTGTGATGGTTTCTGGAAAAGTGAGTTCCATTTATGAGTGGAGATAAGCGCTCCTCACCTCTGCTGATGGTCCATGCTCCCCACTGCCTGATTTCAATAGCCTCTCGTGTCCATCGTTTGTATCTGTGCTCATCTGTTCCTGCTATTGTCGCCTCATCACAGGGTTTTCCCTTTTACACTGGTCAGATATGACTGACTTTAGCTCAGTCTGCCAGATCAAACTGAGCACATCTGGAAACAACAGCAGATAAGAGAATGAGAGATAATGTTTTCTTTGATTTTTTGTTAGTCAAATAATGTGAACAGTAGAAGGGTTTGGGCCCAGTGTACAACACTGAGGCTAAGTAAAGGCTTTACCTTGTACATTTTTGGGGGGACAAAATGAACTGTGTTCTTGTAAAATGAGTCGACTAGTGTTTCATAAACACTTAAAGGACCAGAGCTGGAGCTAAGATCCAAAACAGACATGGAACCTGAAATTAAATAAGAAATATGTTTTTTGGTGTGTTTAACTTATGCACCAACTTAAACATAAATTATACAGACAAAACAACAAAACTATAAATAAAGTACAGTCAGAAAAACATCAGGTGGAGCCCACAGGAGGGGCTCAAGAATGTATGGGCAGAAATTCAGTTTGAATGGGTTTGGAATGAACACATGTTAGATTGTGTTAAGAGTCACAACAAACCTGGAGGCATCTCATTCTTCTGTCCATCACCATCCTCGGTGTGAGTGAAGTCTGAGGGTGTCTGCTTTATTTGCCGTTCTTATGCCACTTAAGCGCATATTTTAACACATTCTGTCAGGTGGGGGTCACTCTGTGGGGCTGTCTGTACATAAACATCTTCCCTTCACCAGAGTCAACCTGTTTTGCCCTCCAGGCTGAAGAACAAACAAAAGACAATCATTGAGGTGTGGTTAAAAAAACATTATTAATATGTCAGTATAGTTAGTTGCCAGTGTATATTAGGCAGTATAGATAAGATGATGTATTTACCTGTTTCCACAGTAACTTCAGGCAGTCTTCAGGTGGACTGCAGTTCTTCCCAGCCGCGGTCAGTAAGACATCTCTTATCTATATTATTTGGTCAAATCAACAACCAAATTATATTGCAGCAAAACACTATGAATATTATATATATATTATATATCATCTTGAAACAGTATCAATTAGATTACTGCACAAATGTCAAAAAAGAAAAAAAAAGGCAGTTTTGATTATTTTTTTAAAGGCTACAAAACAAAACCAGACATCTGATCATTTCTTCTGACAGACACGTCTGCATCATGATGATGACGACAGTTAGGTTCTTCATCTTCATTAGGTCCTTCATCTTCATTCGGTTTTGGCTTCAGGACATTTCCAGCAGGTGGCAGTAGAGTCCATCTTTCAAATGAAGCACTGTTGAGCTGATTTTTGTAGCGCCCAAAATCACAACAACAGTTTCCTCTGAGGCCGTTCCAAGATTCTGATGAGTAAAACATACACACAGACATATCAGAACAGGAATAAACAACATTCATGTAAAGCAGCAAATGAAACATGGTCCAGTCATCCCCTGTCCTTAGACCCTCTAAGGACAGATTTTGGGCGCTACAAAATAAATTGAATTGAATTGAATTAAACTTGTCTCTTGGTGGTTTCGATTGTTTGTTGGAGTTTTACATGTTTTACAGTCATGTGAAAAAGTTTGGGCCCTGATCATTTTCAAGATTTTCCTTTATAAATCATTGGTTGTTCGGATCAGCAATTTCAGTTAAATATATCATATAGCAGAAAAACACAGTGATATTTGAGAAGTGAAATGAACTTTATAGGATTTACAGAAAGTGCAATAATTACTTAAACAAAAGTAGGCATGTGCATAAATTTGGACACCCTTGTTGTTTTATTGATTTTAATACCTTTAGCACTAATTATTGGAACACAAAATTAGTTTGTTCAGCTCACTGACCCTTGGCCTACAGACACAGGTGAAGCCGATCAGGAGAAAGGGGATTTAAGGGGCCAGTTGCAAGTTGTTCTCCTCTTTGCATCTTCTCTGAACAGTGGCAACATGGGAGCCTCAAAACAACTATGACCTGAAAACAGAGATTGTTCAACATCCTGGTTTAGGGGAAGGATACAAAAAGCTCAGGAATTCCACCTGTCAGTTTCCACTGTGAGGAACATAGTGAGGAAATGGAAGACCACAGGCACAGTTCTAGTTCAGGCCTGGAGTGGCAGGCCAAGAAAAACCTCAGATAAGCAGAGGTGAAGGAAACAGTCAAACTCACCCCACAGACCAGCTCCACACACGTACAACATGATCCTGCTGCAGATGGTGTCACTGTGCATCGATCAACTATTCAGCACTTTGCACAAGGAGATGCTGTATGGGAGAGTATACTGTATGGGAGAGTATACTGTATGGGAGAGGAATGTGACGGAGCCTTTTCTGCACACATGCCACAAACAGAGTCGCTTGAGGTTTGCTAAAGCACATTTGGACAAACCAGCTTCATTTTGGAATAAGGTGCTGTGGACTGATGAAACTAAAATTGAGTTATTTGGACATAACAAAGGGTGGTGTGCAGGATGAAAGAAGAGCCCAGCATTCCAAGACAAACACTTGTTACCCACAGTAAAATGTGGTGGTGGTTCCATCAGGCTGTGGGTCTGTGGCCAGTGCAGGGACTGGAAATCTTGTTAAAGTTGAAGAATAACTAACAATGTTCAAGAATCAGTGACAAAGTTGAAGTTGCACCAGGGCTGGAGACTTCAACAAGACAATGACCCTAAACACTGCTCAAATTCTACTAAGGCAGTTCATGCAGAGGAACAAGTACAATGTTCTGGAATGGCCGTCTCAGTCCCCAGACCTGAATATTACTGAAAATCTGTGGGGCGATTTAAAGCGGGCTGTCCATGCTCGAGCACCATCAAACTTGACTGAACTGGAGATGTTTGTAAAGAAGAATGGTCAAAAATACCTTCAACCAGAATCCAAACCCTCATTGGAAGCTATAGGAAGAGTTTAGAGGCTGTTATTTCTGCAAAAGGAGGATCTACTAAATATTGATGTAATTTTTCTGTTGGGGTGTCCAAATTTATGCACATGCCTACTTTTGTTTAAGTAATTATTGCACTTTCTGTAAATCCTATAAAGTTCATTTCACTTCTCAAATATCACTGTGTTTTTCTGCTATTTGATATATTTAACTGAAATTGCTGATCCGAACAACCAATGATTTATAAAGGAAAATCTTGAAAATGATCAGGGCCCAAACTTTTTCACATGACTGTAAAACATGTAAAACTCCAACAATCGAAACCACCAAGAGACAGGTTTAGCAGGGACAAGTGTGTGAGTGTCACCTGCTGAGGAGCCACAGGGGCCCCAGTGGTGGAGGGTCCTGGGCCGTCCCCTCTCTGGATCTAGAACATGACAAACACACAGGTTTAACACAATTGTCTTTACCACATTCCACAGTAGAAGCCGTCTGCCTTGGCAGAGCAGTGCTTCTGCTCCTGTGCTGGTGAGTTTAACCTCTTGAGACCCTGTGGCCCCACACGAGGACATTACATTTTTGCCTCTTAGCACCATGATTTTCAATTATTTTAAACTTTCACCTGTAATCAACTAAAAACCTCTACAGCAGCTCCCGAAAGTAAAAAAAAACTGCCTGGTAAAGTTTAGATGCAAAATTTATGAATAAAACCAATGTATTTATGTACAATAATGTCTCTTCATGTATCTTAATGTCTCTTCAGCAGACGAGAGCATCAGGAAATGTCATGTCCTCGTTTGAAGACATTGGGACTGTGTTATATTATTGATTGTACCTGTTGTTAGGTAAACTTGGGAATATTTAGATGAGTTTACAGTTATAAATTGCTGGACGTTTCTGCTGCTATAGGGAAACTGCTGCCTGTCTCCACTTTTTGCACCTCTACTTTTTTTGTAACGATTGAAAACCAGAAAAAATTAAAACTGTGGACCACATTTTCAGGCCTTTTTGTGTGTTTTTAACCTCACTCACTGAACCCCAACCCGCTCACGGTCGACCTACGTCACATTTGGCAGGTTTAGGGCTTGAAATAAACAGCTAATTGCTGTTTTTTTTTTTTTGTAATTTATTTATACATTTTAATGTTTTTACATTTTTTAACCAATGGTGTCATACAGAAGACTTACTTAGTAGGTCCTACTTATCCCAAATAGCAAGAAGAAATGAAAAATGGACACCAGACAAAAGCTCGGGTCTCAGGAGGTTAAACTTAAATATTCAGTGACACTTAACTGTGTGCTATGTCAAATGGATGATGGTCTTTTTTTTCCCAGCCTGTTGAGAGCTGCAGCCCTGGGCCGTCCCCCTCTGGCTCCTCCCCCTCTGGCTCCTCCCTGTCGGGCTCCTCTGTGGCCCTTCGCCCTGGTGCGCAGGTAAGTCTTATGTTTCTCTGAATGAAACCATGTGCCATAGTTGATTGTTCATGTCGTGTGTTGTGTGCTCTGTGTTTAACGTGTGTGTGTGTTTGCAGCAGTCTGGAGAGCCGCAGCTCCCCCTCCCTCTCTGGGTCCATGTGTGGGATGAGGCCCGCTTCCAGCAGGTATACAGCACTCCTGCTGGTGGTCACATGTCAGATGGAGACACCATATTATAACATGACTGTGCTTTCAGCTCCTTGGGCCTATGCTTCCCAACCTGCACCACATGGACCAGGAGGTGTGGCTGTACGTCTCTGGCCTGGACTCCATGCTGGTGACTCCGCCCTGGGCGTCCGCCTCCACCATCCGTGAGGTCGAGGAGACCATGGAGTCCTTCTGCAGTTTCAGCCGCACCCTCTTCAGCGGTGAACTGTGTGTCCCTACGCTGTGGGGTTTAACCATGTTTTTTCACAGTGACAGGTATTGGTAGGTTCTGTAACATGGTCTATGTCTTTTCACTTAACTGTGTCATTTTGAGTTGAATGTTTGTACCACAGCAGGAGGATGCAACACTCCACTTCACACAGCTGCCCAGGCGTCATGTGTGAAGTGCTGGGAGTTTACAGAATGCATTTATTCACTACATGCAGATGTTACAGAGCATCAAACAGATGATTGATGGAAAAAGGGGACGAGAGGGATGCGTGGAGAAAGTCTGGAGAAAGATGACGGTTTGTCAACACCCATTAGGACCACCCAGCCCTGCCTGTCTCCTCCTCGGAGCCTCAGGTAAGCAAATCCTACATGAAACCACAGTGCAACATCATGTACGTCTCCTACAGAGCTTTCATGTGATCCTGAAATCTTCAATCTAATGCAGTGTACAAGTGGACTGTACTGCCCCCTGCTGGAGAGGCTGTGGAGCTAAAACAGGATGAAGATGATGGGACCAAACTGTTGTCACCATGATGCTAATGCTGTCACATGACTGGTAAGTTTGGTGGCGGTGGCCCAAATTGTTCTTTGATATTGTAGCCTTTAAAAAAATGACTCTTTGGTAAAAAGTGGTACAGTAAAAATGTTAAAATCAAGTGCTGTTTTTAGTTTATTATTATTATTAAACTAAACACATTTTTACTGTACCGCTTTTTAATAATGTTCATTATGTTTTCTTCGTAGAAAGTATCTTTGAAAATGGCTGATAGATGATCATCCTTCCGTCGAGCTGACCATGCCTGGCCAATTGGGCCGGGATGAATTCCACAGCCACATTCTGGACCACAGCAGTCACCAGGGAAGTGTGTGTGTGTGTGTGTGTGTGTGTGTGTGTGTGTGTGTGTGTGTGTGTGTGTGTGTGTGTGTGTGTGTGTGTGTGTGTGTGTGTGTGTGTGTGTGTGTGTGTGTGTGTGTGTGTGTGTGTGTGTGTGTGTGTGTGTGTAGCGCACTGTCATCAACAGTCAACTGATCTCACATGTGTGTGTCAGAGGTGAGTGATGCATTGTGTGTTTGAACATAACTGCCCCAAAAGTGAACACAGAGCACAGTAACATGGGTGAAAATAACTGTCTCAACAGTCTCTGTGTAGTTGTTTTCAGCCTAGTACAATTCTGGATGGTTCTCGACAGGAGAGAGAGATTCCTCCAGAAGAATGCTACAAGGTTTGTTGGGTAGCTCTTTAAATAGAATTTAATAGAATTCTCTTATGCTCATTCCTGAGTTTCTGTTCATAGATTCAGGAATCAGAACATGCACCATCCTGCCATTGTGAAGGAAGAAATAAGAAGAAAACTGTGCCCTCTGCTGTGTTCTAAGTGTACTGCAGTGTGTCCCCTACAGAAAAGCTCCTGTATTCAGAATTGCTTATAAAGGTTTGTTTTTTCCCCCGGCTCAACAGTGCTTCATTTGAAAGATGGACTCTACTGCCACCTGCTGGAAATGTCCTGAAGCCAAAACCGATTGAAGATGAAGGACCTAATGAAGATGAAGAACCTGTCATCATCATGATGCAGACGTGTCTGTCAGGAGAAATGATCAGATGTCTGGTAGGTTTTGTAGCCTTTAAAAAAATAATCAAAACTGCCTTTTTTTCTTTTTTGACATTTGTGCAGTAATCTAATTGATACTGTTTCAAGATGATATATAATATATATAATATTCATAGTGTTTTGCTGCAATATAATTTGGGTGTTGATTTGACCAAATAATATAGATAAGAGATGTCTTACTGACCGCGGCTGGGAAGAACTGCAGTCCACCTGAAGACTGCCTGAAGTTACTGTGGAAACAGGTAAATACATCATCTTATCTATACTGTCTAATATACACATAATGTTAGTTAGTTTTTTTAACCACACCTCAAACAATGATTGTCTTTTGTTTGTTCTTCAGCCTGGAGGGCAAAACAGGTTGACTCTGGTGAAGGGAAGATGTTTATGTACAGACAGCCCCACAGAGTGACCCCCACCTGACAGAATGTGTTAAAATATGCGCTTAAGTGGCATAAGAACGGCAAATAAAGCAGACACCCTCAGACTTCACTCACACCGAGGATGGTGATGGACAGAAGAATGAGATGCCTCCAGAACAGAGACCCCAGGTTTGTTGTGACTCTTAACACAATCTAACATGTGTTCATTCCAAACTGATTCAAACTGAATTTCTGCCCATACATTCTTGAGCCCCTCCTGTGGGCTCAGCACCTGCAGAGGGGTTCATGGGGGGGGTCAGGTGCTATGAGGATTGGGCAGCAAACTGCCCCCGCGACCCAGCAGGATTAAGCGGGAGAAGATGGATGGATGGACATTCTTGAACCAGAACCATCATGAGTGAAGAAACGAGAAAAACATATTGTGCCCTGTACTGTCTTCCAAGTGTACTGCAGAGGAGGCCCCTTATGGAAAAGGTGAAATATTCAGAATTGCTTCTAAAGGTCAAACATATTTTCAAATCTACAATCATGCCTTGTTTTTTCCCAGCTCCTTCTGACAAGAGTCGACATGGAAGAAAAGACGACTACAGTAAAAAGGCTCCTGGAGGCTCCTCATGGGGGCTGCTCTGAGGAGAGGTATCGGTACGTCAAACAATAACACGAGGAATATTGAGACGAGCTTTATCACCACCACAAACCTTAGACAGGCCTGGGAGGGCATCAGGGCCATCAGAGGCCAAAAGAGGAAACGGCATCAGGAACGTGGCCGGATCAGACGGAGGGGTGGCCTGAGTGCTGGAAGATCTTCTACTCCAACATGTCTCTGCCCACGTCATGGGTCTAGGTCGACTTCACAGCCCCTTTCACCCAGTCCCGTGTCCAAACAGTCCATCCCCAAGTGCCCGAACAGTCCATCCCCACGTGTCCGAACAGTCCATCCCCACGTGTCCAAACAGTCCATCCCCACGTGTCCAAACAGTCCATCCCCACGTGTCCAAACAGTCCATCCCCACGTGTCCGAACAGTCCATCCCCACGTGTCCGAACAGTCCATCCCCACGTGTCCGAACAGTCCATCCCCACGTGTCCAAACAGTCCATCCCCACGTGTCCAAACAGTCCATCCCCACGTGTCCGAACAGTCCATCCCCACGTGTCCGAACAGTCCATCCCCACGTGTCCAAACAGTCCATCCCCACGTGTCCGAACAGTCCAGCCCCACGTGTCCGAACAGTCCATCCCCACGTGTCCAAACAGTCCAGCCCCACGTGTCCGAACAGTCCATCCCCACGTGTCCAAACAGTCCATCCCCACGTGTCCGAACAGTCCATCCCCACGTGTCCAAACAGTCCATCCCCACGTGTCCGAACAGTCCATCCCCACGTGTCCAAACAGTCCAGCCCCACGTGTCCAAACAGTCCAGCCCCACGTGTCCAAACAGTCCAACCCCACATGTCCAAACAGTCCATCCCCACGTGTCCGAACAGTCCATCCCCAAGTGTCTGAACAGTTCATCCCCAAGTGTCCAAACAGTCCATCACCTCTTGTCCAACCGACTTGAGACCTGTTGCACTCAATAAAAATCTTTTGAAATTTTCATCAAATTTCTTTGCCATGTTTTTTTTGTTATTTCAGATGTCACAAAGTGAATTTTAATAGCTTCTGATGAAAATATCATTTTGTAGTAATTTTTACTACTTGTAAGAATGTAATGGAGGGTTTTGGACATCACTGTCACAGATACAAAAATATCAATTGGTCTAATTGACGATATAGTAAACAGATTTATTTTTCTACTCAAGTGAGGGGTACTTGGAGTGTTCTCCATAAATACCGTATTTTCCGGACTATAAGACGCTACTTTTATCCCAGGGTTTGAACCATGCGGCTTTTACAAAGGTGCAACTATTCTGTGGATTTTCCTTCCACCACTAGGGGCGCTCTAACCGGAATTTCAAAAACAAGAGAGATGGAAAATTAATGCAAAGAAGAATACGCTACTTTTTATTTAGCAGATATAACACGCACAACAAATTACTAACTGGTAATTATTTTCAAATCCTCGTCCCTTCATCATGAAAAGTACACGAAGGAGTTTGTATGATGCAAGTTTTAAGTTGAAGACATCGATCTTGCTCCAGGAATGAAACCGCTGTAGAGCCCTGCACCCACGGGACCGACACAAAACAGTGCGGCGCGGGACATATTCTAAAAGCTTACTGCGGGCGGGAGCGCGACCGCACGACACGGGAGCGGGACTGAAGAATGCGGGAGCGGGACTGAAAATTGTGTCCCGCGCAGACCTCTACCGCGCTGCTGCACGTAAGTTTGGGTCAATGATTTCAGCGAAGATGATTAAAGTGACTTGTGGTTTCACTGCACAGGAGAAATGAAGGTAATCGTGGCCATACCGGCTCGTCAAAGCCTGATCTCGTCAGATCTCAGAAGCTCAGCAGGGCCTGGCAAATACTGTCGTAGTGTCCTTAGGCAAGGCACAGCACCCACATTGCCTAGTATGAAAGTGGTGTGTGAATGATGGTGGTGGTCGGAGGGGCCGATGGTGCAGATTGGAGCCTCGCTTCCGTCAGTCTGCCCCAGGGCAGCTGTGGCTACAATAGTAGTTTACACCACCGGGTCTGGAGTGAATGAATAATGCTGTAAAGAGTCTTTGAGTGTCCTGAAAAGCACTGTATAAAACTGATGTATTATTATTATTATTAATCAGTTACCGGTTAGAAACAAATCCTGAATACAGTATCATGACACAGCTTTATTATAACCTTATGTAAGTGTTCAGATTAGGACATCCAGCAGTTTCTCTGAGGTTAACAGAGACCTGGCTGTCACTTTATATACATCATATGAAATCATAGCACAGTACACCTTTCATACATTGTAAAAGAAATATTTTTTAAAAATAGCAATACATAAAGTGCTAAAAACCCTACTCTTGTTTAGACAGTAAAATTCTTGCTTGGTTTTGATATTTTGATTAATTATTTCAAGGAAAATTCAGGAACTTTTCTCAGAGAGAACCTCAAAACCAGCACAACATACTCTGCTATTTATGAACAAATGGTGCCTTTATTCAAGTCCAAAACATGAATGTTGTCACTTGTTAATTTTGTCATTTTGGTGGAGAAATTCCTTCCAAATGATGAAACTCAAAGATATCTGGTTGGTGACGAAATCGTGGCTTCTAAAACTACGTAAGTCCAGTTGTTTTAGTTTAATGTTTTGATATTTTTGCCTATTTGTGAATCATATAATTGGGCACTTTTTATTTGGTTAAAATCCCATAACCGGATGTTAAAAACTCAGCTCAAAAAACAAAAAGTTTGTAAATCTGCTCAGTGTATGAGCCAGGGAGCCACAAAAGCAGCCAACCACTTCTGATGGAAGCCGACCTACTGGCAACAAACTTGATAAACTAACCAAAGCGGCACAAAGGGAAGAATTTTCTCTTCTGGCTCCTGGTGAGGGTGGAGCTTTTTCTCTCCTCTCCTGCCCCTTATCTTTCCTACTTTGTTTCTACGTTTTGTCTTGTCTAATGTGTCTTATTCCTTGACTCTCTCCGCTTTACTCTCCAAAACTAAATGAACTATGGATTTGATAAATTGGTCTTTTAATAAAATTGACGCTTTTACAAGACAAGCAGAATCGGGCAAACCTGCATGTTCTTTGGACACAGAGGATCGATCTATTCGGAACCAGGATTACGGGACTTTGCTCATCGGAATTTACGCTTGGACCTGATTTTCCGAAAATTCAGATACTGAGGCAGCTTTTCAAAGCCCCACTCGGGCAGAGCTTCAAGTATTGAACTTTGTGACTCTGGGCCGGGGTCGCGGTCACTGACTGCTGATGGACATGCTTGGACATGGCTTTAAATTGCAATTTTTGGATAAAATCTGGAGGAAACTTGGAGTTCTGCACAGAAATGACCCTGAAGACCAATGGATAAACAGAGCAGTGTTATGGAAATTTGACGTAGCTGCTCTAAAACAAAACAACCCAATCTTATCTTTGGACTCCCCAGGGCCGGATAAGTCCGTCTCAGCCGCCCTGAGAGCAGCAGAGAGCCTGACCCCCTCCCAAAAACTTTAATTTATAAGTAGTCAAATCAGAGAAACTGATCATTTTGCAGTGGTCTTATTATTTTTTCCAGAGCTGTATATATACATATCCAAAGTTTCAGCCTAAATATGCAGGATTTGTCTGTTAGACATGTGTCAATCAAGCAAAACACAAGTCAGTGTATGTTGTGATACCCAACATTGGAGAAGCAACATTATAACTGGTGGCACTGTAGTGGAATTTCTATCCTATAATCAATAAAAAAAGAAAAAAAAACAACTGAGAAGTTGTATTGAGTCAAGCAGCCTGATTTATTAAAGCACAATCACAGAACTTCCTGTTCCTGTTTCAAGGAGTCTGTCCCTAAGCTATACTCAAAACAAGGCATACAGAGTCTTTACACATAATACTCTTTCAAGGACAGGTTTCAGGCTGGGTCAACACAAGGCAAGACACAACGATCAGTGGAGCAACAGAGCAAGCTATTAGAGAGCGAGTTGCAAAATTCATGACCATTAATCAATCTACACTCAATAAAGAGTAAAGATTTCCATAACAGGACAAGCATCACAAGCGTCCATGCTTGAACTGACAGAACTGCTCAATCTGACTAGAATTCTAAGGTTTAAATTGAATTGAACTGAACTGAACTGGTAAAATCTTCAGCTGCTCCGGACTAAACGTCTCAAAGTAGGGAAACAAAACCTCATCGAAAGTGTGTGTAAACGTGTGCAAGCATTTTTTCGTGCTAATGTCAAAAAACATCAACGTTCCCTTGTTGAAATCCACGCCGACCCTTACATGCTGCAGCTTTTTCTTCACTGGGAGAGACCTGGCCGGATCTGGTGGAGAATATGCAAAGTATTTACCGTGATAGAGAAATATCTTCCAAACGCCTTTCATTATCTGTCCTTTCCTCTCCACGTTACCACTGACGACACCCACGGTCCAGCCATCCCCCGATACTTCCACATCCCAGCCATGAGAACCCGAACTCATGCCCTCAGACCCCAGAACCCAGCGATACATCTCAAACCTCTCTGGGGTCTCTGGGAGCTCTTGTCCCTCTGCGAAACTCAAGCTGGTCAGATCTTCGGACAGAGCGAGTTCTGGATGAGCGGTGTTCGGATCTAAAACAACAGGATAGAACTGAACCGAGCTCTTCATGTTGGTCCAGATGTTGAATGCCAGGTTACCCAGATGTTTGGCTTGGTCTACTAAAGCTCCGGGCTCCTTCAACGGCGGTTCCTCCTGCAGGGGACAGTGCTGCAACTTTTCTTCCACATCCTTGTACTGAAGCAGGAAGAAAACATCTGTGGCTTTGAGCTGCTCCTCCGTTTCTGCGATGATCTTCGACAAACTTTCGATCTCTTTGCTCATAACCGTAATTTTGTCTTGGAACTTTTTCCTCTTCGCCTCGCCTTCTTCCCTCGTGGCCCGGATTCGTGCCTCCTCTTCTTCTTCGAGAAACGCCTGGAACATTTGAAACTGTTTTCGGATTCGTCTCTCCGTGTCTCGAACCTGATTACGTATGTAGGCCTCCGTCGAGAAAAGCTTGTCTTTGCTCTCGATCAAATCTTGGAGTTTTTTCTTAAGTATCTGCAGATCTTCGTCAAGCTGATTCCTGAAAATGGGGGCTGCTTCGGTGATAGGTCGGAATTTGTGTCCAGTGTGTTTCTCCGAGTCCCGGCACACGAGACACACAGGCTGTTGGTGGTCCGTGCAGAAAAGTTTGAGTTCCTCGCAGTGAAGTTTGCAAACGGAGCTGAGTGGTTGCTGCTCTGGCTCTTGTATGGTCGGGTCTTCGGTGATGGTGGTCATGCACAGTGGACACTCTTTGGTTTCCTTTGTTTTCCACCAGTCCTCCAGGCAGACTGCGCAGAAGCTGTGGCTGCAGCTCAGGATGGTGGGATCCGTGTAGATGTCCTGGCAGATCGAACAGCACAGCTCCTCCTCTGACTGGGAAGCCATTCTGTGTGACAACAAAACACAGGACTGTCAGGGAAGTAGTAGTGAAATGAAAAGGTAAAATACAATGTGTAATGGAATAAATGTTTATTGTCATACTGTGGAACATTCCAGTAGGTTTGGACGGTAATACGGTATCTCGCAGTGTCAAAAAGCATCAGTGTCATTACCATCATTAAAAAAACCTGCAAAAGGACCTAAAACCACAGCATGGACTTTCTCCCCTCCGCTCTCTCCATCCACACACAGCGAGGAAGAAGGAAAAAAACCTGACTGACGCTTCGTGTGTGATGTTGAGCCCAAAAGTTTGTGATGGAGATGTTTTATTGAACACCGATAGTCGAGAGGGGACGAGGCGCTGAAGAGGAGAAAGTTCCCGCTTGAGGGCGAAGTCAGACTTTCACAGAGGAGATGGTAAAGCCCAATTTATGGTTCTGTATCAAAACGCCAGACCCTCTTGAAACTTCCTAACTA
Organism: Odontamblyopus lacepedii; assembly: GCA_034769755.1. Lineage (NCBI taxonomy): Eukaryota > Metazoa > Chordata > Actinopteri > Gobiiformes > Gobiidae > Odontamblyopus > Odontamblyopus lacepedii. The sequence continues at coordinate 1,052,387 of CM068363.1, read as the reverse complement.
CGGGTCAAAAGGACGCAGACAGCGAAGGGAAGCGACACAGACAATAAGGCCTGTGATGGGTCCTCTCCACCGCTCTACATTTCCGGTGCTCCGCTCATTATAGCCTTGGAGTAATAATATGTTTAATGCAGCTTTGCGCACATTTGTTTATGTTTTACAGAAACAAAACTTAAAACCACATGGCTAATTTGCATACTGTATAAGCGCTGATAAAAACAGCACTGACAAAGTTTGGTTTGATCAGAACGTGTGCCTCATCTTCAAATATTCTGCTCTTCTGTTTCTGAATCCGACAAAATAATTCTTAATTAGTCACAATAACACCTTATATCCCAGTAAAATGCTGAGAAAGTGTAACGGTATCAAAATACCACCCAACCCTACATTCCAGGCAGACTAATGACGTTTCCATAGAAACAACCAGGTGACAGACCCCCAACCAAGAAGTTACATAGTGCACTTTTAAAATGTTGGAAATTTCTTAATTGGCAGAATTATTCCATGAAAAAAAAGGTTTATTAAGAATAGTCCTAGAAACTACTTAAAAATGTATATAGGTCAATGACATGACGACTAAATTTGATGTCCATTTGCAATTTTTTCAATTAAAAGGGTTCAAATTTGAGTTATTCTGTACTTAAAGTGTTCAAATGTCATGTGGTGCGACCGTGCATCATGTGGTGAGACTAATAACAGCAGGAATTCTGCTGGAGTTTGAATAACAGACAAAGTCGACTTGGGTGAATGGTTCTTTAGGCATTTTTCTTCACTTTCAGCATTTTCCAGGGCAGTAGTTTGTTCATTAAACACAAGCAGGCGACTGTCATATTGGAGCAAAAGAAAATATCAATATGTATTATGCTTCTTCTTCTCCTAATGCACTCACCCATTTTTCACCCAGTGAACAATGACGAAAACTCATGAAATTTGGCCACCTGTTAAAGACTTCGCTTCTGTAACTTTTGGCCATTTCCATTTTCAATAAATAAATAAAATGGCTCGTCAGCGCCCCCTAACATCACAAAAATACATTAGGGAATACGAATGTCACCAAAACAAAAATGTACGTAGAATCATGAAATTTAACACAGAAGTCGATCATGACAAGACAAGTTAAAAATATTATTATGGCCACGCCCCCTGACACACCAGGGGGCGGCCATCTTGGATTAAAGTTTGTGAAGCTGAAACGCACTCCACATTTGTTCCACATTATCTCCAGAGGCAGAACGTCAAAAAATATCCACATCCCAAATCCGTCTGACGTCTCTGAGCAGTGAAGAGACAAATAATGAACACAATTTTGGAAATTTACAAATTGCTCCTATTTGCTCAAACAAACTCATCAAACTCAACAAACTTTCAATGAAATTTAACACAGTTGTTAAACTCTCTGCCCTAAAGCGACTGAATGTGAAAAAAATTAGTTTGGTGCATTAGCGCCCCCTACAGATTGAAATAAAACATGACCACCCAAACACGTTCAAAAACTCACCAAACTTTGCCAAAAGTTCAGAAATGATGAGACATTCGAGAAAATATAGGTTTCATGTGTGGGGATCAAAAAATGGCGATAATACACCACCTCGAATATTAGGCTCCACCCACTTCTATGGGAGCTGTACCAGCTTAACTTTGTTGTAGAGCTACGAAATTCTGCACGCACATTCGTCACATGAAGACAAACAAAAAATATTATTATGGCCACGCCCCCTGACGAAGCAGAAGGCGGCCATCTTGGATTGAAATCTTCAAAATGCAGAGTTTGCATTTTCGCTCATGTTGTGTTTGAACTCACTCCTCTGAAGGTGCTTCACCCACAGGGCTGAAAATCACCGAACATCATCTACAGAAGTGCGGCTTCAAATGTTACCTCCATTTTTTAGATAACTCACGGTTTACGTGCGGCGAAGCCCCAAAGTTCAATCAAAATTTAACCTTCCTCTGGTCTTAGGGTCGGTACCGACCCGTTTTAGATTTTAAATGCTTAAAACAACCACATACATTTGTTTATTGCATCAAGCATTTTTGACTTTGTCAGGAACCTCTTTTTTAACAAAATAAAAAGAATTTTTTTTTTTCACTAAATTATAAAATGCTCTGTTGGAAATTATGACGTTTATGGTGTTAGAGTTAGTTTCGACCCGGTTTTAAAATAAGATCCTAAACAAATAATTTGAGCCAAAACTGAAATCATAACTGCACTGTTAGCTAATACACTGACAGCCAGCTCCTCTCTCAATCATTTGAGCTATAGGGGATTCCTATTTTGCTTTGTTTTCCTGGGCATGTCCAGACATGTGAGGTCAACTCAGTGTACAGTTAGTGACTTGCAGAGTGCACATCTCCAATTTGCAGCATTTGCAATTTGAAGCAAAAATGAGAAGATTTACTGTGAATCAAGTTCTGGATCATGTTTTTGGTGAAAATGAGGGAGAGGACATAGAGCAGCATAGTGATATGGATTAGCCAGTTTCTGAGGAGGAAGACAATGTGGAGTATCATTCTGAAGACACAGACACATCTGATGAGTCTGATGAGGAGGTCACTGGTGGTGAAGCTGCTCCTGCTGAAACATTCAGGTCCAAAAATGGTAAGATCTGATGTTTTGAGCTATTTATGCCATGGTCAATAAAAAAAGTCATGATTTCTATGACAAACCTTGAAGGAAAAAAAGTCCATGGCGACATGTGGAAAGACATTGATGAGGAATGCCTGGATGCATATGTTGGTCGTCTTCTTCTTGCTGGAGTGTACAGATCCTGCAATGAAGCCACTGATAGTCTCTGGGATGCATCGACAGGCAGAAATATTTTCAGAGCAACAATGTCACTTAAGACCTTTCGAGTGATATCAAGAGTCCTCAGATTTGACAACAGAGATAACAGAGCAAGATCTGACAAGCTTGCCCCCATCAGGGATGTCTGGGAGAGCTGGGTGCAGCTCTTTCCAATGATGTTCAACCCAGGGCCAGAATGTTTCTTGAGGAGCTGGGAAAGTCCCTTGTCAAGCCACACATTGAGTGTAGGGAACGGGTGCCCCGAGATCCAGACACTGCTTCCTTGGTCAGACAGCTGCAGAGCTCACCTAGCACTCCATCCACACCATCAGCAACACAAAGAGCATCATCACCAGCATCCTCCTCAGCCAGCTCTGCCTCAACACCCACCAGAGCAGCCACACCCACAACCCCACTCAGGCCACCTGATTCAAAAAGGAAGAGGTGCCAGGTGTGCCCAAGCAGTAAGGACAGAAAGACCAATGTTTTCTGCTTCACCTGCAATAAAGCAATCTGCAAAGAACACACTAGAAGTGTTGCTTTTTGCCACACATGTGTCTAAATAAACACATATGCACCTGTCCACACAGTTTTGGGACTAGTAATCGATTCTGGTTGGTTATGATTGCTTGATTGGTTATTGTTTATAAAAGATTTTGCAAATCTGTATTTTGTATTATGACATGTTCTGGTTTTCATTTTGTGTTAATATTAAATGTGTGTTGCTGAAAAAAAGATACTTTTGCTTTTTCTTGAAGTAAATATATATGGGTTGAAATTGACCCGTAAGACCATAGATGTTACTTTAGTTAATACTATTATAATGAAAATAAATAAAACAAATTTATTTGACAGATGTGTGCTAATACCCCAAATAATACTCAGGAAACAAAACAATAAAATATTTATGAAGTTAATTTTTTTTTACAATTTTTAAAAAGAAATTGAGGGGTTAACTGACAAAAAAGGCCCAGAGGCCTACAAAACAAATATTAAAAACTATATTTTCATGGATAAGGAAGCCTAACAAGGTAAACAAAAGAAAAGAAATAAACTGGTTGATAAATAATTGTTTTAAGTGCTTTTAACAGCTGATTTAAGACACGGGTCAAAACCGACCCGTTAAGGTAAGAGATGGTAACAGAAAGTTAAGACAAGAGGAAGGTTAAACAATATTCAATGTGAAGATTTGCTCCCGTTGGCACAGGCTTAGTCCGATCGTCCTGAAATTTGAATCACTGATGCTGATCTCGGCCTGAATATAAAACACTATAAAACATATGGAAAATTACACTATAGCGCCCCCTAGACATGAAACATCAACATTATTGGATTTGGGAATTAAATTCTATGCATGACTAAAAAAATATTATGGACATGGGGAATTTTTCACTGTTGGCCAGGAGGGGGCACAAAGACTCCTCAAAAATCATTTAAAGGTGCACTATGTAATTTTTCAGATGGAGGATGTGTTGGCCTGGGAAATTTGAATCACTAATACGTGATCTTGGCCTGAATATAACACACTGTAAAGTATATGAAAAGTGTGGTTGGGGTTCATGGTTATTAGGGTCAGTGTGGGGCATGATGGCTACTGAGCACGGCATTTGCTGGGAGCAGCGTTTGCAGGGCGTGATGTGCAGGGCACGTGGTTTGTGGGGCACTTTGTTTTGTAGGGCACGCCGTTTGCAGGGAATGGTGTCTGCGGGGTGCAGCGTAGGCGCACGCGAGGGCCGATCATTGCAGCTTGCGGCTATATTTTAAGGTTATTCTCGGTCGCACCACATGACATTTTTTAAGGTCGTAGCCAATTCATGTGCATAAAAAACCACAAAAAATGCGTAATATAAATGTTAAACATAGATTTATGCACCTGACACTGTAAATATTTGAAAAAGTTCAATGAAAAACTAATATTTTTTATATTTTAAAATTTGCCTGTTGAAAATCCTTATATGTCACTGACCCGTGTGCCTTCCGTATAATTAGGATGCATTTTGAGCATCCTAATTATTCACAGTGATGACATTCTGAGCACTTTCAGACACCAGAGCCGAGTGTGACAACAAATAGCATGCCAATGTGCAATTCCTGATTAACAGACAGTAAAATGCTTTATGATTAGCTGCAGACAATGGACTTATTTTGCAGTCAGAAGCTGGTAATACAAGGCAAGAAATTGGGTTAATTAACACCATAGCTCCTAATCCCTTACTTGCAGTATGTAGTTCCTAAACTACAATCATCCTAAAGGCCGCTACACTGTAGAGGACAAAATGCACACACCACAGACACGAGGAGAATCTTATGAGACTTAAAATGTCTGATCACAAAGACTGCAGTGGGATCTGTCTGCGTGAAACAGGCTGTGAAACTGTGAGCGCGATCACATCTGCTGTTTCCTGTCTACAGTAAAACCACTCGCTCTGAGACTCTGAAGTGTTCACAGATCAGAGCTCTGCACTTCCTCTTTAGACACAAGTCAAAACTGTGTTATTATTATTTGTGAAATGTGGAGCAATACTTCAGATACAGGATTTTTAAAGCACAAAAGGCTGGAGATAAAGTCCTCAGGAAGTAGAGTCACTGTCACTAATCTGCAGCTTTAGGCTCTGTGGACGTAAACAAACCCATGTGAGGAACAACTTTAGCCTTTTTACTTTCAAACAATGCTTCAAACTGGATTAATAGTGCAGTTTTGTGGACTGGATGTGATTATTTGCAGAGAACAATTTCTGTGGATAATGTGGATCAGATGCTGCAGTTTAAATGTTCCACTTTATGGGAGGTGAGTAATAAAGTCTTTATTTTCTCTTTATACCAAGTTTATTTGTTGCGTCTCTGTGTCCGTCGCTCCTCTGCCCCTGACGTTCTGTTTTATTGTCTGTTTCCGTTGTGTTGTTGATGTTTGGTGGTTCTGATCTGACACTGACTCCACACATGAGGAGCAGCGGCTTCAAAATCAAACACAAAGACAAAAAGTCGGGTCACACCTCCCGAAACTCGGGGAGAAGAAATCGCAGCCAAAATTGGGCAAATTCTCTTGTAGTGTGTGGCGGCCTTTAGTAAACTACTTTTTCGTTATGAGCCAAGGTATTAGTTATTCTAAAGTGTTGCCTGTTTTGATTGGCCTAGATAAGGTCAAATATGAAAAGTTAGACAGGGGATCTCCAGGTTTGACTCCCCCAAATTTAAGACCTTTTTAAGACCACTTTAAGACCAAAATAAGACCAACATTGCACCCATTATGAGGACGAAACACACCAGATCCAATTCTAATAATGACCATTACTCACTGCTTTAAATACCAAAAAAACACTTTTACTATAAAATCTCATTTATAGTTGTGTGCAGTGCTTGTAAAATGGTCAAAAATAATTCACATATAACATTCTATCAAGACAAACTAAACTTTCACATGGTCTTGTCTCACACTGCACTGCAGCCCGGTTGAGTTCAAGAAATTTAAGACCTTTGTGAAAAAAAATAAGACTTGGACAAAATCATTTACTTTTTAAGTCCTTCATTTAGGAACATGATGTGTAAGACCTTTTTAAGACCCTGCGGTAACACGGTTGGACTTAGCAGTGGGCCAGGAGTAACTGTAATGCCTGTTGTTGTTGTGACCTTAGGCAAGACTGAACTTATCTAGTAGAAATGTCGGGTGTGATTGTGTTTGGGGGGTGGCAATAGATAAAGTTTCAGATGCTAACATTATGTAGACCAATAATATTCAATACAGAAGAAGCAGCTCACATTAATGTGGTTGAAATGCAGGTTTGTGTAATTTAGCAAATCTTATGTACATAAAAATGATCCGATTCAACATTTGTGGCTCTTTATCCACATTTGGGAATATGACATCATCACATTCTGCAATCTGAAAACCGTTCATAGTATCTTAGCTCCACAGAGTTTGGAATGAATGAATAATGCAATGTAAAGCACACAATGCAGTCGTGGTAGGGCAAAAACTCAGCTGTATTTGAAATAAAGATAGAAACTTACTTTGATCCAGGTTGGTTGGAGCTGCAGTTTCCACAACCATCCAGGACTCAAGGCGTATGACATTAAAACACTGATAACAACAACTAAAGTCCAGCTCTTTATTTGTCCTTATCTAAAATAGTTTACAACCCTTTTACTTCCTTGTCTCCCGCCCTTCTTGTCCACTGCTCTACTTAAAATCACAGAAACAGCAACTCTTAAAATGCATGTGACAGCTTTTCATGTTTTTATTTATTAGGCCCGAGCCCCTACAGGGTGTAGGGCCTATTGCTTTCGCAACGATGATGCCTGGGCGAAGCAGTATCCTAGCAACCCATGCCAAAGGCATGGGTTGCTAGATATATATATATATGTATGCTAGGATACATATATATATATATATATATATATATATATATATATATATATATCTATATCTATAGATATCTATCTATCTATCTATATATCCATCCATCTTCTCCTGCTTAATCCGGCTGGGTCAGCGTGCTGCCCAATCCTCATAGCACCTGACCCCCCCTATGAACCCCTCTGCAGGTGGTGAGCCCACAGGAGGGTGGACAACATGGTCCTTGATGTTAGTTCATAGGGGTGCGGGCATGTTTTGGGTTGATGGGGGAAACCAGAGTAAACCCATCCAGACACAGGGAGGAACATGCAAACTCCACACAGAAAGGCCCAGGCGACCCGGGGATCGAACCCGCAACCTTCTTGCTGTGAGGCCTGAGTGTTGCCACTATATATATATATATATATATATATATATATATATATATATATATATATATATATATATTATGGCATGCCGTTTAGGAAATTAAAGAATATATTGAATGAAACCTTAATATATATTGAATGAATGCTTGAATATATTGAATGAAACTTGAATATATGGAATGAAAGTTTGAATATATGGAATGAAACTTGAATATATGGAATGAAACTTGAATATATTGAATGAACGCTTGAATATATGGAATGAAACTTGAATATATGGAATGAAACTTGAATATATTGAATGAAACTTGAATATATTGAATGAACGCTTCAATATATATAATGAAACTTGAATATATTGAATGAACGCTTGAATATATTGAATGAAACTTGAATATATGGAATGAACGCTTGAATATATTGAATGAACGCTTGAATATATTGAATGAAACTTGAATATATGGAATGAACGCTTGAATATATTGAATGAACGCTTGAATATATTGAATGAAACTTGAATATATTGAATGAAACTTGAATATATGGAATGAACGCTTGAATATATGGAATGAAACTTGAATATATGGAATGAACGCTTGAATATATTGAATGAAACTTGAATATATGGAATGAACGCTTGAATATATTGAATGAAACTTGAATATATTGAATGAAACTTGAATATATTGAATGAACGCTTGAATATATGGAATGAAACTTGAATATATGGAATGAACGCTTGAATATATTGAATGAACGCTTGAATATATTGAATGAATGCTTGAATATATTGAATGAAACCTGAAAACGACGTCATCACGGCACTGGCGCCATCTTTTGTTTCTTTCATTTCGTAGCCTACCTACCATTGTCAGCATGAGCGAGTCTGCAAGAAATTTAGTTGCAGCAATAATAAATAACGAGGAAGCAATCAATGCCCTGGCGAATGCGTGTAGTTTTACGAGAAATACAAATTTTAACGTATACCGCTCTACGGACGAAGAAATGCATTCCTTTTTTAATAGAGGTGGACATGTGAACCCCACAGGTGTGTCAGTCAACCGTTTCAAGAAACATGCTGCGCCCTCACAGGAGGAACCTGCAGCCCCAACCTACAATCTACGTCCATACACACGAAAGGGCCCAAGACACAAGAGGGAAGGAAATAATTTAATACATTTTAATTGCGGTTGAGAAAAGTTTCTTAAGCCTAGCCCCTGGAGGTGTTTATACTGGACTGGGCTAGGCCAATAGTCCATGATAAACACCTCCAGGGGCTAGGCTTAAGTTGAAGCACCAGGTTAAACGGGGCTGTTGTGCGTACCATCTCCACAATCGCATGCAATTAGCCTAAAACATGTTTAACATCTCAGATACCAGGGGAAAGTATCCTACAACCACAGAAACATACACTCAACTCTCACTACATGCACTGACATCTCTCATTAGACAGCTGGAATGGTTTGTCTCTTCTAAACCTTCTCCCTCTTTGAGTAAGATAATAGAAAAGTTGCTTGCTATTACTGTATAATTACATAAATTAGCGATTAGCATTACTGCTAAATAGTCTTAGAAGGTTTAACATGTCTAATATTTCTGTTGTTAGTTGTTACTAATTAGAGAAAGCAGAAATGAAACTTTTCTCAACACATAATTAAAATGTATTAAATTATTTCCTTCCCTCTTGTGTCTTGGGCCCTTTCGTGTGTATGGACGTAGATTGTAGGTTGGGGCTGCAGGTTCCTCCTGTGAGGGCGCAGCATGTTTCTTGAAACGGTTGACTGACACACCTGTGGGGTTCACATGTCCACCTCTATTAAAAAAGGAATGCATTTCTTCGTCCGTAGAGCGGTATACGTTAAAATTTGTATTTCTCGTAAAACTACGCGCGTGCAGCATTGATTGCTTCCTCGTTATTTATTATTGCTGCAACTAAATTTCTTGCAGACTCGCTCATGCTGACAATGGTAGGTAGGCTACGAAATGAAAGAAACAAAAGATGGCACCAGTGCAGTGATGACGTCGTTTTCAGGTTTCATTCAATATATTCAAGCGTTCATTCAATATATTCAAGCTTTTATTCAATATATTCAAGCGTTCATTCAATATATTCAAGCTTTTATTCAATATATTCAAGCGTTCATTCAATATATTCAAGCTTTTATTCAATATATTCAAGCGTTCATTCAATATATTCAAGCTTTTATTCAATATATTCAAGCGTTCATTCAATATATTCAAACATTCAATATATTCAAGCGTTCATTCAATATATTCAAGCTTTTATTCAATATATTCAAGCGTTCATTCAATATATTCAAGCTTTTATTCAATATATTCAAGCGTTCATTCAATATATTCAAACTTTCATTCCATATATTCAAGTTTCATTCCATATATTCAAACTTTCATTCCATATATTCAAGTTTCATTCCATATATTCAAACTTTCATTCCATATATTCAAGTTTCATTCAATATATTCAAGTTTCATTCAATATATTCAAGCGTTCATTCAATATATTCAAGCGTTCATTCAATATATTCAAACTTTCATTCCATATATTCAAGTTTCATTCAATATATTCAAGTTTCATTCAAAATATTCAAGTTTCATTCCATATATTCAAACTTTCATTCCATATATTCAAACTTTCATTCCATATATTCAAACTTTCATTCCATATATTCAAGTTTCATTCCATATATTCAAACTTTCATTCCATATATTCAAACTTTCATTCCATATATTCAAACTTTCATTCCATATATTCAAGTTTCATTCCATATATTCAAACTTTCATTCCATATATTCAAACTTTCATTCCATATATTCAAGTTTCATTCAATATATTCAAGCGTTCATTCAATATATTCAAGTTTCATTCCATATATTCAAACTTTCATTCCATATATTCAAGTTTCATTCAATATATTCTTTAATTTCCTAAACGGCATGCCATAATATATATATATATATATATATATATATATATATATATATATATATATATATATATATATATATATATCTCCAGCCTAAGCTGTTGCTGGATTTCAAATGACATCATAACTTTCTATAGGTCATATATAGAAAGTTCTATTCTATAGGTCATATATAGCTAAAAATATTATTAAAATGACATTTTGTTATACACTGGTTTTGCTCCTAATGCCCTTGTGGGGTTTTGAACCCAGGTCCCCCATGGGAAAGTCCAGTGACTAACCCATTGAGCTAACCAGCCGCTTGGGGGTTCATCCCGGACAAGGTGCTGTGTTTTGAAGGGGCACAAAACACTTCCTGCCCCTAAACCCACCAATAGCTTTAGGACACGTGGCCTGTGATTAGCGCCAGGTGAGTGTGATTAAGTGAGCACAGGTGTGTATAATTAGGCGCCCCGGTGCTCACAGGATATGTGCAGAAGAGGAGAGCTCCACCGGGAGCTCCACCGGGAGCAGCGGATCCGTGGATTTGTATGTGACAGCAGCGCTTCTGTTTTACGCTCTTCTAACGCGCATTTAGCCCCAGCAACACGGACATGTGAAAGTTTATCACTGCAGCTCCAGAACAGCGAAACTCTGGAAAAGGCGCATATTTGGCCACAGCACGTGCAGCTCCAGAACGCCAAACTCTCAAAAAGGCGCATATTTGGCCATAGCACGTGCAGCGCCATGCTACGGGACTACGGAGACGGTGCGGCGGCGGGGCTACGGAGACGGTGCGGCGGCGGGGCTGCGGAGACGGTGCGGCGGCGGCGGGGCTGCGGAGACGGTGCGGCGGCGGGGCTACGGAGACGGTGCAGCGGCGGGGCTACGGAGACGGTGCAGCGGCGGGGCTACGGAGACGGTGCAGCGCGTCCAGATCACCACGTCAGCATGTTGAACCAGGCGAAGAAGCCAACACCAGATAAGATTTACCAATATGGTTTTACCTGTTGCCTGACCAGCCGAGACCCAACCGTACAGACTTTTACTACTTTACTACTTTATAAAGCCTGTTGCAGTCGAACCGGATGTTTCTGAAGTCCCTCATACAGGTGGGATCATATTAAAGGGGAAATATCACTTGGGCTTTTTCCAACTGGATAAACTGAACTGAATTTCTTTGCGGTACAATAATCCATTTGGTGACATGTTTTAGACTGTTCTGGCTGGTCACGCAACTTCACCCATTGGTGAACTCGACCGATTATCGCAGTGTTTGGGGTTTTGTCGCAGTGTTGGTGAATAATGTTCGTGCTGTTGCTGTTTCTCGCTCTGCTTGGTTTTTTTAATGCAATGTGGTTTTAATAATGCTTTGTTGCACTTTCATATGGCATTTGTGGCAATGCTTTTGTTGAGAGGAAACGCTGTGTTTTCATAGTGTAGATGCGTCTAAATATAAGGGGAAAATGGGGGTTTAACATGTCGTGAAATTTTCTGGAAAAAGGTAAGTGAACACTGAGAAATTTTCTGGAAAAAGGTAAGTGAACACTGAGAAATGAACCAGGCCAGAACCCGATACTCAGAAAAACAAGAGGCCCGGTAGAGTTCAATTTGTCAACTGGATAAAGAGTTTTTGGTAGATGTTTCACTGCTCATCGAAGCTGTTTCTTCTGTTCTTGTCCACTTCACAAAGTGAACTCGACCCTTTGCCATTTTTAGCTGATGATTAATGCCGTAAACAGGGAGGTCATTATAGTTCTGTGGGTGAGGTAGGCAGGCTTTACGAATTTCTTATGATCCGTTCTTCACCATTGCCAGTGCTCCAGGAGCAGGTGAGGTAGGCGCATTTCACGAATTTCTTAGTACTTGACGAATTTCTTACGATGGAATTTTTTTGCAATTGAGCATACAGCCCGCAGCCACGTAGTTCTATGCCTGCAATTTCCCATAGAAGCACAAGGCATTTTTTGCTAAGTCGCACTGCTCGTGTTAGGCTGACAGGGCTTCCACAGCTTTCATAAAGGTTGAATTTTGTAGGGATTATAATGTATTTTTACAATAAGAACTTAAAAAAAAAAAAAAAAAAAAATCATCAAAGCACCTAAAAATCAGCTTTGTAATGGTTAGCCGAGCTCCTCTCTGGTCAGAACTACGTTTCTGACGTCACACGTTGGGCTGCGGAAGTAAAACTTTTTTGGGGTCATGTGCCAAGGAGCACAGCCCATTTAAAACAATATGGCGCCATTTTGGATTCATCCAGATTTTATTATAGTTCTATGGGCCATCGGATTTTTTACCTTGCTGTGCTAAACTGTGCTAACTAGTATTGCACTGCTAATTGCTACTGGGACATTTAATTACTAACCATTTAGTTTTCAGGTTTTGGATGGAGTCTAACCTTTTTCTTTTTTTTACAGGCAGCAGTTTTTTGTAATGTTTTTACATAACAATTACATTAAAGTTAAAACATGTCTGCCATTATATTACTAACCCATATGTGTTTTTAGGCTGGCGTCTAACCTTTTTATTTTATTTTTTACAGGAAGCAGTTTTACTATCACCATGTTGATTTTAAGCATTTATTGTTATAACATAAGCTAATGCTAAATCTGCTTAAATTCATGTCTAGTTTACTAACATACATTTTCTGGTTTTAGGATGGCGTCTAACCTTTTTTCTTTTTTTACAGGCAACAATTTTTTGCCATGTTTTAAGCATTTATTGTCCATAACTAAAGCTCAATCTCCTTCAGTTCAGTTCAGTTCTAGTTAATCATGTTTTAGCTTTAGCCGTGTTTAAATTAGCCAAATCTAAATCTACCTCATGTCTTGCAACTGTGAGGCATAAAGATCATCTGCGGCAACTGCAGCGGATGATCTGTTAATTATTAGTTTATTATTTAAACACAGCTAAGACTAAAACATGTCTGTCATGTTACTGACTAGCCCTTAAATTTTAACATTGCTAAGATAAACTATGCTAGCTTTAGTGGTACTGCTAAGCTAAACGCTACTGTGACATATAATTTACATGTGGTGGTGGGGAGGTGTCTAACCTCTTTTTACAGGGAGCAGTTTAATTATCAGTTACTAAAGCTACTTAAATTCATGGCTCGTTTATTTCAATACAGCTAAAGCAAAAACATTATGTTTGACACATGTTATTGACTAACCTGTAAATGTTCTGGTTTTAGGATGGTGTTTAACTTTTTTTTCAGGGAGCAGTTTTATTATCACCATGTTGATTTAAGCATTTACATAAGTTAAATCTACTTGCATTCATTTATAGTTTATTTAAATACAGCTAACGCTAAAATATGATATCTGCCATTATGTTGCTAACATTTTCTGGTTTTAGGATGGCGTCTAACCTTTTTTACAGGCAGCAGTTTTTATTATCACTGATTTTAAGCATTTATTGTCCCTAAAACAAGCTAAAACTAAATCTTAAATTCATGTCTAGTTTATTTTAATACAGCTAAAGCTAAAACATACTGCATATTCAAATTCATGTCTTGTTTACTGACTTAACACATTTTCCGGTTTTAGGATGGTGTCTAACCTTTTTTACAGGGAGCAGTTTTATTATTGCCATGTTGATTTAAGCATTTATTGTCCATTGTAAAGCCAAGTCTACTTAATGTCTTGCAACTATAGCAGATTTTAGATTATTATTTGAATACAGCTAAGGCTTAAACATGTGTTATGTTACTGACTAGCCTAGCATAGCTAAACTGTTGCCGCTAGTTGTGTATTGCTAACCTTAACATGCTAATCCAGCCTTTTACAGGTAGCACTGGGATATTTGGCCTAGTACAGAGTGTGGACGACTGAGAAATGAACGTTCACCTCTATTTGAAGTCAAAACGCCAAAAAAAGGTCACAGGAGAAAACCTCAAGAGATGAAGTGCCCAAAAACATGGAATGAATAAAGAAACTATCATTTAAAATGGATGCACAAACTTAAATCACCCAAACACCTTTCATACCCAAATACATCAAAGTTAAAGAAAATGGAGCCATGAGGAGCATCTATTAAAGTGCAAACGCTGAACAGTGACTAAACAATTACATTTTTGAAAAATGGATCGTACTGTGGACAACCTACAAACAAAACATGTCCTGGGACTAATCTGGAGGAAAGGAGTCTTACCTGGCACAAAGAGTTTGAATGTTGATCCTGGGATCCCAAAGGAAGGAAAGACAAAGGCTGGAGGCTGAGAGAATCACACAAGATGGAGAAATGTTCAAACCCGAACATTTTAAATCGAGCTGCTGATTACTTTCCCTTGTGAGGGGAATTCACTCTTTGTATTTAAGACATTTATCACCTTGACTTTTGGGCCACACACCGGCTGAGTGTAATGGTTCAAACCTTCTTCCTGCTGCTGGTTTCACAGGTTTTATTGGTCTGTCTGTGCAGACTTAAACTCTGTAGGTGTTTGAGGTCTGTCCCTGCAGACTTAAACTCTGTAGGTATTTGAGGTCTGTCCCTGCAGACTTAAACTCGGTAGGTATTTGAGGTCTGTCCGTGCAGACTTAAACTCTGTAGGTATTTGAGGTCTGTCCCTGCAGACTTAAACTCTGTAGGTGTTTGAGGTCTGTCCCTGCAGACTTAAACTCTGTAGGTATTTGAGGTCTGTCCCTGCAGACTTAAACTCTGTAGGTGTTTGAGGTCTGTCCCTGCAGACTTAAACTCTGTAGGTATTTGAGGTCTGTCCGTGCAGACTTAAACTCTGTAGGTATTTGAGGTCTGTCCCTGCAGACTTAAACTCTGTAGGTATTTGAGGTCTGTCTGTGCAGACTTAAACTCTGTAGGTATTTGAGGTCTGTCCCTGCAGACTTAAACTCTGTAGGTATTTGAGGTCTGTCCCTGCAGACTTAAACTGTAGGTATTTGAGGTCTGTCCCTGCAGACTTAAACTCTGTAGGTATTTGAGGTCTGTCTGTGCAGACTTAAACTCTGTAGGTATTTGAGGTCTGTCCCTGCAGACTTAAACTCTGTAGGTATTTGAGGTCTGTCCCTGCAGACTTAAACTCTGTAGGTATTTGAGGTCTGTCCCTGCAGACTTAAACTCTGTAGGTATTTGAGGTCTGTCCCTGCAGACTTAAACTCTGTAGGTATTTGAGGTCTGTCCGTGCAGACTTAAACTCTGTAGGTATTTGAGGTCTGTCCCTGCAGACTTAAACTCTGTAGGTATTTGAGGTCTGTCCCTGCAGACTTAAACTCTGTAGGTATTTGAGGTCTGTCCCTGCAGACTTAAACTCTGTAGGTATTTGAGGTCTGTCCGTGCAGACTTAAACTCTGTAGGTATTTGAGGTCTGTCCCTGCAGACTTAAACTCTGTAGGTATTTGAGGTCTGTCCGTGCAGACTTAAACTCTGTAGGTGTTTGAGGTCTGTCCCTGCAGACTTAAACTCTGTAGGTATTTGAGGTCTGTCCCTGCAGACTTAAACTCTGTAGGTATTTGAGGTCTGTCTGTGCAGACTTAAACTCTGTAGGTATTTGAGGTCTGTCCCTGCAGACTTAAACTCTGTAGGTATTTGAGGTCTGTCCGTGCAGACTTAAACTCTGTAGGTATTTGAGGTCTGTCCGTGCAGACTTAAACTCTGTAGGTATTTGAGGTCTGTCCCTGCAGACTTAAACTCTGTAGGTATTTGAGGTCTGTCTGTGCAGACTTAAACTCTGTAGGTATTTGAGGTCTGTCCCTGCAGACTTAAACTCTGTAGGTATTTGAGGTCTGTCCCTGCAGACTTAAACTCTGTAGGTATTTGAGGTCTGTCCGTGCAGACTTAAACTCTGTAGGTATTTGAGGTCTGTCCCTGCAGACTTAAACTCTGTAGGTATTTGAGGTCTGTCCGTGCAGACTTAAACTCTGTAGGTATTTGAGGTCTGTCCGTGCAGACTTAAACTCTGTAGGTATTTGAGGTCTGTCCCTGCAGACTTAAACTCTGTAGGTGTTTGAGGTCTGTCCCTGCAGACTTAAACTCTGTAGGTATTTGAGGTCTGTCCGTGCAGACTTAAACTCTGTAGGTATTTGAGGTCTGTCCCTGCAGACTTAAACTCTGTAGGTATTTGAGGTCTGTCTGTGCAGACTTAAACTCTGTAGGTATTTGAGGTCTGTCCGTGCAGACTTAAACTCTGTAGGTATTTGAGGTCTGTCTGTGCAGACTTAAACTCTGTAGGTATTTGAGGTCTGTCCCTGCAGACTTAAACTCTGTAGGTATTTGAGGTCTGTCTGTGCAGACTTAAACTCTGTAGGTATTTGAGGTCTGTCCCTGCAGACTTAAACTCGGTAGGTATTTGAGGTCTGTCTGTGCAGACTTAAACTCGGTAGGTATTTGAGGTCTGTCCGTGCAGACTTAAACTCTGTAGGTATTTGAGGTCTGTCCCTGCAGACTTAAACTCGGTAGGTATTTGAGGTCTGTCCCTGCAGACTTAAACTCTGTAGGTATTTGAGGTCTGTCCCTGCAGACTTAAACTCTGTAGGTGTTTGAGGTCTGTCCCTGCAGACTTAAACTCTGTAGGTATTTGAGGTCTGTCCGTGCAGACTTAAACTCTGTAGGTATTTGAGGTCTGTCCCTGCAGACTTAAACTCTGTAGGTATTTGAGGTCTGTCTGTGCAGACTTAAACTCTGTAGGTATTTGAGGTCTGTCCCTGCAGACTTAAACTCTGTAGGTATTTGAGGTCTGTCCCTGCAGACTTAAACTGTAGGTATTTGAGGTCTGTCCCTGCAGACTTAAACTCTGTAGGTATTTGAGGTCTGTGCAGACTTAAACTCTGTAGGTATTTGAGGTCTGTGCAGACTTAAACTCTGTAGGTATTTGAGGTCTGTGCAGACTTAAACTCTGTAGGTATTTGAGGTCTGTCCCTGCAGACTTAAACTCTGTAGGTATTTGAGGTCTGTCCCTGCAGACTTAAACTCTGTAGGTGTTTGAGGTCTGTCCCTGCAGACTTAAACTCTGTAGGTATTTGAGGTCTGTCCGTGCAGACTTAAACTCTGTAGGTATTTGAGGTCTGTCCCTGCAGACTTAAACTCTGTAGGTATTTGAGGTCTGTCCCTGCAGACTTAAACTCTGTAGGTATTTGAGGTCTGTCCGTGCAGACTTAAACTCTGTAGGTATTTGAGGTCTGTCCGTGCAGACTTAAACTCTGTAGGTATTTGAGGTCTGTCCGTGCAGACTTAAACTCGGTAGGTATTTGAGGTCTGTCCCTGCAGACTTAAACTCGGTAGGTATTTGAGGTCTGTCCGTGCAGACTTAAACTCTGTAGGTATTTGAGGTCTGTCCCTGCAGACTTAAACTCTGTAGGTGTTTGAGGTCTGTCCCTGCAGACTTAAACTCTGTAGGTGTTTGAGGTCTGTCCCTGCAGACTTAAACTCTGTAGGTATTTGAGGTCTGTCCCTGCAGACTTAAACTCTGTAGGTATTTGAGGTTCTCTGTGAACCTTGTGTCATCTCAAAACAAGCTCTGAATATGCCAACGATGCTTGTTACTGTAAGGTTTTGGTTTTGGGCCTGAACTGGTGTGTGCCAGATTCTAAACATTGGCACAGTTTTGGATCTAAATGATCTAAATGTGAAACAGATTTAAGCACTGATGTGTGATGGTCTCATGAGTCTGAGACAATAAAACCCCTGATTACAAACTAACATTTCCACAGGTTTAACTGTTTTTGTTTTTTACTTTTCTTAGTCAGTTCCAGGCCAAGACCCTGACCTCGACTTACTGAATTTGATGGGTTTGTATTTGATTTTGTCTGAACTGGTCTAACTTTGGGCCAGATTTGGACTGGTTTGAGTGTAATAACTCTGGTCTTAACCTTTACGCTAGACTGAAAAACTGGTTATTCTAAACTAACACTTCCACAGGTTTAACTGATTTTTCTGTTCATTTAGCATCAAAACCAGGTCTGAACTTGACAATCTTGGGTTTTTAAATGTGTTTTGTATTTGGTTTGGTCTAAATGTGCCCGATTTGGACTGGTTTGAGTGCAACTGCTCTGGTCTTGACACTTCCACAGGTTTAACTGATTTTTGTTCATTTAGCGTGAAAACCAGGTCCGAACTTGACAATCTTAGTAGTTTTTTTTATGTGTGTTGTGTTTAGTTTGTTTTGAACTGGTATAAATGTGCCAGATTTGGACTGGTTTAGAGTGCGATGGCTCTGAACTGAGATACTGGTTATTCTAATCTCAAACTCTTCCTCAGGTTTGCATTGTTAATTGACCTTTAAACCATCTGTTAACATTTCTTTTTGAACACTGTGATTTAACACAAGGTTAAGTGTCTTACTAATGTTGTGGGTCATTGCTGCCATTTTGTCTGTTTGTTGTTGATTCTGACTCTTCTGAAATCTCAATGTTTTACCTAAACTGTTAAACGAGTCTTCACAGGTCCCAGAGGCTGTTTGTGGTGAGTATCTGCACTTACTAACACACTAACCTTACAAAAACACGGGCGGTGGGTTAATCCAGCCACAGAGGGCGCTGTGCCCCTCTGTGCCAGTCCCCAGCCTGGACAAATGGAGAGGGTTGCTTTGGCATAAAACCACCACCTTTATCATGATCCACACATGAGAAACCCTTTATTATTCGCCTGTGTACGTCTCTAAAGCCCAGTGCTCTGTTCACCTGCTGATGTCATGCAGTGGTGGTTTGAGAGTTAACTGCTACTTTTTTATCTTTAGTTTCCTGGAGATGGTGAAACTCCTCTCTCAGGCTCCGTCTGCTCAGAAACGACGATGCTTCAGGGCCGAAGAAGCCGCTGGAGACGCCGACTAATGGTGAACTGGAGAAGATGGAAAAGCTTGAAGCACTTGTTGAACCTGCAGGTCGGGCTACTTTAACAATAACAAATATTTAGAATTTATTTTATTTTTAAAAAATGAAAACGTGATTTATTTTCTCTTTGATTGCTGGTAATTTATAGCATAAAATGAATAATTTTGTTGTAGTTTTAACAGTTGTAGTGGTTATGAGTTATGCAAAGGAGGAAAACCTACACAATAGTTTCTCTGGAGCTTAATCGTGTGCAGGCCTCTTTTTCATCATGCAGTATTGTTTACATTTTATTTCTTTGGCACTTTATGTACAGGACATAATTTTTACTCTTTATATAATTATATTACTCTTATTATATTTATATATCTGTTATTAATGGCACTCTTTGGTTTTTCATGGCAGGTGTGTGGCTGAGCTTTCGGGTGGTGAACAGTGCATCTCCTGCACTGTGCTGTTTGTTCCTGGTGATGGAGACGACGGCCCAGACCATGTGCTCCGGTTTAAAGCAGCCTTCACGTCTGACCTGTCAAAGCGGAAGGAAAGCACCAGTGTCCAGTGGTCGAAAATGGCAACAGCTCTTGACCCCAGATTTAAGGACCTGAAAAGCCTCCCGAGATCTGAAAGAGGAAGTCTGGAAGCTTCAGGCTGTTTGCTTCTCACAGGGAAATGGACCCAGATCCACCTCAAAATAAAATAAACCTCCTGTTGGCTGATTCAGATGAAGTGAACCCAGAATCGGACATGACTGTGGCTCGGTGCAGAGGTGAGGACTGAACACGCAGCAGCCGACCCGAGCTCGGCACCTCTGGCAAACAAATATCTGGCTACACCTGCAGCAGCGGTGCCGTGTGAAAGACTTTTCTCACTCTGTTCATACACTGATGTTACATATGACTAAGTTCACTGCTGTTATTTCAAGCTAAGAAATATGTGTTTGTAATGTTGCCATTTTATTTTTTAATAAGCATAAGAGTGTAATCTGACTCAAAGTTCTGACTCTGCTCTGCACTTTTCTGAAAGAAAATAAACAAAAGGTCAAAAAGGAAATTCTTTTTGTGTTTGATTCTCAATTAAGAAACGGTGGTAATTGCTTTACATTATGGCTTTAAAACTGAAAATGCAAAATAACACAATTTTAAACATGCAATGCGATTGTAAATATATAATTTTGATATGCAACTTTGTACTAATAAATGGATAATGGTTTATGGTTTAAATTAGGGCTGTCAAATTATTAATTTGGTTTGGATTGGATCACCCCTTGGTTTGAATCCTACTTGTCCCACAGACAACAGTGTGTTTCCCTGTCTGGTTTTAAATCTTCCTTCACTGTCCAATGGGGTCCCCCAAGGTAGCATTATAGGACCCATTTTATTTAGTGTTTTTATTAATGATTTCCCGAAAATGTGTCCAAATGTCAATGTCCAGCTGTATGCTGACGATGCTGTAATTTTCACACATGCTAAAACTGTACAAGAAGCATCAGAAAAGTTAAAATCAGCCATAACTCAAGTCCAAAAGTGGGTCAAGAACTCATTCTTACAACTCAATATAAAGAAAACTGTTTGCATGTTCAGTAAAAAAACAACTGAGCTGCAGTGGTCCAGTGTTTTCCTGGACAGAGTAGAACTGTCTCGTCAAAGAGTTTAAATACACTCAACAAAAATATAAACGCAACACTTTTGTTTTTGCTCCCATTTGTCATGAGATGGACTCAAAGATCTAAAATTCATTCCAGATACACAATATTACCATTTCTCTCAAACATTGTTCACAAATCTGAACCTTGTTAGGGCCGAGCCCCTACAGGGCGTAGGGCCTATTGCTTTCGCAACGATGATGCCTGGGTGAAGCCCAGGGATCATCGTTGTCAACATCAGCGTTGTGATGTTGACAACGTTGCGCTGAACTTTGTCCCTCGATCGCTCTCTCCGTGAACAGCAGTATCCTAGCAACCATGCATATTTGTTCTTGCTAACAAGTCATCGTCAACATTGAGTGAATGGGCGAAGCCCATTCACTCAATGTTGACAAAAGTAGCGCAAAGCGCCTCCTCTCCCTAAAACACACTCCTGACATGAAGCTGTATCCAAGCCCCCATGCCGAAGGCTTGGGCCATATTTATAGCTGCTAAAATGAATGGAAATCAATGGGGGTCTTTCCTATGTAAAAGGATATATTGTTTTTGCTAAAATTATTATTATTATTATATTTTTATTTATTTAGGCCCGAGCCCCTACAGGGCGTGGGGCCTATTGCTTTCGCAATAAATTTTGCATGGACGGTCAAAATTTTACTTTTTCTAAAATGTACCAAGTTTTGTACAAAATTACTTTGGGCCATCTCAATCAAAAAAGCCAATGTAAACCATATAATATTTTTAACCGTGTTGCCATGGTGATGCGCGAATGCTCCAATGTTATCCTAATGGGAAAGATGAGATAAATTCCCATTCATGACAAATATTTTACTTTCACAGAATATTCTCAAATTTGGCTCAATGACTCTTCATGTCATCCCAATCAAAGAAGTCAATGACAACCATATTGTATATTTCACTGGGTTGCCATGGCGATGCGCCAAAGCCTCCATGTTAACCTTATGGGAAAATTTCAACAATTTCTTACTATTCAAAGTGATATAGCGTCTTATTAGTTTCATTCAAGAACGTGAAATTTAGCACAGTGATTCTTCAGGTCAGTGCGAACAAAAAAGTCCAGGGGGCCAAAGATGTATTTTGCACGGTGTTGCCATGGCGATGTCCCAAAGTGCCTATATTCGTCAATGTTAACACATCAGCATCTGAATCAGAATCAGAATCAGAATAGCCTTTATTGTCATTGTAACAAAAGATACAACGAAATTGAGTGGCATCTCCCTTTTTGTTTAAAAGAAAACACAAACAAAAAAAATAAATACAGACAAACACAAAAATAAATACAAACACAAAATAAATACAAGATTAAAAAAAGATTTAAAGGAGGTAGATATACGACAATTATTGCACATGATTTGGAAAGTGACCAGTGGTGTAAAGTGCAGATTTAGTGAATTGTCAGAGCGAGTTTGAATACTGTAAATTGAGTGCTGTGACAGCTCTTGGATAGAAACTGTCCCTGAATCTGTTAGTCCGTGAGCAGAGTGACCTGTAGCGCCTGCCAGAGGGCAACAGGGCAAGAAGGTGATGGCCGGGGTGAGAAGTGTCCTTGACAATGTTCAGAGCTCTCCTGAGGCAGCTGGAGTTGTACAAGTCCAGAAGAGAGGGGAGAGGGCAGCCGATAATCTTCTCTGCTGTCCTTTACTACCCTGTGCAACCTCTTCTTCTCTGCCTCAGTGCAGCTGGAGTACCACACCGTGATGGCATAGGTCAGCAGACTCTCTATGCTGGAGCGGTAGAAGGTCACCAGCAGCTGGGTGTTCAGGTTCTCCCTCCTGAGAACCCTCAGGAAATGAAGCCGCTGCTGGGCTTTCTTTACCACTGCCGCAGTGTTCACAGACCAAGAGAGGTCTGCTGCGATGTGGACTCCAAGATACCTGAAGGACTCTACCCTCTCCACACATTCGCCGTTGATGAACAGGGGTGCAGGGGCAGCTCTGTTCTTCCTGAAGTCCAGGATGAGCTCCTTGGTTTTGGCAGTGTTCAGAGTCAGGTTATTCACTGAACACCACTGTTCCAGTCGGAGGATCTCATCCCTGTAGGCTGCCTCATCCTCCCCTGTTATCAGGCCCGCTATCGTTGTGTCATCAGCAAACTTCACGATGATGTTCTCCGAGTGGGCGGGGCTGCAGTCGAACGTGTAGAGAGAGTAGAGGAGAGGACTCAGCACACAGCCCTGAGGAGAGCCGATGCTGAGAGTGCGGGTGGATGAGAGATGTGGACCAAGTTTTACTCTCTGAGGCCGGTTGGTTAGAAAGTCCTTAATCCAAGCGCAGGTGGAAGGAGGGATCCCCAGGTTGGACAGCTTGGGGACCAGGACGTCTGGGATTATTGTATTGAAAGCAGAGCTGTAGTCAATGAAGAGCAGCCTGACGTAGTTGTTCCGGTGCTCCAGGTGGCTGAGTGCTGAGTGGATGGTGGTGGCTATGGCGTCCTCTGTAGATCTGTTGGACCGGTATGCGAACTGATGTGGGTCTAGGGTGGGGGGGAGACAGTCTCTGATATGACGCAGAACCAGTCTCTCGAAGCACTTTGTGATGATAGGGGTCAGTGCTACAGGTCGATAGTCATTGAGGCTGGTTGTGGAGGACTTTTTTGGAACTGGGATGATGGTTGCAGACTTCAGGCAGATTGGAGTGACAGCTTGGGCCAGAGACAGGTTGAATATGTCTGTGAAGACCTGAGACAGCTGAAGAGCACAGGCCTTCAGCACTTTCCCAGGTACTCCATCTGGACCAGTTGCCTTCCTTGGGTTCACTGACCTGAGTACCCGTGTGACCTCCTGTACTTCTACGGTCAGTGGGGGGATGCTGGAAGCTGGAGGGGGGTGCAGCGGTATAGCAGGGAGCTGTGTTGGAGACACAAAGCGTGCAAAAAAGCTGTTCAGTTCTTCTGCTAGCCCGGCATCTGGGTCACCTGATGTCATGACACAGCCCCTGTAGTTGGTGATGGTCTGGATGCCCTTCCACACCTGCCGGGGGTTGTTACTGCGGAGATGATCCTCCACTGTCCTTTTGTGAACAGCTTTGGCCTCCCTGATGCCTCTCCTCAGGTCAGCACGAGCGGCGCTGTAGAGAGCTCTGTCACCAGACCTGAGGGCTGCGTCGCGGGCCCGGAGGAGCATGCGGACCTGGTTCGTCGTCCAGGGTTTCTGATTTGGATATACCCATATGGTCTTATCCACAGTGACGTTCCCAATGCAGTACTTGATGTAATCCAGTACAGTCTCTGTGAATACAGCCAGGTCCACATGGTGAAACATGGAGGGTGGTGTGTGTGGACTTTATGTGTTTAGTGACAAGTTCAGCCCAAAGCCACAAACACACAGAGACAAGAGGCTCATCGGCGCCACCCGGGGGAGCGCCGGGTCGGCCCAGTGGTGGTGGACCCTCCTGTGGGTCCACCACCCTCCTGTGGGCTCACCACCCTCCTGTGGGCTCACCACCCTCCTGTGGGTCCACCACCCTCCTGTGGGCTCACCACCCTCCTGTGGGTCCACCACCCTCCTGTGGGCTCACCACCCTCCTGTGGGTCCACCACCCTCCTGTGGACTCACCACCCTCCTGTGGGCTCACCACCCTCCTGTGGGTCCACCACCCTCCTGTGGGCTCACCACCCTCCTGTGGGTCCACCACCCTCCTGTGGGTCCACCACCCTCCTGTGGGCTCACCACCCGCAGAGGGGTTCATATGGGTCAGGTGTGCAGGGCACTGGGTGGTGAACTGCTGACCCTATGGCCCAGCAGGATCCAGTGGAAGAACATGGACTATGGTGCAACATTCTCTCCCATCTGACATGTTTCCATCCTCCACTCAGACCAAAATAAATTACAGTTATTACAAATGCATTTCCCATGACTAGAGACCCTTAAGATCAGGTGTACCAAAAGTCATAGTCCTGGGATCGAGTGAAATCACGTTACACCCCTTTTATTTGAGAGAATTCTGAACTTTTGCATCTCCAGTAGTGACTATGTTCAGTAAACATTTGGCATTGCACACATTTCATCACAACCCTTTATTCTTTCACAAAATAGTGAAAATGCATTGCAAATATACACAGTAAAAACCCTAACCCTGTGACCAGTGGGTTGAAATGGGTTAAGTTTAAAACCAGCAGTGGCTCTATTGCACATTGTTGTTGTGTCCTCAGGCAAGATCCATCTTACCTTCCCAGAATGTGGTATGAGTTAATGGCTGATGGCAATAGACGGATGACATCACAGAATTCTACAGGCAAAAACAGGCCAAAAATATTGAATACAATAATATGGAAGTCGCCTTGTTCTGGTGTTGTTTTGTTCTGGTGTCGTTTAGTCTCAAGATTGACTCAAGCAACTGCAAAACCAGTGAACAAATATATAAGTCCCATGTCCACGGTTTTGGGGTTGGATAAAAAAATCTAAATTTCAATCGTTAAACCAAACTTAACACATGTAATTTAAAAGCCTAAATTAAGATACATGACAACAAAGTAAGAGTGACAAATGGAACACACTGTGTCTTTTGTAGTGCACTTATCTGTGAGCTTTGATTAAGGCTTCAGTATTGTGAAGGTTAAACTGACTCAGTTACACATGCAGCATTTCATGACATACAGAACACCAGCACTAAGGACCTTCAGCTTACAATATAAATCATCTGCCAATTTGTTCTTTGACTTAGCAGTTCCTACAGCTCAGAAATAAATCAAACAATGCAGTATTTTGAGATGTATTACAACAGGAAGGCTACTTTAATTGACGGAAGTTTGACATTGGATAAGTGGTTTGGTTTGACAGAAATACAGAAATGTGTGTCACCTCGCACCAAAACCTGATTTTAACCAACAGCACAGTGCATAAAAGAAACGTGTATAATGAACAGACACGGTTTTAGACAGAGATGGCAGTTCATGGTCGGGTTTATCACATCAAAGTGCTTTACATTAAAGGGCAGCATTAATGTCAAATATTAAAGCTGCCCTAATGGGGAGTGATGCACTCTTGATATATTCTAGTGAACAGTCTTGAAGCTCCCCTTGAAAATACAGCTGTACAGAACCCTGAGCTCAGCCTCTTCTGGTGCTCTGTCCTCCACAGCACACTGCCCTGGGCAGACCCAGAGCTCCTGTGCCCTAGTGATGCACTTCTGTACTCCAGTGTGCAGCCCTGAGACTGCTCTGACACAGTGAGGCACCTCTGAAGGCCCATGGAGCTGTAAACTCATTTTTGAATTTATTAATTTATTTTTGAACTATGAACCTTATAGTTTTCATGAAAACAGTGACATTGTCCACTGGAAGGAATGTCTAATTCCTGCACGATGTCACTCTGGAGGCTGAATGTGAAGTGTGACTCCTCCCACAATAACAGCCATACACCAATCAAATGCTCTGTTTGTTTAGGAACTACAAATTAAGACCTTTTGCATAACCTTTGGTTATCGCATGAATTGTCACATGTTGGACTATTTTCTCATATATCAGTCCACCACTGCTGAGCTTCTATCATGAACCACATCTCACTGCTGCTGCTCAGACAGAAATCCTTCAAATGCAACGGCTGGTTTGACTCTAAAATGATTCTGTGGACACAGACGTTCACAGGGACAGTCTGGAGCTCTAATAGTTTCCTCGGGTCTGTGGAGTGGGTCAGACTGTTTTTAGTGGCAGGACGACTGTGGCCATTGACCTGCACTAGCCCAGCACCAGCACCTCTGCAAATACAAGGACTGGATGGAATATTTAAAAAAGTGTCTCCACACGTCTCCAACACTCACGAGGAAATGAGGCCCTGTGTCCAAAATTCCAAACTGTCCCTTGAGTGTGTATCTTAGGCCCATTCTGTTTGCTGAAGTAAGTCACACTTCACCTTGTTGCACAGCTGCATTGGCTCAGTGTGTCTGTGAGAACGCTCTTACTGTACGAGCACAGAGAGCTTTGGAAATGCAACACATTAACCACATTCACTTTAACCAACTAGACTCAGTGTCACTGTGTTATCTGTCATCTCTGCTCGAGCACAGTGGAGAACTTGAGGTTTTCACCATGTTCATTCAAGAGTAGTTGGCACAGTGGCAGAGTCTCATTGAGCCTCACTCATGAATCCGTGTATCATTCGTTCATTCGTTTTTCAATATAAAACCAAAAATAAGAAAACGAAAAAACAAAAGTTTTTTTCATTATTTGTCTCCAAAACCAAAATGAAAAAACGGATAACGATTCATTTTTTCAGTTTTCGATTTTGTTTTTAAATGAAAAATGGAAAAAAACGGATAACAGCCGTTTCCCGTTTTGTCCAAATTTGATCCTTGAGCAAGTTGCGCAAACCGGAAGTGAACCTTTACTGGGAGCAATGCGCACGCAGCGGAGGAGCCGCTACGAGATGGAAAACTGTACCGTGTCCCATTTCAGGAGGCTGCGAAGGCTGCAGCCTATGCGGCTTCAGGAGGCTGCAGCCTCCGGAGGCTGTGAAGGCTGCAGGACCGCAGGCCGTGTCGAAACGGGACAGGTCCAGCCCACGGAGCCGCGCCCGTCGCCCAGCAACCGAGACATGCTGCTAATGCTAATGCTAACAACACGCACCTGCAGATTTCGCACACAGATCATTAACAAAGATTAAGCACGGGTCATCAAACTGTCACATTTTGAGAACAAGTTATTCTAATCATTCTAATCCACATTTTATGGCTAAAATATTGCTGTTTCTTCAATACATCTAAAATAGGCTAAATTACCTTAAAGTTTCAAAAACAGTGATGAGATGTGCATTAAGTATTTTTAAATTGATAAGGGATTACATGTGTACAGGGAATGCATTTAAGTCATTTTATAAAGACTCTCCTTTGAGAAAAAATGGTTTATTAAACAATCAAATAAACTTCTGGAAACACTTTGTCATAATATGAATAGTCAAACATTAAACCCGTCACACACACACACACACACACACACACACACACACACACACACACACACACACACACACACACACACAGACACACACACACACACAATGCATTCATAGGTTAATAATAAATAAATTAATAAATAAATAAAACATGTCAGTGTTCTCCCATTGTGTAACTTTTTCTTTTTTTACAGAAGCAGGTGCCAATCCAAAATGAACAAATTATCTGTGCCAAATATGATCAGATTGAATACTGCTTCACTGCAGTACAATAGTACATTCTTATAGTACATGTAATTATAGTTACTATTAAAAGACACATCAGATAACTGGGACATCTCACCATGAATCAAATGTCACAGTGAAAAAGGTTCAGATAAACTTATTCTGAACCTAAACTGCCTGGAGACATCACTATGAGGACACATTCAGGACAGCAGCAGACAGCGGTGCAGGAAGCCACATGCACCCAGAGGCCCCACAGGTCTTCTGCAGGTTGTGACTCTGCAGGTCGTGAGTCTGCAGGTCGTGACTCTGCAGGTCGTGACTCTGCAGGTCGTGACTCTGCAGGTCGTGACTCTGCAGGTCGTGACTCTGCAGGTCGTGACTCTGCAGAAGTCCTCAGTGACTCTGGACATGGACAGTGGAGACATCTTGTATCTTCTGAAGGAGGAAGAGCAGAATGAACCTTACGTCTGATTGGTTCTGTTGGTTCAAAGTCCTGTCCTGCAGAGTGAAAACCTGTAATGACACATTAAGAAAACCACCAACTATGACAGGAAAATGAGGTCCACAGAGCAAAGTACATTCACATCCAAAGTGTGTTGTGTCCTCATCCAGGAAGCTGCAGATGAGAAAAGAAAATGAATATAAAACATTTCAAACAGTTTTCTCATTGTTATATTAAATGTGGCCTAACAGACACAGGTGTCAATATAATGTATTCCCAGAATGAAATGCATGTGTGGGAGGCTTATATTACGTGATTTACAAGTAAATATTATTATACTGCATGAAATAATGTGTGTTTTTACCTTACCTCCGAGCTCCCCCTGTCTGTGAAAACGTGGCGTTTCTTCCTCTTTAATCACTCCATGGTCTTTTCCCCTAACAGTAAAAAAAATAGTGTTTGATGGAAATCTGTCCAAATATGAAAGTCTGAGCGGACTTGCTTAGCTGTAAATTACTAGCCAAACTTTTAGCTCAAAGCTCCAAAGTTCACGCAGTTAAAAACAAACTTTTTTTGACAGTTTTGTGGGAGTTATTTTAAGTTTACCGTTGTGTTAGTGATGATTTCCAATAGTTAAAACTGTGTACTCACGTGTCTGCTTTTTACCTTATGTACTGATGACAGGAGCAGTTTGTCTTTTACACCGGAGTTGGTGTTGAATACAGAACCTTCTCACCGACATTTCCGGGGATCTCTTAATACCGAACTGTATCATAGCGTGTTAGAAATCTCAGCGTGCGTTTTTCCAACCTTAAAAAGCTGTTTAATCATATGATAATGATCCTCAAGTCCAGCGGCCATTAGGTTTGTTTTGCTCACCCCCCTCGTTATACACGTGTGTCGCTCCCAGTAAAGGTTCACTTCCGGTTTACGCAACTTGCTCAAGGATCAAATTTGGACAAAACGGGAAACGGCCGTTATCCGTTTTTTCCATTTTTCATTTAAAAACAAAATCGAAAACTGAAAAAACGAATCGTTATCCGTTTTTTCATTTTGGTTTTGGAGACAAATAATGAAAAAAACTTTTGTTTTTTCGTTTTCTTATTTTTGGTTTTATATTGAAAAATGAATGAACGAATGATACACGGATTCTCATGTCTCATAGTCAGAAGGTTCTGTATTTGACTTGCATCGACCCAAAGCATCATAGCCTTGCCAGAAAGGCAAATCCTTCTCCAGGCCATGCACAGGCAAAAGGTAAAATTCTCCCTCTGACCAAAACTAGCTCAAGCTCTGGAGATGAGTCCCACTGCTCCTGACAGATTGCTCCAGAGACACTGAAGGTCGGGTCAAATGCAGAGGACCAGTTTCTATAGTTGGATAATAAAGTGGACCTTTATTACTGCGTGAGGAACAGGTCTAAACTCTTTTGGAAGGGTCTGTTTAGGGGGGTTGAAACTGTACTGAGGCACAAAGTGGTTTAACAGACCACATCCTGAAATCTGAAAACAACACATCAACACAAAGATGGTTTGCAGAGAAATAGAGGCCAGTGTGCTGCAGGCGCTGTGAGAGTTTGGACTCGTCTCCCACTGGAATCTGTTGTAGGACTCCATCTTGTGGCAGCAGAGGGAATTACCATGGAGGGAAAATAACACATGCAGTTTTAAGGCAAAGCATATTTATTTGTATGGCAGGAATGGCACACAATGTAATTCAGTGTTTTACAGAAAAAGAAAGACATCAACAGACACTTTTCCCCTTTGATTACATTGTACTTTGTCATGAAGTATCTGAAAGGTAAACAAAAAGCTGTTGAACTTGGTCTATTATCGACTAGTTAGACTCAGTAATGGGTGAGCAGTGGCTCTACTGCATATTGCTGTATGACTGCGGCGTGTGAGTTGGTGATTAGTAGCACTAGACCTCTATATTGAATCCAAATGAGGGCAGATCAAATGAATATTATTAAAATGCATAAATGTTTTGTGTTTTAGAAACTTTTACGGTCTGGTCACAAAAAAAAATAAAATAAAAAAATGAGCAGGTTCAACATTTGTGAATTTCAGTGGCTCTTGTCTCCGTGTGAGAATACGGCGTCTTCACATTCTACAGTCTGAAAACCACCGATAGCAAAAAACATGAACCCTGCAGTATTTAAAGGAAAAGAATTAACTTCATCTGATCCAGGGTTTTGGTTGGAGCGGCAACACCCACTTTGACCCTCTGGGCCACTGAACTCACTGCCTGGTGGAGCGCTCTGGTGGGGCGCTCTGGTGGTGCACTCTGGTGGGGCGCTCTGGTGGGGCGCTCTGGTGGGGCGCTCTGGTGGGGCGCTCTGGTGGGGCGCTCTGGTGGGGCGCTCTGGTGGGGCGCTCTGGTGGGGCGCTCTGGTGGTGCGCTCTGGTGGGGCGCTCTGGTGGGGCGCTCCGGTGGTGCACTCTGGTGGGGCGCTCTGGTGGGGCGCTCTGGTGGGGCGCTCTGGTGGGGCGCTCTGGTGGGGCGCTCTGGTGGGGCGCTCTAGTGGAGCGCTCTGGTGGAGCGCTCTGGTGGTGCGCCCCTTACTTAGCTTCAGTGTTCATTTAGGAAGGATAAGGTTCATATGCAGTATTCGTCATATAAAACAGTGGATTGTATCACAATGCTGTGGTTAGTCTCTGTGATGAAGGCTCCTGAGTGGTTCTTCCTCAGCTTGTTACCCCACCCCACACCCACCGCCTCCCCTGCCATGGGGCTGCACCGAGCACCTGGTGCCTGGGGAACTGGGCCAGTCTAAAGCACAAACGTGACAGAGGCAGACTCTGGTTCACCACAGACAAACAACCACAATATGTGTGTGGAACATCAGCCCCTCTGGTCTGTGAGATACTGCACCCCTCATCCCTGCAGTTATTATTAACAAAACAGTTATTATAAACAAAACAGAACATGCACTCAGTCACTTTGATTATATTTGGAATATTTGGTGTTTTTAGAAAGCGGCTTGAACATGCAAAAGCCAATTCCAGCTCCAGTCGTACAAGGGAACAGTGTAAAATAAACTTTGCAACAGATGTGGAATTCCAGATTTGTTAATGATGTTTTTACAGCACCAAAATAAGGCACATGCACAGTGCAGTGTTGGAGATTTCTTACAACAGGAAGGCTATTTGAGGGAAGTTGTGGTGTATGTCTGTGTGGCTTTGTTTTTTCCGTATGTCAGTGTGTCGCCGGCCACAGCTCACACGGAAACCTGCTCTTATCTGCCACCACTGTGCACGAGAGCAACACGTGGAATAAATACAGACAGACTCTACATTTTCATTTATGCCTTTATAATAACACACAAAAACTATAAAAAAACAACAATTATGTTATAGATACTGTAGATCTGTAGATGTGGCTGTTCACGGTGACTTTATCTCGTTTGTGGCTCTTTGTCCAAAGTCCTCTTTGTTCGGAAGTTTATTTTGGCATACGTCAGTTCAGGGTCCAAATTCTGCAATTTAGTCATGACATCATTCAAATGTATATGTTAAAAAAAACTATCAAGCAACGGATGTTTTACCACAGCCACGTATGTTTACCTGATTATCTTCTCGCTCTTCTTGTTTGTTGGGGCCGTGGCCTTAATGACAAAATGAATGAGGAGTTATGAACACAATAACACAAACAAGAATGAACAAGAACAGAAGAAATAAAGAGTGGATTAAAGAGCTCCTCATCAAATTTGAGTTTTATGATTATTGTGAAAAAAACAAAACACAAAAAACCCACCAGGATTTAATGATTATTCAGGATTTTTGACCAAACAGTGAAATCCAAAATGTTTTTTATTACTGTAATGTCCCAGAAATGAAGAAACATTTTGGATTTCACTTTGTGACCAAAATACACGACAAGAACTGTAATTACAGACTTAATTAAAAAAAGAAGAAGAAGAAAAAGGTCACAATTATTTATCTATTTTTAGCTTGTACTATTGCAGAGACCCTGTAGCAGCCGATAATGGAATAATGGCCAGTAATCCTTTTCATCCTATTCCCGGCTCACACATGTATATAGTCATAAATATGTCAATGATGTAAATAATTTACCAGAGAGAGCGATTTTATCTTTTATCTTATTGTATTTAGCTTATTTTGTAACTTGTTTTCGATGTACATGCTCTTGGTCGGTTGCATCTGTAACAAAGAAAATTTCCCCTCGGGGATGAATAAAAGTAATTTCTGATTTCTCTGATTTCTAATGTAATAACTGCCTATAATGTAATATTTTTAATGTAATAAAACCAATAATGTAATAAGTTGCCAGTAATAGAAAATTACTGAGTAAGAAAATGTAAGAAAATGTCTGAAACAATAATGTAATAACTTGATGCCAGGTGTTATTATTTGAGAATATTCACATTTAGATTTAATTTACTCTGTGGGTAATACTGTGAATATACAAACATACACATGTATAACAGTAGAAACTGTAGAAACACTAAGAGAAAGTGTAAGTCCACTGTGTCAGTGATCAGGTATTTAAGCAGCTCTGTGAAAGAGACAAAAGGAACAATATATCTCAAAGTGACACTTTAAATTCAATTAATAAATCTCAAAGGATTAAAGTTTTTTTTTTTTAGTAAACTAGCTAATAATGTAATAACTAACCAATAATGTAGTATGTTACTACATTATTGGCATCATTGGCATCATTATTGTTTCAGACATTTTCTTACGTTATTACATTATTGGTTTTATTACATTAAATATTATTACATTATCGGCAGTTATTACATTATCGGCATTATTACATTATCGGCTGCTAAAAGCCCTTTTAAAATGTGTAAACAAAAATATTCTAAATTGTGGAATGGAGCCGACAGGAGTTAAAAATGAAATGGAACATGATGTGATGTCAGTGGGAAAACTGATTCACTTGAGGGAAATTTAGCAAATCAGAACATTTCCTCTTGTGTTTTATGGTATTTGTTCCTTTAAAAAGAGATGATGAGAAACACATTTCTGAGAAATGAAAAATCCAGATTTTGAGGTTCACTGGACAAATGCTCACAGAAAAGTTCAGTCCTCTGGAGTTTGTAATTTCATCTACAGATAAATGACACATTTCAGCATAAATTAGACTTTTTGTGAAGCTCAGATACAATTTTGGTTAGAAATGTGTATTTTTCCAAGAGAAGCAAATAAACTAACTCTTGTACCTCGAAAATTCTAAATTGTTGTTTATTTCTGTCATGTCGTCGTAACAATTCACACTTAGATCTGTTCAACTGTGAAAATATATGACGTCTACTTCACTTTGGCTCCAGATGCCTCAATTCTAGAAACTCTGGTGTTTTATCGATGACCTTAACTCTAGTACTACACACATGTACTTCACTGTAGTACTACACAGATGTACTTAACTGTAGTACTACACAGATGTACTTAACTGTAGTACTACACAGATGTACTTAACTGTAGTACTACACAGATGTACTTAACTGTAGTACTACACAGATGTACTTAACTGTAGTACTACACAGATGTACTTAACTGTAGTACTACACAGATGTACTTAACTGTAGTACTACACAGATGTACTTAACTGTAGTACTACACAGATGTACTTAACTGTAGTACTACACACATGTACTTAACTGTAGTACTACACAGATGTACTTAACTGTAGTACTACACACATGTACTTAACTCTAGTACTACACACATGTACTTAACTGTAGTACTACACAGATGTACTTAAATACTCTTCACACGTGTAATCTGAGGATGTGGAATCTGCCAAAAAGGAGTCATTTCCCTTCTGTCCACTGCAGGTTTCTGTCAGTTTAGTTTAGAGCAAATATTTAGTTCCTGTAAAGCCCCGATTGACCCGAATCAGTGGAGAAAAAATATTTTAAAATGTATTTATTGGTACAACAGTGATGGATTATGAATATAATAATAATAATAATAATAATAATAATAATAATAATAATAATAATATAATAATAATAATAATCCATAAAATAAGAATATTAAAACTGACCAAAACTGATATGAAATATAAGGCCAGTAAAAGTGTAAAAATGGTCTGCAGAACTAAGGATGATAAGTGTGAACATCAACATGTACAGACGATGCTGCATGATGTGTGCACGGGCCAACAGCATTTTATACTGCACATGATGTGTGCACGGGCCAACAGCATTTTATACTGCACATGATGTGTGCACGGGCCAACAGCATTTTATACTGCACATGATGTGTGCACGGGCCAACAGCATTTTATACTGCACATGATGTGTGCACGGGCCAACAGCATTTTATACTGCACATGATGTGTGCACGGGCGAACAGCATTTTATACTGCACATGATGTGTGCACGGGCGAACAGCATTTTATACTGC
Organism: Odontamblyopus lacepedii; assembly: GCA_034769755.1. Taxonomy (NCBI): domain Eukaryota; kingdom Metazoa; phylum Chordata; class Actinopteri; order Gobiiformes; family Gobiidae; genus Odontamblyopus; species Odontamblyopus lacepedii. Next base: position 1,017,589 of record CM068363.1, on the reverse strand, counting down.
ACATGATGTGTGCACGGGCGAACAGCATTTTATACTGCACATGATGTGTGCACGGGCGAACAGCATTTTATACTGCACATGATGTGTGCACGGGCAAACAGCATTTTATACTGCACATGATGTGTGCACGGGCGAACAGCATTTTATACTGCACATGATGTGTGCACGGGCGAACAGCATTTTATACGGCACATGATGTGTGCACGGGCGAACAGCATTTTATACTGCACATGATGTGTGCACGGGCGAACAGCATTTTATACTGCACATGATGTGTGCACGGGCGAACAGCATTTTATACTGCACATGATGTGTGCACGGGCCAACAGCATTTTATACTGCACATGATGTGTGCACGGGCAAACAGCATTTTATACTGCACATGATGTGTGCACGGGCGAACAGCATTTTATACTGCACATGATGTGTGCACGGGCGAACAGCATTTTATACTGCACATGATGTGTGCACGGGCGAACAGCATTTTATACTGCACATGATGTGTGCACGGGCGAACAGCATTTTATACTGCACATGATGTGTGCACGGGCGAACAGCATTTTATACTGCACATGATGTGTGCACGGGCGAACAGCATTTTATACTGCACATGATGTGTGCACGGGCGAACAGCATTTTATACTGCACATGATGTGTGCACGGGCGAACAGCATTTTATACTGCACATGATGTGTGCACGGGCGAACAGCATTTTATACTGCACATGATGTGTGCACGGGCGAACAGCATTTTATACTGCACATGATGTGTGCACGGGCGAACAGCATTTTATACTGCACATGATGTGTGCACGGGCGAACAGCATTTTATACTGCACATGATGTGTGCACGGGCCAACAGCATTTTATACTGCACATGATGTGTGCACGGGCCAACAGCATTTTATACTGCACATGATGTGTGCACGGGCGAACAGCATTTTATACTGCACATGATGTGTGCACGGGCGAACAGCATTTTATACTGCACATGATGTGTGCACGGGCCAACAACATTTTATACTGCACATGATGTGTGCACGGGCGAACAGCATTTTATACTGCACATGATGTGTGCACGGGCCAACAGCATTTTATACTGCACATGATGTGTGCACGGGCCAACAGCATTTTATACTGCACATGATGTGTGCACGGGCCAACAGCATTTTATACTGCACATGATGTGTGCACGGGCCAACAGCATTTTATACTGCACATGATGTGTGCACGGGCCAACAGCATTTTATACTGCACATGATGTGTGCACGGGCCAACAGCATTTTATACTGCACATGATGTGTGCACGGGCGAACAGCATTTTATACTGCACATGATGTGTGCACGGGCGAACAGCATTTTATACTGCACATGATGTGTGCACGGGCGAACAACATTTTATACTGCACATGATGTGTGCACGGGCGAACAGCATTTTATACTGCACATGATGTGTGCACGGGCGAACAACATTTTATACTGCACATGATGTGTGCACGGGCGAACAGCATTTTATACTGCACATGATGTGTGCACGGGCGAACAACATTTTATACTGCACATGATGTGTGCACGGGCGAACAGCATTTTATTGCACCTCTGTGGTCAAACTACAAAAAGATAAGCATCCAAACTCATGTGGCGAATAATGACTGCCTCAGGATTTGACTGAAAAGGCTGAGATGGGAAAGTGCAAGAAACTTTTCATGCAAATCTGCACCGTCTAATGCCCAGATTCACCTGTCGCCTTAGTGACTGTGAGAACAGCTTTATCATGAGCCTAATGAAGGGCAAACTCAGCACCACGAGGTACCAGTCAGGTCTGTGGAGGCACTGGTCCTGCAGTTTGGTGTGAATATTGTGTGTTTGGTCATTGTGTCTTTTTTAACTCTGGACCAAGAGTCTGTAATAAAAGTTTGATGATGATGATGATATTATTGATGCTGATGACAACAGCATCAATAATAATACAAAGTTCCTGAGGAAGCTCACTGCCAGAACATGTAAAATAAATCCTCCATCATATTATGGGATATACAGTAAAGACATATTTGCTCTAGTGAGCTGAAAGCACCTGCAGTGGACTATGTACATGATTCCTTTGTTATCATCATTGCACTTGTTGTTTTTAGTGTTCTTATTATTCACATCCATCTATAAATGTATAAAGTGCAGGAGTGGTGACAGCAGAACCAGCAAAACCATCAGACAGTCCAAACAAGTGCAGTACTAGGATCAGCAAAAATACTGCGCAGAACCCTCAGTTTTTGTTGTTATTTTCATGTTTTCACAGTTCAAAGATTACATACCTTGTGAGAGTTGATGGATTTTAAGAAGAAGACCACCGACAAGCAAGACGAGGACAGCGATCACACCAGACATGACTGGAATAGAAATCCTCGAGCTGTTTTCTAGTCAAAAGGAAAGTTCAAAATCACAAGACTTTTTATATTTGTCCTGCCGTGTGACACTATTTTTTAATAAACTGCTCAAAAGGGGCAAAAGCTAAAATGTTTTGTTGGTACTTTTACTGTAAAGCAGTTAATGCAGTTGTTGTTTTGGGATATTTTGACATTCACGATCATTTCATATGTGAACTTTCTGTTGTGCTTATTTAACGAAGGTGTTTCATCAGAAACAATAGTGACTGATAAATGTGCCGTTAACTCCAGAGCTCGTCCTGTGAATCAGATTCAGTTTCTTCTTTAGTTTCTTCATTGTTTGGCGTCATGTCAAACAGTTTTCACAGAAACAAAAGATTTTGGGCCCTAAAAACACTTTGTTCAAAAATGTAAATGTCGTATATAGAACACGTTCTAAAAGCAAATTTACCTTGAATTTTTAAGAATGCCGCCATAAAGATGACAGATCTATTGTTCATTTTTTCACCACAGAAGTACAATCCAGAGTCAGAATAATCCACTTTTTTGATTGTGAGATATGTGGATGAATTATTTAAGGTCATTGTGTATTTCTCCTTTTGCGCATCGCTGTAGAATATAACTTTGCTTCTTGAATCAAACATTGAGCAGATCTGAGTTGAACTGTGTTGGTCGTTCATGTGGAACCAAGAAACGTGACCACGAAGGTGTAAAGGTGGAATGGTGCAATTCACTGTAGCTTCTGCCCCTGGTTGGACCTCAGTGGTAGTAAACTGAGAATATGTGTAAGAGAGGAAGCCTGGACACAAATACACACATTAAAATGGTTGAGCAAAAACAATATGAGTTTTGACCACAATTCTAATACTCACATGAGATAACGAATAAAGTCCACTTGTTCATTGTTGCACAGACACGCGCCGCTGCAGTTCAAGAGGTTCTACCTGGAAGATACACAATGTGAATGTGGATCTGTTTGCTGAAGTAAGTCACACTTCACCTTGTTGCACAGCTGCATTGGCTCAGTGTGTCTGTGAGAACGCTCTTACTGTACAAGCACAGAGAGCTTTGGAAATGCAACACATTAACCACATTCACTTTAACCAACTAGACTCAGTGTCACTGTGTTATCTGTCATCTCTGCTCGAGCACAGTGGAAGTGGCTTTCATCTGTAGATCATATACCTGTATTTATTTTTGGTGGTGGTCATGGTGTTAAACGTCTCAGCTCTTTAGGAGACGGCCTCACCGCACAGAAACAGTCCAACATCTGATTTAATCTACAGTCCCTGACAAAAGTCTTGTCTCTTATCCATTTTGTAGAAACAAAAGTTTATAACCTGACTTTAAATGAATCGATTGGTTTTAGAAATGTCTCATATTAAAGCTAAAACCCTCCCAAATTATGGTCAATATACTCAAATAAATTTGCTTCACTGAAGAAACATTGATCATTTAATGAACACAAAGGTCAGATTTTGGCAAGACAACAGTTTTGTCGCCTACAGAAAATTGAACAAATAATTTACTTCAAATACAAAAATCTGTTGTATAACGTCAGTGAATTAAGTAGTGGTGCTGTGAGCTCCATATTTAATATCTTGTATGACTTCCATGAGCTGAAGGACTTCATCCATGTGGTTCCACAATGATTCATACAGTTTGTTGATGAAGTCATCAGGAATAGCAAAGAAAGCGTCTCACAGCCTCCAGAGTTCATCAGGATTCTTTGGTTTTGCCTTCCATGCTTCCTCTTTCCTTCTACCCCAGACATGCTCAGTGATGTTCATGTCTGGTGACTGGGCCAGTCCTGGAGCACCTTGATCTTCTTCTCCTTGAGGAACTTTGATGTAAAGATAGATGCGATGGAGCACCATCCTGCTGCAAAATTTGACCCCTTTTATGGTTGGGAATGTAAGAGGTGCTAATACTTCTTGATATTTTAGGCTATTGATATTTCCTTCCACCCTGCAAATGTCTCACACACCCCCATACTGGATGGAACCCCAGACCATGATTTTTCCTCCACCAAACTTAACTGTTTTCTGGGTGAATCTTGGATCCATGTGGGCTCCAGTAGGTCTCCTGCAATATTTGCGGCGGCTGTGATGTAATTCAACCGAGGATTCATCTGAGAAATCCACCTTCTGCCACTTTTCCAGTGTCCATCCTTTTAGCAGGCTGTGGGCCTTGGCAAATGCCACACGGTTTTTTAATGGCCTTTTGTTTAGTGCTGGTTTCTGTGCACTGATTCGACCATGGAGGCCATTTCCAGACAGAATTCTACAAACTGTTCTGGTGACACAGGGACTAGAGGTGACCAGGCCTGGTGGAGCTCTGCTGCAGTGGAAAAGGGGCCTTGGATTTTCACATCAACAAACGGTCCTCCAGAGCAGTTGTCTTGCGGGGTCTGCTGGACCTGGGCTTGTCAAAAACATCTCCAGTCTTTTCAGATCTTTTTCTTATTCTTTGTACTTGATGCTGAGACACATTGAAGGTGTCAGCCACCTCAGCAGTGGATCTGGTCTTCAGCCTCTTGATAATTAACACTTTGGTCTCAGGGTGGATCTTAGGCAGGTTGTCAGAGGTCAAGTTGCAGTTGATGTGAAGGTCTGGTGTGCTGGGGTTCTTTTTATACACACCCACTAAGTGACTGATCAGTAACTGATCACAGGTGAGGCTGGAATCTAGGACTGGGTGCATCATATGACAAGGAGACAAGACTTTTGTCTTGCCAAAATCTGACCTTTCTGTGTTCATTAAATGATCAATGTTTCTTCAGTGAAGCAAATTTATTTTAGTATATTGAGCATAATTTGGGAGGGTTTTAGCTTTAATATGAGACATTTCTAAAACCAATCGATTAATTTAAAGTCAGGTTATGAGCTTTTGTTTCTACAAAATGGATAAGAGACAAGACTTTTGGCAGGGACTGTAAACACAACTCCCAGTGTGTTTTGGATAAGATCAGTAAAGTAAAAGTGTGTGGATTTGACTAACCTGTCTTTTCTGTAGCTTCATCCAGCATTAAACCTGATGTGTCACTAAACCCCACAGCCCACTGCCCCTCTGTCTGATTCTGATATTAAAAATCCTTGTCTTGTGATGGTGTTGTTTTGGAGGTCACTTTAAAATCTCATTTTGCTGCATTAAAATGTCACATTTTACCACCTGATCCTCTGATAATGTTTGAGAAACTTTTGAGTTTTCATGTGGGCACTTGCTGAGCTGAGGAGCAGCTGGAGGAGAAGGGTTCAGCTGGAGGGGGCTGAGTGTGGTTTGATGTGTGGAAGTGTCTCAAGCTAAAACCAGAGCAGGAATGTATTTTGGGGTGGGTGAGACGTAGGAAGTAGGAGTGGATAGAAATGAGTTTTTTTGCTATAATCTGTGATATGTGCACTGTAATTACAGATGTTCATTCATACACACTCTCCCTGTTTTTAATCACACAGCCCTTGTGGTGAGCGAGTTCTTCTTTTATCAAGTTAACTGAGAGACCGGTGGCACGAGACAAATGGCACAAAGCACAGATTGGATTTTACCCCCGTAACCCCACTGTTTTAAATGGAATATATATATATATATATTTTAGGGGTGGGTATTGCCAACAACCTTGCGATACGATTCGCGATACAGGGGTATGCCGATACATGGTCTTCAAGGCGATACGTATCCCGGTATTTTACATTACTTAACCTATAATTTAAAAAAAAGACAGATGTTTCCTCAAATGTTATTTTTATTTTGGTGTAGCGCATCAGTTCCAGTGTAACAGAAGAAGCTGTAAGGCAGAAACTGCCCCTGATTAACCTGTTAACAGCCGCACTCGGCACAAGGGTTCAAATATGTACCAGATGTTCCAAACTGTAATAAGATGTAATGTATAATAAATAAACCATCTTCTGAAATTTAGGCAGGTTTTCTTAAGATAAATAACTAAAACAAGCCAAAACATTTCGCTCCATATGTCTCGTGTGCCTCCACCAGTGAGTGTGCGTAAAAGGAGGAGAGAGAGAGTCTCCATACACAGAGCGCATGGAGCTAGCCTATCACTACAGCACCTCTGCCCCGCATGGGGCCCACCGCTGAAATCCTCTTTTCATAGGCTACTCAGATCTGTCAATCATTTCCTGAAAGAACCAATGACTGAAGAGGTTTTGCCGTGGAACTGTCCCTCGGTCATGCGTAATACGCCGCTAACTGGACGCACTCGTTTTGTTCCCCAAGCTGTAGCGCGGCGCCCCGTAGCCGGACCGAAGCCTGGATACGCTTGTTTTGTAGCTAAGAGTGTGGAGAAAACAAACATACCCCACACCGCTAACAGGAGCTAAGCGTTTAGCTATGCTAAGGACCAAGAGCGAGAGTAGTAGAGAGATGCGTCGCTCATCCATTCAGACAAACTCGGACTTTCTGGATTATTTCTCCACATGGAATTATTTTATGAAAAAAACAACTGGATATTCTTTTTCTGTGGACTGTTACGGACTAATTGAGCACAGCTGTTCCTGGATTGGACCCGTTTTGGACCGACAGAACCGGCTCAAAGGTAAGAAATGCAATGAATATTTTCGGGAATTATAAGTTCTGGTTCTTTGGGCTGTGTGGCATAAAATGAATGATATGGTGGTTTTACTGAGGAATTAAGCTGTCAAACGATGTACAGCAGGTCAATATTGGAAAAATAAGTACGGTGAATATCTGGCTTGACTTTTTAATGTTGTGTAATGGCCGCCGGCGGGCGGGTGGGTGTAAACATGGCTTAACAAGGCTGTGTGCTGACATGCAGCTCCTTTGATGAAAGTAAACTGAAGATATGGCCTTAACAAGGCTGTAGTGCAGGAGGAATGCTGCCTCTGACTATACCACATGTGCAGTGCAAGGATCACTTATCAGACGCAGTTTGCTGAAGCTTCATAAATAATGTTTGTTGCATGTAAAATATCGATACTGACGCCTCCGTATCGATACGTGTATCGCCAAGAGGCCCACGACGATGTATCCCCGTATCGATTTTTTGAACACACCCCTAATATACACTCAACAAAAATATAAACGCAACACTTTTGTTTTTGCTCCCATTTGTCATGAGATGGACTCAAAGATCTAAAATTCATTGCAGATACACAATATTACCATTTCTCTCAAACATTGTTCACAAATCTGTCTAAATGTGTGATAGTGAGCACTTTTGCTTTGCTGAGATAATCCATCCCACCTCACAGGTGTGCCACATCAAGATGCTCATCAGACACCATGATTAGTGCATAGGTGTACCTTAGACTGTCTATCTGGAATGAATTTTAGATCTTTGAGTCCATCTCATGACAAATGGGAGCAAAAACAAAAGTGTTGCGTTTATATTTTTGTTGAGTGTATATGTATATATATATATATATATATATTTATATATATACATATATATATATATATATATATATATATGTATATATATATATATAATTGTTTCTATTTTCATATTTTTTTATTTTTGTAATTATTTTTTAAACATATTCTGTTTTTTTCTCTTTTGGGGGTTTACACTGCTTACTTGGTTCTAGAACTTTTAAACAGTTGCTTGTCTGTTTTTAACCAAAAACCAGGTGATTATGTGACTGTTACTGAATGTGAATCACGTTCTGGAAAATGTGCTCAAACAAAATCTTAAACTAACAGGATGTGGAGTTATTTGCATGTTCATTCAAAAGGATAAAGTGATCTCAAACAGAATCTGAAATAGAATAAATTACACTGTTTGAATACCTTTTTGTTGAGTGGACCTGTGAGTCTTATATTTATTTTTCCCTCATTTATCTGGGGTGGTGGTGTTGGTTTTTGTTCATTTATTTAAATGCATTTTTTCCAAGCTAAATTAAATCTAGCAACCCTCATCATGCCTCAGATACAAAGGCTTGATGAAGATAGCAGAGGATCGCAGAGTGGCCATTGAGCGCCATCTACTGGTGACACATGTTAGATACATTTCACACAAGCCTATGATTTTATCTTATGTCTTATCTTGACATGGTTAGTAAAGCTTATGCAATGCTTATGTTATATTTGTTATATTAAGTGTAGTCCTTAAAATGATGTGAAACATATCTGTGTGTGCACCTTCTGTAGGCTGCTCCTGTCATTCTGCAGCTCTGTTGACCCACACAACTGGATTTAACATAGATGTTTCAAAGGTGCACTGTCCACAGTGGAAAGAGAACACCAGAAAGTAGGTCTTTGTCTTTATGAAAAGAAACCTCAGGACATGACTCTTAACACAGGCACCTCATGCTCCCTTCAAGACCCTCAGAGAAAAACCTCTGGAGGAAGTGAAGGATTCCAAACTCTTGGGGTAATGGGTCCAGTCCACAGATGAAGACAAAGTGGAAAAGCACTCAACAAAATGCCTGAAGTGTTAGAAGTCTGTCACAAAAAGTAAAACTTGTGCTAAAACAGTGTTGAATATCAAATGGAAGGTTCCAAATACAGGGCTGTAGACCTGCCACCAGTCAGCAAGAACATCAGGGTCCTCCTGTGGGAACCCTCACATGGGCCCAGAAAGAAGAGGAGACCTGTGTCACCCTGCTGAAACCTGATGCTGGGGTCACATCTGAAGAAGAGCTCAGAGTGAATGGAGCAGAGAGATGAGTGGAGTGAAAGTCTTTCTGTCTTTCTTAATCTATAAAAAACCTTCAACTACTTTGTGTATGAATTGTGCCGTACAAATACATTTGCCTCACCTTACAACTGCACGGTCAATAAATAATGTCTGCTTTATACATAGTTATGAAAGCAAAGGTGGTCAAGAGCATGTTTCAAGTCCAGTAACAATTTAAAAAAAGAATATATGTCTTTTAACCTAATCTATCCTAATCTATCCTAATCTATTACAGAATTTGTCCTTCTGTAACATTATCAGTTTTCCTGGATCATCTCGCCTCAGAAGTGCTCTGCTGCTTCACACTGAAGAATCTTAACTCCACTTTAACCCATCTGACAACAGCCACGAGTCTCACAAACCAAACGCTCTGCCTGGTTCACTCATTAGTGTCTGGAAACGTGAGAAAACAACTTCATAAACCACCTTTGCCTTCCCTCTGTTGATTTCCCACTGCACATGTGAAAGCCCAAAAGACGTGAGTGGTGATGTCGTTTCTAACCCCAGATGTTACAGAGATGTAGTTTGGTGCTCGGCCATGGAGACACTTGTACACACAGGTGTGTTTTGGAACAGTTTTACAATATGGTTTAAAGCTTAGAAAATGCACACAAAGTACACGGCAAGTGAGTACAATTTTGTTTTTTAAGTGTAAAAACTTTGTTGGAGGGGACGAGTGGAGAGCAACATTCAGAAACTTGTTGGAGCAGATAATCCAGATGCCCTCCCAGAGCCTCGTGTGTGTGCTATGGCCTTGGCCACAGTTAAGTCTATTTGATGACAGTGTAGACGACATGAGTGTCCTCTGGTTTCTCTGGCAACTTCCTTCTCAGCGTTGTGGCCATAAAGACGTGTGCGGTCCCAGGACACTTCTGTTTAAAAGAAATGAAAACCAAATTATATTTTGCAGGAAATTGACATTATACTTATATTTACCACAACAAGTCATTTTAGATTTTAAAACAGAAATCTCACCTCCCACGAATCTGGAGTCGGGTCTTTGGCTAAAACGAAAATCAAAGGATATTTACTTGTCTTTTTTATGAATTCATGAGAAATATTTAGACGATGAGAGGATGAGGAAAGTGAAGGAGAGGAGTACTACACACATGTACTTAACTGTAGTACTACACACATGTACTTAACTGTAGTACTACACACATGTACTTAACTGTAGTACTACACACATGTACTTAACTGTAGTACTACACACATGTACTTAACTGTAGTACTACACAGATGTACTTAACTGTAGTACTACACAGATGTACTTAACTGTAGTACTACACACATGTACTTAACTGTAGTACTACACACATGTACTTAACTGTAGTACTACACAGATGTACTTAAGTCTAGTACTACACACATGTACTTAACTGTAGTACTACACAGATGTACTTAACTGTAGTACTACACAGATGTACTTAACTGTAGTACTACACACATGTACTTAACTGTAGTACTACACACATGTACTTAACTGTAGTACTACACACATGTACTTAAGTCTAGTACTACACAGATGTACTTAACTGTAGTACTACACACATGTACTTAACTGTAGTACTACACAGATGTACTTAACTGTAGTACTACACACATGTACTTAACTGTAGTACTACACACATGTACTTAACTCTAGTACTACACAGATGTACTTAACTGTAGTACTACACAGATGTACTTAACTGTAGTACTACACAGATGTACTTAACTGTAGTACTACACACATGTACTTAACTGTAGTACTACACAGATGTACTTAACTGTAGTACTACACAGATGTACTTAACTGTAGTACTACACAGATGTACTTAACTCTAGTACTACACAGATGTACTTAACTGTAGTACTACACAGATGTACTTAACTGTAGTACTACACACATGTACTTAACTCTAGTACTACACAGATGTACTTAACTGTAGTACTACACACATGTACTTAACTGTAGTACTACACACATGTACTTAACTCTAGTACTACACAGATGTACTTAACTGTAGTACTACACAGATGTACTTAACTGTAGTACTACACACATGTACTTAACTGTAGTACTACACACATGTACTTAACTGTAGTACTACACACATGTACTTAACTGTAGTACTACACACATGTACTTAACTGTAGTACTACACACATGTACTTAACTGTAGTACTACACACATGTACTTAACTCTAGTACTACACACATGTACTTAACTCTAGTACTACACACATGTACTTAACTGTAGTACTACACAGATGTACTTAACTGTAGTACTACACAGATGTACTTAACTGTAGTACTACACACATGTACTTAACTGTAGTACTACACACATGTACTTAACTGTAGTACTACACACATGTACTTAAGTCTAGTACTACACAGATGTACTTAACTGTAGTACTACACACATGTACTTAACTGTAGTACTACACAGATGTACTTAACTGTAGTACTACACACATGTACTTAACTGTAGTACTACACACATGTACTTAACTCTAGTACTACACAGATGTACTTAACTGTAGTACTACACAGATGTACTTAACTGTAGTACTACACACATGTACTTAACTGTAGTACTACACACATGTACTTAACTGTAGTACTACACACATGTACTTAACTGTAGTACTACACACATGTACTTAACTGTAGTACTACACACATGTACTTAACTCTAGTACTACACACATGTACTTAACTGTAGTACTACACAGATGTACTTAACTGTAGTACTACACACATGTACTTAACTGTAGTACTACACACATGTACTTAACTGTAGTACTACACACATGTACTTAACTGTAGTACTACACAGATGTACTTAACTGTAGTACTACACACATGTACTTAACTGTAGTACTACACAGATGTACTTAACTGTAGTACTACACACATGTACTTAACTGTAGTACTACACACATGTACTTAACTGTAGTACTACACAGATGTACTTAACTGTAGTACTACACACATGTACTTAACTGTAGTACTACACAGATGTACTTAACTGTAGTACTACACAGATGTACTTAACTGTAGTACTACACAGATGTACTTAACTCTAGTACTACACAGATGTACTTAACTGTAGTACTACACAGATGTACTTAACTGTAGTACTACACACATGTACTTAACTGTAGTACTACACAGATGTACTTAACTGTAGTACTACACACATGTACTTAACTGTAGTACTACACACATGTACTTAACTGTAGTACTACACAGATGTACTTAACTGTAGTACTACACAGATGTACTTAACTGTAGTACTACACACATGTACTTAACTGTAGTACTACACACATGTACTTAACTCTAGTACTACACAGATGTACTTAACTGTAGTACTACACAGATGTACTTAACTGTAGTACTACACACATGTACTTAACTGTAGTACTACACACATGTACTTAACTCTAGTACTACACAGATGTACTTAACTGTAGTACTACACACATGTACTTAACTGTAGTACTACACACATGTACTTAACTGTAGTACTACACACATGTACTTAACTCTAGTACTACACAGATGTACTTAACTGTAGTACTACACAGATGTACTTAACTGTAGTACTACACACATGTACTTAACTGTAGTACTACACACATGTACTTAACTGTAGTACTACACACATGTACTTAAGTGTAGTACTACACACATGTACTTAACTGTAGTACTACACACATGTACTTAACTGTAGTACTACACACATGTACTTAAGTCTAGTACTACACACATGTACTTAACTGTAGTACTACACAGATGTACTTAACTGTAGTACTACACACATGTACTTAACTGTAGTACTACACAGATGTACTTAACTGTAGTACTACACAGATGTACTTAAATACTCTTCACATGTGTAATCTGAGGATGTGGAATCTGCCAAAAAGGAATCATTTCACTTCTGTCCACTGCAGGCTGCTGTCAGTTTAGTTTAGAGCAAATATGTAGTTCCTGTAAAGCCCCGATTGACCCGAATCAGTCGAGAAAAAATATTTTAAAATGTATTTATTGGTACAACAGTGATGGATTGTGAATATAATAATAATAATAATAATAATAATAATAATAATAATAATAATAATAATAATAATAATAATAATAATAATAATCCATAAAATAAGAATATTAAAACTGACAAAAACTGATATGAAATCTAAGGCCAGTAAAAGTGTAAAAATGGTCTGCAGAACTAAGGATGATAAGTGTGAACATCAACATGTACAGACGATGCTGCATGATGTGTGCACGGGCGAACAGCATTTTATACTGCACATGATGTGTGCACGGGCGAACAGCATTTTATACTGCACATGATGTGTGCACGGGCGAACAGCATTTTATACTGCACATGATGTGTGCACGGGCAAACAGCATTTTATACTGCACATGATGTGTGCACGGGCCAACAGCATTTTATACTGCACATGATGTGTGCACGGGCGAACAGCATTTTATACTGCACATGATGTGTGCACGGGCGAACAACATTTTATACTGCACATGATGTGTGCACGGGCGAACAGCATTTTATACGGCACATGATGTGTGCACGGGCGAACAGCATTTTATACTGCACATGATGTGTGCACGGGCGAACAGCATTTTATACTGCACATGATGTGTGCACGGGCGAACAGCATTTTATACTGCACATGATGTGTGCACGGGCGAACAGCATTTTATACTGCACATGATGTGTGCACGGGCGAACAGCATTTTATACTGCACATGATGTGTGCACGGGCGAACAGCATTTTATACTGCACATGATGTGTGCACGGGCGAACAGCATTTTATACTGCACATGATGTGTGCACGGGCAAACAGCATTTTATACTGCACATGATGTGTGCACGGGCGAACAGCATTTTATACTGCACATGATGTGTGCACGGGCGAACAGCATTTTATACTGCACATGATGTGTGCACGGGCGAACAGCATTTTATACGGCACCTCTGTGGTCAAAGTACAAAAAGATAAGCATCCAAACTCATGTGGCGTATAATGACTGCCTCAGGATTTGACTGAAAAGGCTGAGATGGGAAAGTGCAAGAAACTTTTCATGCAAATCTGCACCGTCTAATGCCCAGATTCACCTGTCGCCTTAGTGACTGTGAGAACAGCTTTATCATGAGCCTAATGAAGGGCAAACTCAGCACCACGAGGTACCAGTCAGATCTGTGGAGGCACTGGTCCTGCAGTTTGGTGTGAATATTGTGTGTTTGGTCATTGTGTCTTTTTTAACTCTGGACCAAGAGTCTGTAATAAAAGTTTGATGATGATGATGCTGATGACAACAGCATCAATAATAATACAAAGTTCCTGAGGAAGCTCACTGCCAGAACATGTGAAATAAATCCTCCATCATATTATGGGATATACAGTAAAGACATATTTGCTCTAGTGAGCTGAAGGCACCTGCAGTGGACTATGTACATGATTCCTTTGTTATCATCATTGCACTTGTTGTTTTTAGTGTTCTTATTATTCACATCCATCTATAAATGTATAAAGTGCAGGAGTGGTGACAGCAGAACCAGCAAAACCATCAGACAGTCCAAACAAGTGCAGTACTAGGATCAGCAGAAATACTGCGCAGAACCCTCAGTTTTTTTGGTTATTTTCATGTTTTCACAGTTCAAAGATCACATACCTTGTGAGAGTTGATGGATTTTAAGAAGAAGACCACCGACAAGCAAGACGAGGACAGCGATCACACCAGACATGACGGGAATAGAAATCCTCAAGCTGTTTTCTAGTCAAAAGGAAAGTTCAAAATCACAATACTTTTTATATTTGTCCTGCCGTGTGACACTATTTTTTTAATAAACTGCTCAAAAGGGGCAAAAGCTAAAATGTTTTGTTGGTACTTTTACTGTAAAGCAGTTAATGCAGTTGTTGTTTTGGGATATTTTGACATTCACTATCATTTCATATTTGAACTTTCTGTTGTGCTTATTTAACGAAGGTGTTTAATCAGAAACAATAGTGACTGATAAATGTGCCGTTAACTCCAGAGCTCGTCCTGTGAATCAGATTTAGTTTCTTCTTTAGTTTCTTCATTGTTTGGCGTCATGTCAAACAGTTTTCACAGAAACAAAAGATTTTGGCCCCTAAAAACACTTTGTTCAAAAATGTAAATGTCGTATATAGAACACGTTCTAAAAGCAAATTTACCTTGAATTTTTAAGAATGCCGCCATAAAGATGACAGATCTATTGAAAATTTTTTCACCACAGAAGTACAATCCAGAGTCAGAATAATCCACTTTTTTGATTGTGAGATATGTGGTTGAATTATTTAAGGTCATTGTGTATTTCTCCTTTTGCGCATCGCTGTAGAATATAACTTTGCTTCTTGAATCAAACATTGAGCAGATCTGAGTTGAACTGTGTTGGTCGTTCATGTGGAACCAAGAAATGTGACCACGAAGGCGTAAAGGTGGAATGGTGCAATTCACTGTAGCTTCTGCCCCTGGTTGGACCTCAGTGGTAGTAAACTGAGAATATGTGTAAGAGAGGAAACCTGGACAAAAATACACACATTAAAATGGTTGAGCAAAAACAATATGAGTTTTGACCACAATTCTAATACTCACATGAGATAACGAATAAAGTCCACTTGTTCATTGTTGCACAGACACGCGCCGCTGCAGTTCAAGAGGTTCTACCTGGAAAATACACAATGTGAATGTGGATCTGTTTGCTGAAGTAAGTCAGACTTCACCTTGTTGCACAGCTGCATTGCCTCAGTGTGTCTGTGAGAACGCTCTTACTGTACGAGCACAGAGAGCTTTGGAAATGCAACACATTAACCACATTCACTTTAACCAACTAGACTCAGTGCCACTGTGTCATCGGTCATCTCTGCTCGAGCACAGTGGAAGTGGCTTTCATCTGTATATCATATACATGTATTTATAGAAATGAGTTTTTTTTTGCGATAGGTTTCGTCTACTATGGCGCTGCTGCTGGTGGAGTCGCCTCTGCCAGTGGGCTGCCGCCGGTCTGCTGCTTTGAGTGAAAGTGGAAGTGTGAACGCTCACTTTTGTACTAGTAGTAAAATAGTGTACTCGAGATCAGAATTGCTGATATTTTGCAAAAACGGCGCTGGGATAGCACACGACATTCCCAAAGAACTAAGAAGAAAGTACCGGGGCACACGGGCTGGAGCTAAGCTTAAAGCTAAGGCTACAGCAAAAAGGGAGCGAAGATGGAGGTACAAGCCACCAATTCCATCGGTGATTATGGGAAATGTAAATGCACTGAGAAATAAGACTGATGAACTTTCGGCCCTTGTCAGAAATGACAGGATTTACCGGGATAGCTGCTTGATTATGCTCTCAGAGTCATGGCTAACAGCTAAAACACCTGATGCTAATGTGGAGCTCCCTGGCTTCTCCCTGGTGCGAGCCGACAGAGACACAGCGGCGTGTGGTAAAAGTAAAGGTGGGGGCCTCATATTGTATGTGAACAATAGGTGGTGCAACCCTGGACACCTTACTGTAAAAACAGTTGTATGCTGCAAAGACTGAACTGTTAGCCGTTAGCCTTAGACCCTATTATATACCAAGGGAGTTTACGCACGTTCTGGCTGTTTGTGTTTACGTCCCACCAAAAGCGAACGTAGAGACAGCAATCGAGACAGTGCAGAGCTCCAGTCACGACATCCTGATGCTCTTGTGATCATCTCAGGGGACTTCAACCATGTCACCCTGGAGTCTTCACTGTCAACAATGCACCAGTATGTAAACTGCCCTACTCACAAGGACAAGGCCATAGATCTGTTTTATGCAAATATAGGAGACACATATCTAGCCACACCCCTTCCCCCTCTTGGAAAATCAGACCACAATTTGGTGTATTTATTGCCCAGTTATACCCCACTTGTGAAGAGGCAGCCTGTTACCACACAAACTGTGAGGAGATGGTCTCTAGAGGCAGAGGAGAAGCTCAGACTGCTTCGATAGAACAGATTGGAGTGTGTTGCTGGACCATTATGGAGATGACATAGAGGGAGCGTCTCAGTGTCTTACAGACTACATGTTGTTTTGTATGGACATTGTTGTACCTGTTAAGACAGTCAGCTGCTATGCCAATAATAAGCCCTGGATAACAAGTGAGGTGAAGGTGGTACTAAATAGGAAGAAGAATGCTTTTAAAAAAAAGAGACAAGGATGAGTTAAAGAAGGTCCAAACGGAGCTTAGGGACTGTTTAAAAACAGCTAGAGAAACATACAAGGAGAAGGTGGAAGGAAGTTTGAGTGAAAACAACGTCAAAGAAGTATGGGAGGAAATGACAACAATAACAGGGTGCAAGAAAGACACGAGACTGGCTGGGGGGAGCACTGAGAAGGTGGATGAATTAAACATCTTTTTTAACAGGTTTAATCATACGCTGTCTCCCCCCTCTGGTCCTGCCCCAGCTCCTCCAACACCCGACCTTCAATCACATGTGGACCTCTGTCCCCCCACCCTCTCACCACCCCATGCTTCTTGTCCTAGTCCTGCAGAGAGACCTGTTGACGCCTCTACTCATCCCTTGCCTTCCCCTTTTCCTCCCACCGTACAGGACCCCACCCCCACATCATCAGCCCTCTACGCCCCTCACATTACAGAACATCAGGTGAGAGGAGAACTTAAGAGACTGAACATCAGAAAGGCAGCTGGCCCTGACAAGGTGTGCCCCAGGTTGTTAAAAGTTTGTGCAAACGAGCTTGCACCTCCACTCCAACATCTTTTTAACCTGAGTTTACACCTGGGTATCGTCCCCTCTCTCTGGAAAACATCATGTATCATCCCGGTTCCCAAGGTTAGGCATCCTAAGGATCCCAATGACTTTCGACCGGTCGCTTTAACCTCGCACATAATGAAAACCTTGGAGAGGTTACTATTGCACCGGCTGAAGACACAAGTACAACATGCACAGGATCCTCTTCAGTTTGCCTATAGGGAGAAGGTGGGGGTAGAGGATGCTGTCCTGTATCTTTTTCATCGGACTCTCTCCTACCTAGATGACGGAGGCTGCGCAGTGAAGATTCTCTTTTTTGACTTTTCATGTGCATTTAACACTATTCAGCCCACTCTGTTGCAGGAAAAGCTCAATAACATGGCAGTTGAGCTGTATATTGTGTCCTGGATAACAGACTATTTAACAAATCGCCTGCAGTATGTGAAGCAACATCTCCAGCACCATTAGTAGCAACATAGGAGCTCCTCAAGGGACAGTGTTGTCCCCAGCCCTATTCACTCTGTATACATCTGACTTTCAATACAACTCTGAGACCTGCCATATGCAGAAGTTTTCAGACGATACAGCCATAGTATCCTGTATCAGAGGGAATGAGGAAGGAGAGTACCACAATCTTGTGGACAACTTTGTGGGATGGTGTGGGAAGAACAAGCTGCAGCTGAATGTAATGAAAACGAAAGAGATGACCGTGGATTTCCGGAGAAAGACCCCCTCTCTTCAACCTGCCTGCATAGGCAGTGAGAAGGTAGAGACAGTAACATCTTATAAGTACCTGGGGGTCTTACTGGACAACAAATCTGACCGGACACCAAACACTGACCTCCTCTATAAAAAGAGTCAGGCAAGGCTGTATTTTCTGAGGAGGCTTGGCTCTTTTAACATTTCCTTAAAGCTACTACACATGTTCTATCAGTCGGTAGTGGCCAGTGCACTTCTGTATGCTGTTGTGTGCTGGGGGTGCAGTACCAGCAGGAGGAATATCAACTGGCTGAACAAAATCATCAAGAAAGCAGAAGCTCTGTGGTGGGGCTGAAGCTGGCTCCTCTAGAAACAGTGTCCAAACTTAGAGCAGTGATGGACAACACCAACCACCCTCTCCACTCAGCCTCCACACAGAGAAGGAGCAGGTACAGCAGCTGCTTTCTCAGAGCTGCTCCACAGAAAGACTGAGAAAGTCATTTGTCCCTCGTGCCATCAGACTTTATAATTCTGTGGAGGGGAGGGGGAGAGGGCACTAAAGCACTTTGAAACTTTGGATTTTAAGTATGATATATTTATGTTTTATCTATTTTAATATTGCATCATATATTTTATTGTATGAATGGTTTTAATGTATGTGTGAAGCAGCTGATCATCACAATGAATTTCCTTCGGGATTAATAAAGTTCTATCTGTCTATCTATCTATCTATCTATAATCTGTGATATGTGCACTGTAATTACAGATGTTCATTCATACACACTCTCCCTGTTTTTAATCACACAGCCCTTGTTCTTCTTTTATCAAGTTAACTGAGAGACCGGTGGCACGAGACAAATGGCACAAAGCACAGATTGGATTTTACCCCCGTAACCCCACTGTTTTACCCCCGTGACCCCACTGTTTTAAATGAAAAAACAGTATCTAGTACTAGAGAGGATGAGGAGAGTGAAGGAGAGGATGAGGAGAGTGAAGGAGAGGATGAGGAGAGTGAAGGAGAGGATGAGGAGAGTGAAGGAGAGGATGAGGAGAGTGAAGGAGAGGATGAGGAGAGTGAAGGAGAGGATGAGGAGAGTGAAGGAGAGGATGAGGAGAGTGAAGGAGAGGAGGAGGAGAGTGAAGGAGAGGATGAGGAGAGTGAAGGAGAGGATGAAGAGAGTGAAGGAGAGGATGAGAAGAGTGAAGGAGAGGATGGACTCTGATTGGACAGAAGGAGTATTCAGAGTTAGGTGATGAAGGAGCAGCTAAACTCTGGAGAGGAGATGAGGTGGACAGGAGCAAAGTCAGATCTTCCAGGGTGAACAACTTCCACTTTAAGAAGACACTCAGGCACGAGAGCCCTGTGGTCATAGAGGGTGAAGGGCACTGCTGAGGGGCCAATACAGAGGATACAATCACTTCAAACTTCAAACCATAGAACGAATAATCATGCAAAACCTTGAATTGAGGCATATTCTAAAAAAATATATGATTTTTTGTGCTCACGATTGCTCCTGACTGTTCACTGGATGGAACATTTTTAGTAAAGAACACATTTGTCAGTGCCAAAAATGTTCGTAAAAAGGCCGGAGCACCCTGAGAAAACCTGTGCAGACATGGTGAGAACATGCAAACACTGAGAAGCAAACCCCAAACCATAATCACCTGCGAGGTGATATGGCAAAGTACGAGTATCACAATCACTGGGACGTTATGGGAACAGGGGAGATGGTTCTACACACGACTACTACAAACATACAATACAGAAACACACAGAACAAACACAGAGGACACCTGCATCAGAACAGAACGTCTGAGGGACTGTGAAGGCCACGCAGCATGATCCAGTCCACAGGTAGAAGCATTTGCTCTAAGTCCTCTTCAGTGCTGTGGTCTGATGGGCAGGAAGGAGAAGGATGCTGACGTTGGATGAGCTGGTGAGGAAGGCAGGATCTGTAGTGTGTGCAGAGCTTGTCTCACTTAAATCTGTGGCTGAGAAGAGGGCCCAAAACAAGCTCCTGTCGTTACTGGAGAACCTCCAGAACCCCCTGCACAGAGAAGAGGGCCCTAAACAAGCTCCTGTCCTTCCTGGAGAACCTCCCCCTGCACAGCACCATCACCGGAGAGGACAGCACCTCTGCCTTGTTCTACAGACACACTCTGGAAGTTATATGTGGGTCAATGACGTGTAAGGAGTTTTAACAGGCAATTTTTAAAATAGAAAAAAATATTAGTTTATATTGGACTTTTTCAGTTGCATAAATCTGTGTTTAACATTTATATGAAGCATTTTGAGTGTAAAATGTCATGTGGTGCGACCGAGAATAACCTTAAAATTGTTTTATTGTCTAAAACACAGGTGTCAAACATGCGGCCCGGGGGCCAGATCCGGCCCTCCAAGACCTTTAATCTGGCCCTCGGCTGATTTTCTATTAAAATATGTAAAATTTTCAGATTTTTCTGGTAATTTTCTACGCCTCTTAGCATAGCAGCATCTCCAGTGCTTCTGTGTGTGGCCGCCTCCCACCAGAGCAGCACAAATGAAGACTCGCCTCTTTCCAAACGCTCTTAAAGGACGATCGTTTTGACTGTGACCATGACGCCCTCATCAGCAAAGTGTCAAAAATAAGAAAAGTGGAGCTGAGTGCAGGATTTTCCAAGAAAAATTTACTAATTCTTCTTTTTCACGGAGGTGAATGGGAAACCTGTACGCTTGGTGTGTTTGCAACAAGTGGCGGTGCCCAAGGAATATAAATATAAAGGAGGAATATAAACACCACTATGAGACACAACATGGCGAAAAATACAATAACTTGAACAGAGAATGGAGTTTTCCAATCCGGCCCCTTTGGGATCAAAGTAGGTTGTATACGGCCCCCGGACCAAAATGAGTTTGACACCTCTGGTCTAAAACATGGTTGGGATATTAATCTTCTGAGTAATATGAAGTGTATAGAAACAAACTGTTGTGTTTCTTTAGGTTTTTAATGCATATTGATATTTTCTTTTGCTCCAATATGACAGTCGCCTGCTTGTGTTTAATGAACAAACTACTGCCCTGGAAAATGCATCAAATGAAGAAAAATGCCTAAAGAACCGTTCACCCAAGTCGACTTTGTCTGTTATTAAACTCCAGCCACAGAATTCCTGCTGTTATTAGTCGCACCACATGATGCACGGTCGCACCACATGACATTTGAACACTTTAAAAGGTTCAAATTTCAGAATAATTCAGCTCATTTCTGTCGTATCTCTGATCTGCATGGAACCAAATCATTTTTTTTTCAGAAATCATGAGTTATTCTCCATGTTTTTTTATATTTAACTGAGGAAACTGCAACTGGACAGAAAATGTAGGCGTCATGTCATTGACCCTTGTACCTCACGTCATACGCTTCACTGTAATTTGACAAATCGATATACTGTACATTGATGTTATGTATTATATTTTGTATTGTATGCTGCCTAAAAAACAAAACAAATTTCCTAATAAAGCATCTATCTAATCCAGGGATCTCCAACCTGTAGTTCGGGAGCGACCAGCAGCTCTCCACCCCCTTCCAAGTAGATTTCTGAATGATTTGTACTGCACTTAATAACTAAAATCTGATTAATTACCATTGTAAACGTGTCATTTACAATGACACTTGTAACTTGTGCACTAATAAATGGATAATAGTTTGCGTTTAAAAGGCATTTACGGCTGTGTTCAGATTGCAGGGCTTAGTGCTCAATTCAGATTTTTTTGTGAAATCAGATTTTTTTTTGTGGAGTTCACATTTCCAATTAAATGCGACTTGTGTGTGATCTGCAGTGTGAACTTTAAACGCCTCCAAAGTGCCCCACATGAGCATCGGAGGACACGATGACGTCACAGCAGCGAGCGTGCTCAGGGTTTATGGAAGTCGCCTAAACATGGCCGCGAGCATGGAGCACCTGGAGAGTTTAAAGTTGCCGTTGTACCATTGTCTCGCAGGAGGAAACACGTCTTCGGCCTATTTCAGTGAACAAACGTGTCGGCGTTGAGCTGTATTGGCTCACAACAGGAGCTTTTAATGCACAACAGCCAAACTCTCGCTTGTTGCTGACGTGTAGGTCGGATGAATGTGACCTGGCCGTTCAGACTGAAGTCACATGGCAAAAGATCGGATATGTATCGGTTTTAGGAGCACAGATCCAAGTGGCCTGGATCATATTTGAAAAAAATCAGATCTGTGTCATTCAAAGTGCCATCAGATTTGTTGGAAGCCGCATATACAACATGTCAAGAGTAAAATCTCAAAAACTATTGGCAAACTTTATAAAACAAAACCTTTATTAGATAGGAAAAGTTTGCATTTATTATATTCATCACTTGTGCTTCCTTATCTGTCTTACTGCTGTGAAATCTGGGGAAACACATGCAAAACATATTTAGATCCAATAATTAAATTACAAAAAAGGGTCGTACGAACCATTAATAACGCTGGATTCCACGATTCAACCAATGAACTTTATGTGAAATCTAATATATTGAAATTTGCAGACATAGTTAAGTTTAAAATCATGGAAATTCTGTATCGTGCTGTGAATAATTATCTTCCTGTAGGAATACAATCTTTATTTAAATTACGAAATAGTTTGTACACCTAAGAGGTTTGCTGCGGTTTGAATTAAGTAAAGTCAGAACCAATGTCAGACAAAGATGTGTCTGTTTTAGGAGCTAAACTCTGGAATGAGCTTGACGATCGGTTTAAGTTGATTAGTTCTCTAATACAGTTTAAAAAAAGGTTAAAATATGAAATGATGAACATGTACACATTGTTCTAAAGAGTAAAAAGACGGGAATAATAAGAACAAGGTAGAATATTTGAGTTGTTGTAATGTTGAGGGGGGCTTGCTTCAGCCCAGTCCTTTTTTGGTTGTGACCAACACAATGAGGAAATGTATTTGTAAATGTTATTTTTTTATGAATGTTGACAACCAAAATAAATAAATTCATTCATTCATTCATTCATTAAAAGATCAGATACAGGTCGCACAGGAGCGAAAAAAAATAGATTTGGGTCACTTCAGGCTGCAGTCTGAACGTATCCTAACTGTACCCATCTAAAGCAGCCCAGACCTTCTCTTGTTTTCTTGCATCCACTAAAATGAGTTGCTCTCTGGCATTTTAGTAGTTAGAACCAGAGGTAAAAGGTTGGAGACCCCTGATCTAATCTAATCATCTCAGTGTAACACATTTCCTGCTTATAGCTACTGGTTTATTTTAAATTTTTATTATTGCTGTGGGTTTTTGTTTCGAGTCTAACTGATTTCTGCGTTTTTTCCCGCATCCTCAGTGTCTGGTACCTGGTTTCTATTCTCTCAGAGGTGAGAATGATCCTTTCTGATGAAATGATACTGTGGTGTACTGTGGAAGTACATACCATCATTTAACAGGAAGTCCTATGTGGTCTCAGCTCACATTTACAGCATGGCACACTGGGCTTAGACTGTGCAGTGGTGAAGAGCAGCCTGCTCCACTTCCTGTATTTAAATGACACAAATAGAACTGTTCCATGTGATACCAGAGACATGATAAAAATAGACCCAGCCGCAGCCGCACAGTCATGCTGAAAGTAGTGGTCAAGTTAGTTTCATTTTCCAGTAAGTGAAAACTTTTATAACGGTTCAAAAACTTTCAGGCCTAAGTGTAGATGAGCTTTTTATTGTTTTGCGGTGCATACAGTGACAACAAAGCTAAAACTCTGTACTATTCACATTTATATTTTATTTTATGTCTAAGCAAAAAGAAATATTCCAAACAACTTTCAAACATGAAGGTAATTATCAAAGCAGTGCTGATATGGAAGGGCTCTTAATCGGAGGGTCGATGCTCTGATGGAAACAGTGACCAGTGCGTTTTGGTGTAGAAACTTCACCCTCGTCTGTGTGATGGGGTCGAAGGTGCCGCGGGCCGTCTGTAACCCGTCAGTCAGGTGCTTATCCAAAAGCCTTTTGGAGCTTTGAACCATGCTAGAATTATTTTCTGTTTTCATTGACTCGCTCAAAGTTTACTCAATCAGAGTTGTATTTAGACTGATTCATGCACATTTGCGTGATCTTTATTCTCCTGTATTGTTGTACTGATCCACCCCCATTTTCATCACCTCTGCTCTGTGCTTCATTCTCCAATTTTATATATTGATATACATTTGTATATCTGTGATTTATTTTGATTTAACCTTTATTTAACCAGGAAAGTCCCCTTGAAATTTCTAATCTCTTTTTCAAAGGAGTCCTGCCCTGCACACACCGCTTTCATACTAGGCAATGTGGGTGAAGTGCCTTGCCTAAGGGCACAACGGTACTTTAAAAAATTATTATTTATTTATTTTTTTGGGACTGGCGCTCCCCCGTTTTCCCAGTGTTCTCCCATCCAAGTCCTGACCAGGCCGGGCCCTGCTGAGCTTCTGAGATCTGATGAGGTCAGATGAGACGATATGACCACGATACACATATAACATCTCAATATTGATCTAAAATGACTTAATAAAAGAAATAAGTCGACTGACATGAGCGTTAGAGCTGATGTTGCGGTAAACAGCGTCACAACAGAGAAACATGTTAGCACCTCACATCGCACTAGTGAGGAGCACAGTTTTGTCATTTGTACCAAAATGACTGTGTAACTGCTGAATCAGACGTGTGTCACTGATTAGGAAAATAAAACTGGACACCAAAGTAAGTACAGAGCAGTGGAGGTGGTGAACTTGAGTTGGTTGGAACAATGATCTGATGAATCTGATGATGAATAGAGGCGTATGAAGGTGATCGAAACAACCATGAATCACTCTGAACACAACTTTGAGAGGGGAACAAGAAACAAGTGTAACAAGGCTGAACGCTTTCAAAAGTTGATTTAGCTTAATATGTTCACTGGAAACAAACGCGACCCAGCCGGATAAGCGGGAGAAGATGGATGGATGGATGGATGGATGGTGAAAAAAACAGCTCATCTTGTGCTTGAGTAAATGACATGAGGTTCCACTTGTCTGTGCAAAGTCTGAGGTCTTTTTGCGGCTTTAATATTGACCGCAGCATATTCCAGCTCTTCGCACCGGACCTGAAATCAACCGTTTTTTAGCTCAAATTTCCATGATCATAATAAGACATTGAAATCCAACCTTACCTCATTGGCGCTTTCTTGCCACTCTTTACTGACTGAAAGAAGTAAGAAAGTTTTTGGATCAGAATCTGCAGGACTCAAGAGGCGCTACAGGGATATTATAGGTCTGATTACAGTGCTGCACTCATTAAACTGACTTGAATAAAAACAATCTATGAAATAGTCTGTACCTTTTTTAAGTCGGCTGTACTTTATGGCAAGAATAATGACAACCAAAGCCAGAATTCCACTTAGAGCCCCAAGAGCGATGCTTGTCAGTAACATCCAACTGAACCTGCCTGTGAAAGAAGTGCTGTTTAGTTCGTAAAGTTAGTCAATAAAGGGCCCATGTGACACTATTTTCTGATCAAAGTCATTATGTTTCCTCATCACAAACATCTTTTCTCAAACAGAAAAAAACTCCACTGTGGTTTTACACTCCATACACCTTCACTAGAATCATTTGGAGCATTTCAGTCCCGTCATGTCCTGTCATCTCTCTGTAGCTGTTCACTTGAAATCTACCACTTCATGACATCACAAGGTGGAACAGAGCATTTTGAGCCTCGGAGATGTAGACAGACTCATGATAAAGCGCTACTCAAACATGTGCAAATGAACAAACAGAACTACAAGTGTGTTTTTGAGGACATATTCATATTCTAACGAGGCTTAAAGCTCACAAGAGTCAATTTCGATTTTAATTTAAATCAATTTAAGAAATAATTTTGTCCAAAAATTCTTACCGGTTTGTTGCTTTCCGTTCCTTGCACTATTGGTGGGCTCTGCGTTATCTGAAAAGAAAGCATATTTGCATGAATTGGAAGTTAGAATGTATTTATAAATGTTTATTTCTTGGTGTAAAATAAATTGGCTTAAATATATGTGAATTTTAGCAGAAAAAAACATGTCCTGGCAGTTTTGTCTATATTCTTGAAAAAATACGGGCTAAACAATTGCAATTTCAATGGAAAGTACGTTGAGAATATAAGTGCATTTACTTTGTGTAGAACAAAAAGGGACAGAGGTGGAAATGTTTAAAACCAGCGGGCTGAGGATCAACGGCAATTTTCTGTTCAACTGCAATTTCCTCTGTTAAAAAGGTTCAAATTTCATAATAATTCAGCACATTTCTGTAGCACCTCTGACCTCCATGGAATTAAATCATTTTTACAGAAATCCTGAGTTATTCTGCATGTTTTTTGTACTTCAGGTGTTCAAATGTCATGTGGTGCGACCGTGCATCATGTGGTGCCCCAATAGGCTCCACAGAAAGTGAATAAACATGGAAACATAATCTGACATAGACACACACTGACACACACTGACACACACTGACACACACTGACACACACTGACACACACTGACACACACTGACACACACTGACACTCAGAGTCCAACAGAACAATCAGCAAACACATTCTTTCATCCTCAGTCTCTTGATGAACACATGATCCTTGGCAGGTGCAGTGTGGGACAATTCTCTCCAGACACTGTTGCCAACCAACTGTCGCCATGCGGCACCTAATTCTGTGGCTGGAGTTTAATAACAGACAAAGTCGACTTGGGTGAACGGTTCTTTAGGCGTTTTTCTTCATTTTCAGCATTTTCCAGGGCAGTAGTTTGTTCATGAAACACAAACAGGTGACGTCATATTGGAGCAAAAGAAAATATCAATCTGCATTAAAAATCTAAAGAAACACAACAGTTTATTTCTATACACTTCATATTACTCACAACTTAGATTAATATAACAACCATGTTTTAGAAAATAAACTATTTTAAGGTTATTCTCGGTCGCACCACATGACATTTTACACTAAAAATGCTTCATATAAATGTTAAACACAGATTTATGCTCCTGACACTGGAAATATTTGAAAAAGTTTAACAGAAACCAATTTTTTTATATTTTGTATATATTTGCCTGTTGAAAATCCTTATACGTCATTGAACCCTAAATAGGCTGTGTGCTGTGAAAATGTCACCATGTGTGAAAAAATGAACTTTTGCTCTGTTTTACAAAGAAAAAATGCTTAATTTTACTGCTTTTTAATTTCTGTCTCTGTTATGTCGTGATTATGTGGAGCACCAGTCAATATCTGGACACACTTTATTTTCATTAGTATTTAAACTATAGATCCTCCCTGAAGACATCAAAACGTATGTATGTGATGTAATGTAGGAAACAAAAGTGAATTTAAAGTTATATTTTTATCACTGCTTTTGACTCCTGACCCAACTGTCGGCTGTTTAAAAAAAAAAAACTGAAATATCCGCCGTTTGCCTTGAACCCTGGATTGCACTTTTGGCCTATTGACATTTTGGTTGTGGTTGAGGTCAGGGCCTAGTTTTGAGGTAACGGTTAGGGCCAGGCTAGAGCAAGTTTGTAGCTATTATAATTGATGGACAGTTGACATGGGAATCCCACATAGAGCAAGTTAAATCAGAAGTGTCCCAAACAACAGCTGCATTACACAACGTCAAATATTGTCTTGTATATTGTATAACTCACTGATTGTTCCATATCTGTTGCACTGAAGTGTGGGGAAGTGTAATCCAATATTTAAAACATACACTGAACCAATCTTCCTTTTACGGAAACGGGCCGTTCGTGTCGTAAAATAATACAATATTTATACAAAAAAATTGGTAGAATATAACCTCTTCAACACTATGTGCAAACTTCAGTTACATTACCAAACAGCAAAACACATTCAAAAAGAGAGAAAGTAGTTAGAAATTAAGAGGAACTCTTTTTTTTTTTTTTTTTTTCTAAATCTGAATTTAGAACAAAACCAAAGGAGCGATGTTTCTCAATCCAAGGAGTTTGTCTATGGAACGGTCTTGGGAAAATAAAACATCCAGGTCTATTCAAGTCTTTTTTTTAAAGTGTGAAAGTAGCATTATTGAAAAGCTAGAGTGCCTCTGTGTAAAAAGAAGAGTAGTTTTTTTGGTTTGTTTTTTTGTTGAACGTCTGCAGCCCAGCCCAGTGCACTTGTAATATAGTTTTGAGTTGATAAGGGGCAGATGTTATAAGGTTTTGCTTCTTTCTGTGCTGTTTCACTCATATTTATGTTAAAGTTGTACAGATGCATGTGGGTCGCATTTGGTTTGGTTTGTTTGAATGAAAGAAAGAAGAAAGAAAGAAAGAAAGGGCCAGGGTGAGAGTCCAGGCTATGGACCTCATTCTCCAACAGGCTCCAACAGCTCCTTATATTATTGTGTTTCTATATTTTATGTTTACTTGTGCTTTTACATTCATATAATTATGCAATTTGTTATTTTTGCTGCTTATTTTGAATTTGTTATTACCATTTACAGTCCTGTGCAAAACTTTTAGGCAGGTGTGAAAAACAAACAAACAAAGACGGCTTTCAAAAATATAAATAATTATTGATTTTTTCAATTTACAAAATGCAAAGTGAGTGAACAAAAGAAAAAAGCCAAAGACATCATGGAGTGAGTCTGGGATTAACATGAAGAGACAGAAGGATGTGAGGAAGCTCCATCCACACCTGATCTGAGCTCAGTTCTTCTACATGTTTGGAACAGAAACCAGCCCAGGTCCTTCACAAAGACCAGCCCAGGTCCTTCACAAAGACCAGCCCAGGTCCTTCACAAAGACCAGCCCAGGTCCTTCACAAAGACCAGCCCAGGTCCTCCACAAAGACCAGCCCAGGTCCTTCACAAAGACCAGCCCAGGTCCTTCACAAAGACCAGCCCAGGTCCTTCACAAAGACCAGCCCAGGTCCTTCACAAAGACCAGCCCAGGTCCTTCACAAAGACCAGCCCAGGTCCTTCACAAAGACCAGCCCAGGTCCTTCACAAAGACCAGCCCAGGTCCTTCACAAAGACCAGCCCAGGTCCTTCACAAACTGTCTGCACGTAAACCTAGAAGAACTGAGGCTCTTCTGAAGGCAAAGCTCACACCAAATATTCATCTGATTTACATTTCTCTTCTGTTCATTCGCTGCATTTTGTTGATTGATGAAAATAAATGATGAACACTTCCATTTTTGAAGGCATTCCTACTTTACAGCCTTTTTTCCACACCTGCCTAAAACCTTTGAACAACACTGTATATTTTTACTCTGTCATTATAACACAGCTCTGGAAGAAAATAAGAGCCCACTGCATGTTTTTGTCTGAACTCAGCGTCTCTACATGTGTGACGGCCGTTCTGTTCCGGCGTCTGTTGAATCTTATAATAAATATATATTTTTTGTGTTATTTTGACAATTTGTCATTTTCTGCAAATAAATGTTCTAAATGACAATATTGTTATTTGGAATTTGGGAGAAAGTAGTTTATAGAAAGAAACAACAATGCTAATTTTACTCAAACACAGACCTATAAGTAGGAAAACCAGACAAACTGATCATTTTGCAGGGGTTTCTTTTTTTTTCCCAGTTCCGTATATGGGGATGCTGTTTTTTCAGTCCCGATATTGGCATTGATATTATGTCTTTAAGTATCTGCTGATAGCCGATATTAACCGATAACCAGTGGGATTGAAAATGGCATTTTTTTTCTCTCAAAACACATTTATCTTGACTATGACTCTTATGTATCCTGCAAAGAACTGCTTAACAGCTTTGTATGAATTAAAGTTCAAACATCATGACGTGTGCACTGCTGTGTCCAAATACTTTCCCCTGTGGATCAATAAAGTTTGTCTAAGTCTATTTACTTTCCAAAATATCTTTTAAACGTGTGAAAACATGGACACAGAGCAAAGACTTAAAACCTACAGTGAGAGTAGACAAACTTACCTGCAACTCTTAAGTACGTCGACTCCCCAAGGACCATATTTGACCTCATGAAGGATCCACAGAAATACAGTCCAGAGTCTGAGGTTTGTGCTTCACAGATGGTCAAAAACATGTCTGTGATGTTGCTGCTCATTTGAAACCTCCAGTGTTTAAATCCAGAACAATATGAAGGTCTATCATGAGGTTTAATCATGGAAGAGATACAGCGAGCTTTAGTCCCATTCTCCACTCTGAACCAGTCCACTTCAGTCACTGATTTGGAGATATTTGAACACGACAAAGTGATGTTTTCTCCGAGACCAACCTCCAACTTCTTGTACCCCAGCGCGCCCATCGCCCAAACTGGTAAAACAGTACAACAACTTGTAAAAACTCAAATAACGTGGACAACATAATCCCTACATGTACTTACCACATAGACTGGTAACCACCAGTGTTAAAACAGAGCTGTCCATTGTACTGCAGATGCACCAGTGAAGTCAGGGTTTGTCATCTGGAGACTAAATAAGTCAGAGGTGTGGTTTTCAGAAAATGTGGTGAGAAAGAAGACAGGGCTTTTTTAAAATTGGTAAATGAAACTGAAAAAGTTCTCACTTCTGGTGTAACTAGTGGTGTGGAGGTTTGGTTTAGTGAGGAAATGAAATTTGAGTTTTTGTTCTTGTACATTGTGACAAAGTAGAGTCAGGGTACTTTGTCCCATTATTTAATTTAGTCACTTTAGTTTGTTAATTTGACATTTTTCATTGTTTCATTTAGTTTCTCCATAACCAACTAAACAGCTGAATTAAAACTGTCCCGGGTTTGTTCTGTTTAGTTCCATTTTCAGTAAATCAAACACTTCCACATTCTTAGTTTAATCTGCTTTATTTAGTTTAAAATTGTCATTTAAAGTTAAGTTACTCAGTTCAATCATTCATTCCACTGACCCCCAGAGACAAAGAGAAGGGATGTTCCGGTCTCTTGGTTCTGCCCAGGTGTTCACCAGGTTTAGGGGGAATTGGTTTTGAGTTGAAGTTTACTGGTTTGTTTTGTGTTTGTTTCTTATTGTTTCTGTTGTTTGTGTTACAGCACGTTTTCTGTTGGGACCTTTGAGGACAGTCTCTTTTTGAGACAGTCTGCTGTTTGAGTCCAGGGTAAACTGTGATCACTCCCCTGGGGTAGAAATGGTATATACCAGGGAGGAGCTAAGGGGGTTTAAATGGAGGCTGCAGTTAGCACAATCAGATCCCATCAGTGCACTGGGCAGTGTGGTCCTTTCCTCAGTTGAGTTAATGTTTGTTCTTTGATTCTGTTCTTTAACAGATTATTCTGTATATTTGTATATATTTTTAAGCCACGTTCACCACGGTGATTTTTGCAAAATAAATTTTGGTCTAAAGGAACTGGTGAGTCTGCCTCCTACTTGACCCCTTTGGCCAACTTCCCCACATACATCCTCTGTAAGATTCAGTTTCCCCCATCAACCCAAAACATGCAGCACCTGAACTAACATCAAGGACCATGACGTCCTCCTCCTGTGGGTTCACCACCTGCAGAGGGGTTCATGAGGACTGGGCAGTAAACTGCCCCCATGACCCAGCCGGATTAAGCGGGAGAAGATGGATGGATGTCACTGTTCTAAATGATGAGAATAAGCAAAGCAACAGCCTGTTGTTTTAAAAACATTGGATAAAGACAGAGCAGTGTCCTGTCCTGAGACCCCCCAGGAACAGCAGATTCCACCATCACATGTGACAGGAACACAGAAATGCTTTAGCAGTTGTTAGTTCACAGTATCTAAACCCATAAAATACATTCTTTAGCTTAAATAGACCCCAACAGAAAACAAAGTCAAAGTTTTCCACCACATATGATTCTGAACTCTTCCTAAGTTCAAACATTAGTATTGTGTTTTAAAATGAAGATGATCTTGTTTTCTTCACATTATTTGAATACATATATTCTGTGGAGGTTTGGTTTAGTGAGGAAATGACATTTTAGTTTTTGTTCTTGTGCATCCTGTAAGATTCAGTGATAATGAGGTCATCGAGTCGAAAGTTGAAGACGCTTGCAAAACTGCTCATGTGAGGTTACAGGGCTAATAACTGTAAAGCAGATCTAAGTCGCATTTTTACTTCTCTGCAGTCTGTGTGCAGAAAAAATAATTAAATTGTGTGTGATTCTACTTATATTTTATTTCAATAAAAAGGGAAAAAAGTGTTAAAGTGCATTGACTGTTCTCGTGAGGAGGAGCTCTGTCACTGAAGGTTACTTGAAAGGTGCATTGTGTAACTTTTCTGCTTCGTCAAATCATTTTCTCCATGAAGATGTTATTGCTTTGTCTGGAATGTTCCACAGTGCGGCATTAAACCTTTCTATCTTCATGCAGACCAAATCAGACCAAGTTACAGGTCAGATCTGTGGAGAGGCGACCCCACTCACAGTCAGAATACCTGTTTTCTAAGGGTGTAACGATATCCAAGTCTCCTGATACAATATCGTCACAGTCTGAACCTCACGGTACGATATTTATTGCGATATCGTGGGAAAGCTCACGATATTACGATATTCTACAGAATAACAAGACTGACTCTAAAACACTTTGCCCAGTCATTTGGTACATTTATTGTCATTGGGGATGGAACGAAATCCAAATCTTGGATTTCGCTCCGCTCCAGATTTTCACCATAAACATCTCACCGTACGAGATTTATTGCAGTATTTTGTGGAGGCAAAAACAAAACTGAATCTGCTCCTTTTTCCTCTAAAAATGCTTCACAGACTTAATCCACAGAATGAAGATGTAAAAGTGCTTAGAACAGTTATTCCTTCATGTCGTCTGCACTGAAACGGAGCAAAGGATCATGTTTTTGTTTTAGTTTTGTTTTTATTTCTAAATCAACACTGATTGACAATACAATATCACCATATTTTGGTTATTGTTACATCCCTACTGTTTTTCTAAGTATTTTTGAGCTCTAAAACCACCAGAGCTGTTTAATGTCACACTGTGGAACATTCCAGGCAGAGCATTGACGTCTCCATAGAAACAAGCAGGTGACGGACCCCCAATCAAAAAGTTACTCTGTGCACTTTTAAAGAGGGGTATTATGCAAAAAGGACTTTTGGAGCTTTCTGCCATGTTATAATGTTGTTCCCACATTAAAAATGTGCCTGGAGGTTTTCCATGTCATCCATGCATGTTTGAGTAATCTAGTGATCTCTCCTGAGCCCTGTAGAGCTCCTGCAGTTGTCCTCACACAGTCCCAGCATGCACCTCCAAATCCCACACTAGCAGTCATAAGTTGTGTCCCAATTCAGAAGGCTGCAGCCTCCTGAAGCCGCATAGGCCGCAGCCTCCTGAAGCCGCATAGGCCGCAGCCTCCTGAAGCCGCATAGGCCGCAGCCTCCTGAAGCCGCATAGGCCGCAGCCTCCTGAAGCCGCATAGGCCGCAGCCTCCTGAAGCCGCATAGGCCGCAGCCTCCTGAAGCCGCATAGGCCGCAGCCTCCTGAAGCCGCATAGGCTGCAGCCTCCTCCTGACGGAGCTGCGCCCGTCGCCCAGCAACCGAGACATGCTGCTAATGCTAATGCTAACAACACGCACCTGCAGATTACGCACACAGATCATTAACAAAGATTACGCACGGGTAATCAAACTGTCACATTTTGAGAACAAGTTATTCTAATAATTCCAAAACACATTTTATGGCTAAAATATTGCTGTTTCTTCAATACATCTAAAATAGGCTAAATTACCTTAAAGTTTCAAAAACAGTGATGAGATGTGCATGAAGTATTTTTAAATTGATAAGGAATTACATGTGTACAGGGAATGCATTTAAGTCATTTTATAAAGACTCTCCTTTGAGAAAAATGCTTTATTAAACAATCAAATCAACTTCTGGAAATACTTTGTCATAATATGAAGAGTCAAACATTAAACCCATCACACACACACACACACACACACACACACACACACACACACACACACACACACACACACACACACACACACACACACACACACACAATGCATTCATAGGTTAATAATAAATAAATAAAACATGTCAGTGCACTCCCATTGTGTAACTTTCTTTTTTTACAGAAGCAGGTGCCAATCCAAAATGAACAAATTATCTGTGCCAAATATGATCAGATTGAATACTGCTTCACTGCAGGACAATAGTACATTCTTATAGTACATGTAATTATAGTTACTATTAAAAGACACATCAGATCACTGGGACATCTCACCGTGAATCAAATGTCACAGTGAAAAACGTTCAGATAAACTTATTCTGAACCTAAACTGCCTGGAGACATCACTATGAGGACACATTCAGGACAGCAGCAGACAGCGGTGCAGGAAGCCAGATGCACCCAGAGGCCCCACAGGTCTTCTGCAGGTTGTGTCAATATAATGTATTCCCAGAATGAAATGCATGTGTGGGAGGCTTATATTACATGACTTACAAGTAAATATTATTATACTGCATGAAATAATGTGTGTTTTTACCTGACCTCCGAGCTACCCCTGTCCGTGAAAATGTGGCGTTTCTTCCTCTTTAATCACTCCATGATCTTTTCCCCTAACAGTAAAAAAAAAGTGTTTGATGGAAATCTGTCCAAATATGAAAGTCTGAGCGGACTTGCTTAGCTGTAAATTACTAGCCAAACTTTTAGCTCAAAGCTCCAAAGTTCACACAGTTAAAAACAAACTTTTTTGACAGTTTTGTGGGAGTTATTTTAAGTTTACCGTTGTGTTAGTGATGATTTCCAATAGTTAAAAGTGTGTACTCACGTGTCTGCTTTTCGCTCCGTGTTTTTTGCTCCGTGTTTTTCGCTCCGTGTTTTTGCTGTTTTTGAACATTACAGCCGCTGCGCGGTGCATGCTGGGATATTGGAGGCCGCGAAGGATACTCGGATGTAGCCTTCGTTCACGGCCCGATCTCCATGGAAACCAGGCCGGTTTTAAGGCTGCATTTGAAGGCTGCACGAAATATAATGAAATGGACCAGGCCTTGGTTTACCGGAAGTGACGTATGCGGCCTTAAAACCTGCAGCGTCCGGACGCTGCAGCCTTCTGAACTGGGACTCAGCTGTAGAAACTAATGGCTCAGGCTACGCATGGTCCTCAAAGAACAAACTTTATTGGAGTTTCAGAGTTTGTGGAGCCTTTTACCGGACTGATGGAGCTCCAGATGGAGGAGTGGATTTCTGCAGTTAAACGACCAACATTAATCAAACCATTAACTAAGCTATGAATGTCTTTTTACATTGATATTTTTGTCATACTTGATATAATTTGAAGTCCCACAACAATTAGTGTTGATTAGCATTAAATAACACTGGGGAACAATAAAAAAAATCTGTTGAGTTAAATTTTTATGCTGATTAAAACTAAAATTGGCTGATTCCAAAATTGCAGTCTTTGCAGTTTTTTTCTAGCAGGTCAAGTTTTTTCTCCACAGCTTCCCCTCCAGATAAGCAAGATTCACTGTAGAAGACTTGCAGCTGATTACGATCGGACTCATCTACAGCGACGAGGCGACTTTGTGTGTCACAGTCGAGACGTTGTGGTGAGAGGTGAGCAGCTTCCCACAGGTCAGTACTTTTACAGTACAGTTACAGCAGCCAGAGCCTTTAGTGTTAAATAAACTCTGCAGTCAGGTCTGTTTCTTTCATGTATGTCAATATCTGAACATTTGTTTAAAACCAGCACATATCTGTTAAATACAGTATTTTTCATAGTTTTAAGAAAACAGGGATCCTGTAGTTTAAAAACTTGACGTGATCGTTAGTTAAAAACAGCTGTCAGACCAAACTCAACAAAAACGCAGAGCAGACTGAAGAGAAACTATCTCACATATTTTTTGCTTAACACTGTTCATATGTTTAAGGTTAATGACGGCTTAGAAATGTGGACTGTAGAAAATAAAATCACAAACTAAAGTTAAATCAATGTTTTTTGTTTGTTTCTTACATTGACATGAGTGATTCAGCTGCTATGGAGCGACATCTGCACATTAGTCAGAGCACATTGGATTTTCACTATTTTCACCATTTCTTACATTTAGTCGTCAATAAACATTCTGTGTGCAGAGCTTTATAATAAAGTCTATTTTTCACACACATCTCCAGGGTGATGTGATGTGCAGTAGTTTCACTGGCGAGATGCGCTCTGATTGTAATGTGACAGCTGAAGGGAAGCGACTTCACATGAGGAACAATAATGT
This sequence comes from Odontamblyopus lacepedii, assembly GCA_034769755.1. Classification (NCBI taxonomy): domain Eukaryota; kingdom Metazoa; phylum Chordata; class Actinopteri; order Gobiiformes; family Gobiidae; genus Odontamblyopus; species Odontamblyopus lacepedii. The sequence goes on along the minus strand of CM068363.1, from coordinate 980,968 downwards.
TTTTTTTTTGTTTTTTTTGGCAAATATAACATTTTAAAAACAAATGAAAAGGGTTAAAAATGTTGCATAGCCCTTTAAAAAATAAAATGTACAATAAATACAAATCTGCTGTTGGCTGTAGTGAAGTGATGGGGCGGACAATGATAATAATAATAATAATAATAATAATAATAATAATAATAATAATAATAATAATAATAATAACAATAATAATAATAACAATAATAATAATAATAATAATAATAATAATAATAATAATAATAATAATAAAAATAATAATAACAATAATAATAATAACAATAATAATAATAATAGCAATAATAATAATAATAATAAAAAAATAATAATAATAGCAATAATAATAATAATAATAATAATAATAATAAAAATAATAATAACAATAATAATAATAATAATAATAATAATAATAATAATAATAATTAATAGTTATTATTCATATTAGTATTGTTCATAGGGGGTCAGGTGCTATGAGGATTGGGCAGCTGCCCCCATGACCCAGCCGGATTAAGTGGGAGAAGATGGATGGAAAATGTCTGATTTTACTCCACAGTCAGTGTTAACGAGCCACCATAATGTAAACAAGTTCCAAAATGTCTAAATGACACAATAGTTATGATCAATAAAAATACATCATACACAACATACTTATTTTGTTAACTGAGGGATTAAACTCTCAGAAAATATGTTCCTGTATTTTGCATGATTTTTATTTTATTTTATTTGACTTTAGAGCTTTGTGAGGTGATTTTCAAATTATTAATATTTTTATGTGAATTATATCTATTTCCAAAGTCCAGAGTTTTACACATGTCCTATTTTCTGACTATGGGCAGTTTTGGACAGTTCGGTTACAAAGCCACTGAACAATGGTCGTGTGGAGCATTTTTGTGGTGTGACATTTCCCACTTCTACATTTGCTTCTTTCTTGTTAAAACGTGTCAGGCTTTATTTGACCCCTTTAGAAACCGCTCGGCTCAGAAGTCTTCTATTTTTGCACAGCCGTCAGCACAAACGCTCCAAATGCTCCCCCGACCTCCCTCCGCTCACATGCACTCGCTCCTGTTCGCCATCGGTAAGTTTCATCAAAATTTCACATTTAATTTCATTTTTTTAAGTATTCTTACTTTGGTCTTTGACTTTGGTAGAACCAGTGGTGCGTTTTTATTATAGTTTTACTTCAGATAAGTGTCAGTTTGTGGAAAAAATTTACCCACAAGGATTACATTTTTTTTTGGTAGATTAAACTTTGATTCTACAGTTTCACATTTAATTTCACTCGACAGGTTTTCATGTTTTTGTAACTATGACTTCGTGTGGTGGGAGTAATGTAGGACCAGACCTGTGCTAAGTTTTTATCATAGTTTTGAATCAAATTACTGTCAGTTTGAGGGGAAAAAATGCAAAAAAATTACAAAAATACAGGAAGCAGTGCAGAGTTCTAAAATTTTATATTTCTACCTATGTCATGAACTGGGATTTTTTTTTCCAAAATATAAGAAACATTTACACATAAGGATTAGATTTTCTTTTTGTTTTTTTTTCTAGACAATTAAATTTGATACTAAAATTCCACATTTAATGTCATATGTTTTTCTAATTATTACTTAATTTGGTGGGATTGTAGTTACACGTCGTGCCTTCAAAATCTAGAAACCGTTTTTCTTCAGTTTTTCAGATGGCGGCCGTCGCCCACTCGTTCGTGATCCAAGACCCTGGGGTTGCATCGGCGAGGGTCGGGACCAGCGTGACTCTGGAGTGCTACTACAACAGCACACGGGTGGCCAGCCATTACTCGTGGTACAGGCAGACGCTGGGAGGTCGCCCCGTGGTCCTGTCCACCATTTACAGGTTCGATACCCCGTCCAAGATGCTGGTGTGGCTGGAGAAGCACCCGCGATTCGCCGTACAGAGGCAGGAGGGACAGAACCATCTCCACATCTCCAACGTTCAGCCTGAAGACATGGCTCTGTACTTCTGCGGCAGCTCCCACAACAACATCGTGGAGTTTGGACAAGGGATTTTTCTCAATGTCCAAGGTAAGTCTGGAAGTGAATGATTCTTTTTTGTGATAAGGATTGGTGGGTATAGTGTTCAGTTGCATTTATGCTGAAGCGTGAAGGTGTGAGAGTTCATTGTCAGCTGCAAGAGTCTCCTACCAGCCCAGACAGAGACAGTAGGGTGTAGGGGTTCCTGGCAGGAAACTCCACAGAGCTGAGTTGAGTTTGTGTGTGTTTTGTGGACCAGAAGCTTTGTCTGAGCTTGCCACCTAAGAACCGGGCCAATTTCGTATATTTCGTCTCACGCAACGACTCGGCTGAAGTTCTTAGGCGGTTTGTCTGCCCGTTTCTCGCATCTACGACACTTCTGGAGTTTGCGGTAATATAACTCACTCACAAAACCAGCCAAAAAGGAGAAACCAGACTTGAAATGACCTCCACATACAAAACCAGTCCTGGTTTAGGGGTTCTCTCATTGTTGCCGCTCTAGTGCACCTGTTGTTCATTTCCATAAAAAGAGGCATGTTTTTATTCCTAAGACATTGAGTGTCCAGTGGTGTAGTGGGGATTTTTTAAGTGGGGATATGCGATTTGTGACGTCATCCACAACTCCCAAAATACACACAGGAGTCATGCGTCAATCAATCCATCAAACTTTATTTACAGAGCGCTTTTCAAAAAAATGCAACACAAAGTGCTTGAAAGTGTGTAGATTATTAACGACTCCAGCCCAGTAAAAATATGTCATATTTGATGTTTTTCCACTCAGAATGATGTGGAAACATGTTATTAACATTAACGCCGTTCATAATCACCTACAGAACATAAATCAGAGCGTTGATCCAGGGACAGGCTCAGTGAAGCTCGAGGAGCTCCACCAACTCTGTGCTGCTGAAGCTGAAGCTGTGAGAACTTCAGTTTGTCTGCGTGTCCCAGAAGAAACTTCAACTGAGATGCCAGACTTTTGCACCACATACGGACTGAACCAGGACTGTACCAGGACTAAAACAGGTCTAAACCAGCACTGAACCAGGACTGTACCAGGACTGTACCAGGACTAAAACAGGTCTAAACCAGCACTGAACCAGGACTGTACCAGGACTGTACCAGGACTAAAACAGGTCTAAACCAGGCCTAACCCAGAACTGAACCAGGACTGAACCTGCACTAAACCAGCACTGAACCAGGTCTAAACCAGGACTAAACCAGGACTAAACCAGGACTAAACCAGGACTAAACCAGGACTAAACCAGCACTAAACCAGGACTAAACCAGGACTAAACCAGGTCTAAACCAGGACTAAACCAGGTCTAAACCAGGTCTAAACCAGGACTAAACCAGGACTAAACCAGGTCTAAACCAGGACTAAACCAGGTCTAAACCAGGTCTAAACCAGGACTAAACCAGGACTAAACCAGGTCTAAACCAGGTTTAAACCAGGACTAAACCAGGACTAAACCAGGACTAAACCAGGACTAAACCAGGACTAAACCAGGTCTAAACCAGGACTAAACCAGGTCTAAACCAGGTCTAAACCAGGACTAAACCAGGACTAAACCAGGTCTAAACCAGGACTAAACCAGGTCTAAACCAGGTCTAAACCAGGACTAAACCAGGACTAAACCAGGTCTAAACCAGGTCTAAACCAGGACTAAACCAGGACTAAACCAGGACTAAACCAGGACTAAACCAGGACTAAACCAGGTCTAAACCAGGACTAAACCAGGTTTAAACCAGGACTAAACCAGGTTTAAAACAGGACTAAACCATATCTTAACCAGGACTAATCTTGGACTTGAGAGCAAGAGACAGATCACCTGAGTCTATGGAGCAGGGTGTCCACAAAGTGCCACTTCTTTCTCCCGCGGACTACGCAGGCACACCTCCTGGTTTAGTTCTGTTGTAGTCATGGTCTAGACCTGGTTTATATATATATATATATATATATATATATATATATATATATATATATATATATATATATATATATATATATATATATATATATATATATATATATATATATATATATATATATATATTTCACATTGAGATGTGTTGTTTTCAAAGTGTTCTTTTAATTTTTTCAGCCGTGTAAATATCAAACACTATATAAAACCATGCACCCACACACTACTTGGAATAACTCATGTATAAAAAACATCAGTTATTGTATGCCCCAAAACAACAATAAAGAGCACTCTCCACCGGAAAAGTGACATAGTGGACTTATACTTATCAGCTTTTTGAATAAGCAGTAAATCCTAAATCATCTTCATTATTTTATTTTTAGGTGCTACAGAGTCCATCTCCAAACATGTGACCCAGGAGCCTGCATTAGCCTCGGCAGCCTCTGGATCTTCTGTTACGCTGAACTGTTCCGTGAGGGCTGGAGCGTGCACCGAGGACCACAGCGTCTACTGGCTCAAACAGGGCTCTGCACTGGGCCTTCTCCACACCCACGGGCCCCACTGTAAGCCACAGGGCCCCAAGTCTGGAGCTCAGAGCTGCACGTACCACCTGCAGAAGCCCAGCGTGAGCAGGGCAGATGCGGGCACGTACTACTGCGCCGTGGCTTCCTGCGGGGAAGTCCTGTTTGGGAATGGAACAGTTCTACAGGTCAGCGGAGAACATGGGGACCAAGACAGAGACCTGAAAGTCCACATTGTGGTCCTGGTGTGGTTGTCCGTAGCCCGGATGGCGGTGCTGCTGCTGCTGATCATTGTGTGTCTGTTGGTGTACTGCATCAGGAGCAGATAAAAAAACAAGAACCCAGAAATATCTTTGGTAGAGGCCTCACAAACCAACAATTTAAAGTGAGCCGACTATGTAACAATCCTGTATGAGCTTTCAAAAAATTGCTTTGATACCAAAATTGATACTTGGACTTTTATTATCTTTTGATACTTGATACAAATTGATACTCGCATAAGGACTTATTTTCATCAAATCAGTTGACTTAGTACAAAATGGTTCCAACTGTGTTACTTATCCAGCAAGTAAATGTTGAACCGCTTTGTATGAATACAAATTCAAACATTATAACATTTCTTGGCCAACATTTGCCAGTATATTGTTTTATCACATCCAGTTAAAGGCCCAGTCAGGATATGGGCTGAACCATTATCATGAAACCAGAACCCGTCAGCTAATTTTCCTCATCAGCATCGATGTTGCATTTGTTAAATTACAGATGTTTGTATTGCTCTAAAACCTTGACATCTCTATGCATTCTTCCACTGTTAGGTCTCCTCTCCGCAGATATGACCAGTAACGACCTGCTCGTTCTAGCTGCTGGCCTCCATGGAGATAGATAAGTTTAGTGCTATTATGTGGAAGAAAGCAAAAACATCTGGATGGAGAGAAGCTAGTGGCAAATTCTCTCGAGAAAAAACTCTTGTAGTTTGAGTAAATCGTGCAAAAGTCGACTTGTATATTTAGTCTTTTTTTTAATTTGTGCTATTTGTAAATAATGATCAGTTTGGTCTTTGCTTTGCTGTACAAATTAAAAATCTTCATTACAATAAATTCAAATTACAGTGCCATGGCTGGAGTAATTTTGTTTTACTTATTCAATCAAAGCCAAGAAAAGAAAACTCCAAGGAAAGAACACAAGTACATCTATCCAACACTGTTTCATCGTTAAGAAAATGCTAAAATCATTCAAAACTGTTACATTTGGGTTTTTTTAAAATATAATTTGTCTTTGGTTCTATAGTTCAGTCACGTTGGTTCCTCACTTGAGAATAAACCACTATATCCTGTCTTGGCATCACTGTGGTTGGCCTGTGGGGGGCGCTGCAGGACATCACATTGATCCCTGTATAAGTCACGTCTCCTTCATCCTGCAAAGAAACAGTCCCAACCCCCAGTGAATGTGCACTTACATTTCACAAATGCACAAAGGGAAAAGAAGACAATTACCTGTTCACCATTAGAGCCACTAGATCCAGGCCTGGAGTCTTCTATAACATAGAATGGAAATGGATTTTGATGTCACACTTCAGAAAACTAGAAGAAAGCTGACAACAACTAGCATGCAAACATGCACTTCCACATTATCAGACAATAAAATACCTTATAATTAGTAGTAGTAGTAGCAGTAGTAGTAGTAGTTGTAGTAGTAGTAGTAGTAGTAGTAGTAGTAGTAGTAGTAGTAGTAGCAGTAGCAGTAGCAGTAGCAGTAGTAGCAGTAGCAGTAGCAGTAGCAGTACCAGTAACAGTAGTAGTAGTAGTAGTAGTAATAGTAGTAGTAGCCGTAGCAGTAGCAGTAGCAGTAGTAGTAGTAGTGCTGGCAGCAGTGGCAGTGCGGTAGCGGTGGCTGCTGTAGTAATAGTAATAGTAATAGTAGTAGTAGTAGTAATAGTAATAGTAATAGTAGTAGTAGCAGTAGCAGTAGCAGTAGCAGTAGCAGTAGCAGTAGCAGTAGCAGTAGCTGCTAGCAGTAGCGGTAGCGGTAGCGATGGCAGTAGCAAGGTAGCAGTAGCGGTAGCGGTAGCAGCTGCTGGCAGCAGCAGCAGCAGCAGCAGCAGCAGCAGCAGCAGCAGCAGCAGCAGCAGCAGCAGTAGCAGTAGTAGTAGCAGCAGCAGTAGCAGTAGCAGTAGCAGCAGCAGCAGCAGTAGCAGTAGCAGTAGCAGCAGCAGCAGCAGTAGCAGTAGCAGTAGTAGTAGTAGTAGTAGTAGTTTAACCCTGTGGATCTTGACCAAAAGGATTCAGGCTGAAGTCAAAGTTCTAACTCTAAACCAGATTCAACAATGACAGAATTCAGAGACAGAAAAGCAGAGTCTGAACAGAGAGTTTCACATTTACAGTTTCTTTCCCATTTCCTGCAGATACAGGAGACAAAATGTAAATGAAACAAACTAAATTTAAAGCATCATTCATTCATTCCAGAGCTCTGTATCTTCAAAAACATAATGCTTTATCCTCTTTTCATGGCTCCTACAGTGTTAGACTTTATAAAAACGTCACTTTCTCCTTAAACTAAACCCTCAAACAGAAATACAATCAGTTTTATCAGAGTTTTTATCTTATTTTTTATTTTTCTTTCTCATTTTTTCATTTTTATTTTTTTCTTTTTTTCACTTTTTTTCATTTACGGTGGTGCACGATAATAATAATGATGCACAGACGTTTATCGTTTATGATCGCATCAAAATAACCAAAATGAGAATGAAGAATACAAATAGTTTTGGTTCTTTTATGGTCATACAGACCAATAATGATGATAACGAAGGCACAAAATGTATTATTCATGACTGTATTCAAATAAAAGTAATAATTAGATGCAAATGTCAGTATACTGTATCTGCAATGGGGCAAATGCACCAAACACATGAAGGTAACTCCGGTGCAGCGCCTGGAAATGGCAGATTTTTATGTTTTATTTGTTTGGTTGAGGCGACAGTGGCTCAGTCGGCAGAGCATTTGTCCTTTGATAGAAAGGTTGGTGGTTCGAATCCCGCACTGAACATCATCGCTCAGATCCACTGACCCACAGGTCGCTGGTGTGATTCCAGATCCCGCAGATGAACTCTGTTGTTGCGTCCTTGGGCAAGACACTTACCCCACCTGGCCCCCAGTGCCTGTGCACACTGGTGTATGAATGGGTGAGTGGTTCCTTTGAGTGTATAAAAAACATGTTCATTTGCAATTTTGTGTCTTTTTATGGATGGTAGTTTTTCTCATTCTGTCATTATCCTTTTGTGCACCACGTTTCACACCGTAGGTTTTTACAAATGTGCTAAAAATAAATAAAATGAAGTTGACCGTGACCTATGTGAAGACAAAATCCAATGAAATTTAAAATAACTCTTTCACTATTTACCATTTTCTTTGTGATTTTTTGTCTTCGTGCACAGGTCTAAACAGGATATTTCAGATTTCTGGACCTAAGATGATTTAAACGACATGTAAATCATCAAATCTGAGCAGAGTGATCAGAAGGACCAGAATCAGAAAGAAATTAGACTTTGCAGTTAATAATAAAAGGTTTTGCAACAGTCAGACATCAGATTCCTCACTTCATACTTGATGTAACTGTGATCTGACAGAATCTGAATCCAGCTGATGTGAGATAAAAACATCCTCATGTGTTTGTGATGTGAATGTGCTTAGCACCTGTACGCTGACTCTTCCTGTAGCTGTAAAGCACCCACACCAGGACGACCACAGCCACACAGAACACCACGTTCAGCACCGTCAGGGTGAAGACGGTCGAGCGAAGGTCAAACTCAGAGAGGCCGACACCTACACACAGAAAAAAGACGATAGACTTTAAAATAACTAAACCTTTATTCGCCTCACAGCTGTAAGGACCTGCACCACATCTGTGCTGCTTCTGGTTCAGATAAATGACTTTTAAATGTAGACAACAGAAACATGAGACTGAAAGATATAACCTGTGCATTTGATTCACTTTCATTTTGTTGGGTCATAACTAATAAACCACTTACTTTGGTCCAGTGTGAAACATTCATGGAGGAACTGTCCACACTGTACCAGACAGATGATTTTCTGTCATTGTGCATTGCAAGAGTGAAAATACAACAGTAAAAAGGCAGAAATCAATGGGAAATGTAGAAGCACCGAGTATCAAAGGGGCAGAAAGGACTAAGTTGGGCTCCAGTTCCCACAGATTCCACACTCAGGCTTTAATGTTTTGTGCCGGCCGTTTGTTTTTTAATAAAGCAAGACGAAAGAGTCAGTGATATATTGTACTTAACACTCTAAGTCATAAGTTAAAATAGGGCTGGGCGGTAAACCATTTGAACCGGTATACCGGTAATTTTTATTTTTATGATATGAATTTTTTATTTACCGCCATACCGTGTGTGCATATGTCGGCAACACAGAGCGGCGGAACGTCGCACAGCGGTAGATTGAGCGGGGGCTGTTTTTCAGTGTTACACCAAACAAGCCGACTCTGCAGGAGAGCGGTAGTGGCAGAGACTAGGGTGGTAAGGACAGCGAGTTGAGCGGTGAGCATGGACGAAGAAAATGACACAGACACAGAACTCATTCCGAAAAAGGAGCCGTGTCTGTTGTTTGGAAATACTTCGGTTTTAAAAAATCTGACGCGGATCAAACACGCATCATCTGTAAATGTTGTCGAGCTAATGTTTTAGCTGCAGGAGGCAACACGAGCAACTTGCTTCACCACCTCCACCACAATCATATCCTGGAATACGAAGATTGTATGAAAGTAAAATCTGCATCTTCTCCCCAATCTCTGCGTAACGTTGGCACTGCAGCACAAAACACTACACAGACGTCCCTGGGAGGTGCTTTTGCTAAAGGGACCGTCTATGACAAGAAAAGCAAACGTTGGAATGATATTACCAACTCTATCACACTCCACTGAGCCAGAGACAAAAATACCGTTAAATACCGTGATACCGTGATAATTTAAAAAAATACCGTGATATACATTTTTGGTCATACCGCCCAGCTCTAAGTTAAAATGACTTAAATGAAGAACATTTGACTTTATTTGAGCCGATTCAACTGTGAAAGTGAAATGATCTGCAGTGGAATAAGTGGATTTTTCTTAATTCATTCAACATTTGATTTTCTTACTTATTTTAAGTGCAAAAGTTGTTTTTCTTATTTTAAGTGTAGCAAGATATATTTTCATATTTTAAGTACAATAATTTTACTGCACTGCAGATCATTTTACTTCAAGTGAAATTTACTCAAATCAGGGTAAAACTTTGTTAATTCAACCCATTTTAGCTGGAACTAAATGTAGTTTTTTTGCAGCGTTTATTAACCATGAACTAATAAATAAATCTGTGGAATACACATCTATTAAAAAAATTAAAAACATTTGTAAATTGTTTGTATATGTTCCTAATGAATGACCCTTTTTGTCCTGTCCATGTGTGTAAATGATTATTACACTTGTTAATGAGTAGGTTATTTTAGTAAATGAGTAATTAATGGTTAATCAAATGTACAAATGATTAGTTGTGAACACAGTGTGAGTGCAGAGATGGTTTATGGCCGTAAAAACTGTATAATCTGGACTGTTGTCTATGGGGCAACTGAACTGCCCCCTCCCCATTAAGACCCTTCAGCCCATTCTTTTAAGTCTCATTTAAAAACACACCTTTACTCACCAGCTTTTTCTTTTATTGATTTTATTTGCTAGTTTTCTATTTTCTAATTTAGTATTTTAAGTTTTTTTGTTCAAGAAGGTTGCCTCACAGCAAGAAGGTTGCGAGTTCGATCCCCGGGTCGCCCGGGCCTTTCTGTGTGGAGTTTGCATGTTCTCCCCGTGTCTGGATGGGTTTCCTCCGGGTGCTCCGGTTTCCCCGATCAACCCAAAACATGCCCGCACCCCTATGAACTAACATCAAGGACCATGTTGTCCACCCTCCTGTGGGCTCCTCACAGAGGGGTTCATAGGGGGTCAGGGGCTGTGAGGATTGGGCAGTAAACTGCCCCTGTGACCCAGCCGGATTAAGCGGGAGAAGATGGATGGATGTTTTTTTGTTGACTTGCTTTTTATTTATTTTATGCTTTATATTAATTAATGTGTTAATTGATATTGTGCCGACTCTATGCAGCACTTTGGAGACTTTGTGTTGGTAAAATGTGCTGTACAAATAAAGTTGGATTGGATTGAAGTGTTAATGAAACAAAATTCCAAATGCATTTTCCAAATTGTTTTTAAAAAAATGTGAAACTACCAAAGGTGACCAAAAGCATTTAAAATGGAAATAAAGTGAAGAATGTAGAATATTTGTAATAATGAAATCCATGTTTTTCTTACCATGCACCTGCATCCTGGTCCCTGTCCCCATCTGCATGTGTCCACAGGCAGTCACCACACACAGGTAGAGCCCATCTGCTGCAGCACTGATGTTGGCCAAGGTCATGTTATGAACACAAGTTTCTTCATTGTTTGAGTGTTTGCCACACACAATCTCACTGATATTGTTCCAGGAAATCATTTCAGAAGCAGAACCTTTAAACCAGGTGACACTGATGTGCTCTTTAGAACAGAGGCTGGTGTTAAATGAACAGCTGAGAGTCACAGAGTGTCCTGGCTGCACTCTGATATAGTCTGGACTCTGGAGCACAGACGGCCTGGGCTTTGACTCTCCTTCAAGCTCCAGAACAGTGCCTGATCCAAAGCTAACATTAAATGAGCCGAGTATTCCACAGTAGTACGTGCCCACATCCTCCATTTTTATATTCTGTATGGTCAAAGTGGTTTCATTGGGAGAAGTTTGAACTGAATAACGATTTCTAACTCTTGTCTCGACAGGTTTTATCGTGGATGTGATCAGTCGTAGACTCCTGTTGGTGCTCAGTTTGTACCACACTCTACCGCTCCAGATACTCATGGTTGAACATTTCATTATAACAGCTTTTCCGAGCTTTGCTGTTTTGAAACTGTCAGGCTGGTGGACTTCAAGTGGCTCAGATGCACCTGAAATACAAAACAAATGTTGTACACAAGTGTATGAAAAGATGTGGTTAGTTCTGCAGTGTTTGTCGTACTTACACAGAGTCCAGAGCACAGTGATGATGACAGCGTTCAAGATCACCATTGTCACGGGTCTGAGGGTTTTTTGAGTCGATGTGGGCAGGGGAAGGATATATAGGTGAGAGTGGAGCTTTCTGATTGGATGATACAAATGTATAGAGTGCTGCTGATTGGGTGCATTTATTCCCGCATCTATAAAGATGTCTTGCATGTGCTTGAAAGATATGCATCAACATAACCTAGGTGGAAACTCAAGTGCAGATAAGGTTGGAACACTTGCAGTGATTTCTATCTCGCTGCAGCACCAGTGGGTCTAATTTCCATTACTGGCGTTAGTACTGGAGCTAAACATAGACTCAATACAGAATGTATATTAAACGTTTGGAAGCTTGCTCAGAGAAAATCAGCTACATAATGACCACAAGACCTATCATTTTTTTAAAGATCCGTTTCTATAACTTTATAAACCGTTATTAAAACATTTAGCAGAATCTTAGGTTTAAATTGTCTTTTTGGACTTAAGACGTGATGGATGTTAGTTAACATGAACCTGTTTAGCTTCCACAATGTTTCTAAAATCTTAAGATTTGAATTTTTCGAAAAGTGTATGGAAAAAAATATGGAAAATTGACTTCTGCAAACAGGGTGAGGGGTCACTTTTGAACTCCATCGCTTTTGCTGGTACTTCAAAGACATATTGTGCTTTTCTATATACCATTATTTAAGATTTTGTTCATTGTACATCTCAAGATTGATTGCCCCATGGTAGAGTTCACCATGACAAATCAGACCGGGGTGATTTGTGTGTTCTATGGACAAAAAAACAAAAAAACATTGACATCACTGGTATGGCACCACCAGGGCCATGTGCTCGGACCTCAGTCCATCTGCAGACATAACCATGAGGAACAGATGCTTTGATTCACTGGCTGCCCTCTCAGGACACTGGCCGACTTACACACTTCCCACTGTCTCAAAAAGAGCCAACACAAACTCAGGGACGCCTCACACCCCGGGCACTCTCTGTCTGAACTGTTACCGTCGGGTCGGAGATACACATCAATCAGAGCAAGGACAAATAGGTTGAAGGACAGTTTTTATCCTACAATCATAACCACACTTAATAAACATACCTGCACTTACTAAATATATGTATATATTTATATATTTATTACTTATATGAGATGGTGAAATAGGTGGGATGTATGTATGATGTATGTATGTATGCATGAGGGTGGTCTACTAGTTTATCCCTAGCACTTTAAACTGCTCGACACTTTTTTAAAGTTTCGTTGTACATGTGGCATGTTGCAATGACAATAAAGACATATTCTGTTATTTTAGGTTCATCTGAATCTGAGTCATAAGCTCATGCTGAGGCAGCCTCTCAGTGTCTGGGTGGCAGCCAAAGGCAGAGGTCTTGACGACCTGCTATTTGGAAGTAACTCTTCAGACTCTTCAGTCTTATAGGGGAATGTAGAGGAGTCGTTCATGTTGTCTTAAGCTCAGTCGATACTCAATCTGCTTAAGAGTTACTTAAGAGATCTGACAGTTGAAAACAAAGGAAGGCTTTCTCGTGGCCGACCCGAGCATTCTTACTTCTCATGAGAGAGGTGGAAACTTCTGTGCGGTTACACCAGAGGTGTAAAAACAGCCTTCTGTTCATCAGTCAAAAGAGCAGGTGAAAGAGCACAGAAACAGAAGAGCACAAAGTCACACACTATGTTTATATGTAGAAAAGTAAACCAAACTTCTGACCTCCTTTGGTTTCTAAAATGCATGTGGCATAAACCTGTGATTTGTATTGAAATAGCAGAGTCCTTCACCTCACTATCCAGGAACATATCTAACATGTCTCTATAGGTGAACTCATTCATTCAGGACCAGCAAAGACTAAGTTATTGTCCTTCCACCATGGACGAGCTTTATGTGTTGCACTGTTTTGATCACAGACTGTTGGCTGTAGAGAAGGGGAGTGAGGAGACACTGATGTCATCCATAGCCTAGAGCAGGTTAAAATTAACCAAAATGACGAGCTTGACAGCAGCAATTACAGAGAAGAGGAGCAATGATTATTCAGTAGTAGTGGTAAGTGACTGACACCAGAGTCGAATCACGAAATGAAAAGTTATGTTTACGCAGTGCAGGGTAAAGTCTGGTATCTCCGCACGCTGATACTGTGAAAAGCTTCGGTCAAATGACGGTCAGAGACGCTTTATACCAGGGAAGCCTGTACCAAGATGGCAGCAGTATTAACGCCAAGAGGCTGAACACAAGATCTACCATTTTATAACCAAGTGAAGTGATGATGTATTTTTGACAGTCGAGTCGCGTCTGTGAATTTGTATTTGTACTGAAGAAAGCATAATCGTCACTTTTCATTTCGTAATTGTAATTCTTATTTACTTTTCAGTTTGTATTCTGACAAATAAAATACACACATTTTATGTACAACTGGACTCATGTGAGAGTTTACAAATATTTATTGTATGCTCAACTACAGCCAAATATGCACAGATTTCTATCCTACACACACAGACACTTCTGTCAGCTATCTCCCTCCATAATGGACCCTCCATCAGAAAAGCTCAATACTTCACCTTTAAGGAAGCATAATATCATTATGCTTTATGAAGAAACAACAAACAGTGAAAATGTGATGGGCTTTTAATAGCATTTTGGCAGCTGGTCCTGTTGATACTTCACTTCAGAATAAACCACCGGGTCTTGTCGGGGTGTGACTGAGGCTGACCTGCAGGAGACGTTTAAGGGCACCACATTCACTCCTGTATAAGTAACCTCCTCTCCAGCCTGCAAAACAAAAGTACACGCACTTTAAAAGCAAATATAGTCTTAGTCATGTCATGAATATGGAATAAAAATATCTCTAGGACCTGTTCACCATGAGTAGAGCCATGACAGGAATCTACTTCTGTAATAGAAACAGTGTTACTTGGGTGTGAGACAGTGTGAAGTAACATTCTCACGTGTTTGTGATGTGAATGTGCTTAGCACCTGTACGCTGACTCTTCCTGTAGGTGTAAAGCACCCACAGCAGGACGACCACAGCCACACAGAAAACACCGTTCAGCACCGTCAGGGTGAAGACAGTGAAGCGAAGGTCAAACTCAGAGAGGCCGACACCTACAAACAGAAAAAAGACGAAACACTTTAAAATAACTAAACCTTTATTCACCTCACAGCTTTAAGGACCTGCACCACATCTGTGCTGCTCCTGGTTGAGATAAATGACTTTTAAATGTAGATAACAGAAACATGAGACTGACAGATATAAACTCTGCATTTGATTCACTTTCATTGTGTTGGGTCATAACTAATAAACCACTTCCTTCAGTCCAGTGTGAAACATTCATGGAGGAGCTGTCCACACTGTGCCAGACAGATGATTTTCTGTCATTGCAAGAGTGAAAATACAACAGTAAAAAGGCAGAAATCGATGGGAAATGTAGAAGCACGGAGTATCAAAGGGGCAGAAAGGACTAAGCTGGGCTCCAGTTCCCACAGATTCCACACCCAGGCTTTAAAACTGTGTGCAGGCCGTTCGTTTTTTAATAAAGCAAAACAAAAGAGTCAATGATATATTGTACTTAACACTGAGTCATGAGTTAAAATGACTTAAATGAAGAACATTTGACTTGATTTGAGCAGATTCAACTGTGAAAGTGAAATGATCTGCAGTGGAATAAGTGGATTTTTCTTCATTCAAGCAACATTTGATTTTATTACTTATTTTAAGTGCAAAAAGTTGTTTTTCTTATTTTAAGTGCAGCAAGATTTATTTTCATATTTTAAGTACAATAATTTTACTGCACTGCAGATCATTTTACTGTCAAGTGAAATTTACTCAAATCATGGGAAAACTTTGTTGATTCAACCCATTTTAGCTGGAACTAAATTTAGTTTTTTTGCAGCAAAGAATTTGTCAACGTTTATTAACCTGAACTAATAAATAAATCTGTGGAATACACATCTACCCCCCGTCACCCTGCTCCACCTTCCTCAGTCACCCTGCTCCACCTTCCTCAGTCACCCTGCTCCTCCTTCCTCAGTCACCCCGCTCCTCCTTCCTCAGTCACTCTGCTCCACCTTCCTCAGTCACCCTGCTCCACCTTCCTCAGTCACCCTGCTCCACCTTCCTCAGTCACCCTGCTCCTCCTTCCTCAGTCACCCCGCTCCTCCTTCCTCAGTCACCCTGCTCCACCTTCCTCAGTCACTCTGCTCCACCTTCCTCAGTCACCCTGCTCCACCTTCCTCAGTCACTCTGCTCCACCTTCCTCAGTCACCCTGCTCCACCTTCCTCAGTCACTCTGCTCCACCTTCCTCAGTCACCCTGCTCCACCTTCCTCAGTCACCCTGCTCCACCTTCCTCACTTTCCTACAAATGTCATTTCTGTGATTTTACATATTTTTTTTTTTTTCATCTCACTGTTTAT